>JARPUW010000246.1:0-29000 GCA_030533445.1 Cyprinodon diabolis
CGCAGAACTCCTCTAGGAGCCCCTCGTTCTCCTTATACTCACTCTCGAACAGAGAGGAGTAAAACTCAACAGCCCTCCTCCTAATCTGGCCCGGTTCACTCAGCTGCTGCCCTGTGTTGGACAGTAAGGAATGGATCGCCTTCCTCTGCCCGCGTTTCCTCTCCAGGCTGAAGAAAAAGCTAGAGGGAGCATCCATCTCTGTGATGTTCTGAACCCGAGACCTGACCAACACGCCTTGGACTTTAGACTCCAGCAGGTTGGCTAGAACTAGCCTTTTGGATTTGAGAGCTTCAATATGCCCTCGATTTCCTGTGGAATCACTTAGATTTTCTAGTTCCACTATGTTCATCTCCAGATCTCTAATAGATCTGGTGACATCACGAGTGACATTAAGAGTGTGCTGCTGACAGAGTTGCTTGATTTGAACTTTTCCATGGTCCCACCACTGCCTTAGACAAGTAAAATCCCCCTTTCTTTGTCTAAAAACAGTCCAAAAATAACTTAGAGCTTCTCTAAAACTACGATCGTATGTTAAAGCCAGATTAAAATGCCAGTAGGCGCTTTTAGGTAAAATGTTTGTGATAAAAACATTTCCTAAAAGCAATGAGTGGTCGGTAAAAGCTACTGGTAAAATCTGACATGTTTTAAACACATTAAAATGGTGTTTAAAACAATAAAAACGATCAATACGAGCTAAAGAGATGCGGCCTTGTTTAACGTGGGACCATGTGTACTGTCTGGAACCTGTATGCATCCTCCTCCACACATCCACCAGGCCGTGGGACGAGACCAGCTGCCGCAGGATTTGCTGGGAAGCTTGATGAGGCTCTTTGTGGTTTCTGTCTAACAGGTCGTTTTCTGTACAGTTAAAATCTCCGCCTAAAAAAACATAATCATCAGACCCACAATCTCCCATCCTCTCCCCGATTTTCTCAAAAAAATTCTTCCTCTCTGCACCGACATTAGGAGCATAAATATTGATAAAAACCAGGTTAAAATGATCAAAACTAGCTTTTACTAAAAGACATCTTCCCTGGACGATATTTTCTACATTAAAAGAATTTGGGGTAAAAGCCGAGGAAAATAGGAGGCCCACCCCAGAACTCTGGGAGGTGCCATGGCTAAAAAAAATTTCCCCCTTACACTCTTTGCGCCAGTCTGCTTCATTTTTAAGATCACTGTGTGTTTCTTGTAAAAATAATACACTAATTCTTTTTTGGTTTATCATTTCATAAATCAAAGTGCGTTTTACAGCCTTCCTAGCTCCATTGACATTTAAAGAAGCTATTTTAAAATTGTCCATGTTGAGTAAAAGGCTAAAAACAACACCACAATAAAACAAACAAAAATATAAGTTAATACACATCATTGTTTCAAAGTTGTTTTCTCACTTTTCCCATTAATTTCCTTAGTCTGTAAATCTCTGTATCAGAAAGCCCAGATTCCTCTTTTCTTCTAATGTAATATCTTGCTGAGAAATAAAAAGTTTTTAGATTAGGAAAATGTTTTTCTAATTTTATTCCTCTTAAACCTTTTGTCTCCTGGAGAAAGTTAATAAAAGATTCAATTGGATAACGTGCTTCTGTACTGTTGCTCGGAGTGAGAGACACCTCACTGCTGTCAGACAGCTCCCCCTCACTATCACTGCTATCAGACAGATCTTTTTTCTCTGTGGTCAGCATGCAGGCTTGCTTGCTGGTTTGGACAGCAGCTACTACATTTTTTCTTTTGCTTCTCCTTTGTAATTTCAAAGGAGCCTCCTGCTCCATCACTTGCTCTCCCTCACCTTGCTTCTCCACATTCACCTCCCCTCCATCAGCCACCACCTCACCTTTCCCTCCCTGATCTCCACACACACCATCCTGCTCCATTTCACCCAGATTTTCCCTCTCCTCACCATTCACACAAGTTTCCCCTCCACCACACACCACCGTGCTCCCCTCACTCACCACACAATCACTCTGTGGATTCATGGTTCCATCCACGTCGACGCTCTCCCCTCCATCGGCTCCGGATGCCGTGGGTCCCTCCGCGGCTACGCTGGAGTTCCCCGCGGAGCCAGGCTGCTCCGCCGCGGCAGGCTCTCCAGCCTCGCCGGACACACCCACCTCCGCTACAGCAGCAGCGGGCTGCTGCTCCGCTGCAGCCGGCAGGGCCGGTTCGGCTCGGTTCGGGCACATTTTTATCAAATGTCCCTCCTGCCCACAACCAAAACACTTCATGGTGGACGATGTTGCAAACAGGATGTAATCAAAATCATCAATCTTCACCCTGAAGCGCAGGTTGAGCTCCTCGTCACGTTTGTTCAAAATCATGAAGAGCTGCCTCCTGTGAGAAACAACATGTTTCAGTAAAGGTGATTTACACCCCGACAAGATCTTTTTAACGGGGGAAACCACCTTCCCGTGACGTGACAGCTCTCTGACGAGGAACTCATCGCTGACAAAAGGAGGGACATTTGACAAAATGATTTTGGTGGCAGGCTGCGTGAGCGGCGACACCTGAAGGAACGAGCCGTTCACCGAAATGCCCGACTCCACCAACAGGTTCGCCTGCTCCACCTTTTCCACAAAAAGCACTGCAGCTCCGTTCATCCGGGCTGCAGACTTGATGGAACTGTGCCCGATAACCTCACCGACAGCTAGACAAACATCCTCCACGCTGCACGGAGAACCAGCACCCACCTTGATGCCGTTCCTCCGAGTCAGCGTGGAGAAACCTCCCGAACTCCCCACCACAACCATGGCGTTCAAAGACACCGACCTGCCGCCGGGTAGAACCCGACGGCCCCACAACCCACAAAAACCACCAAACAACTAGAAAAACACCAAAAACACAATTATATACACAATATTTACATACACCAAGTGAAAAAAGGAAAGAAAAAGTAAGAAAAATCCACTCAAACAGAGTTTTTCTCACGCGCTCTCTCTTCCACTTCTCCACTCACACTCCACCCACTTTGGCCCCAGCTTCTGATTTGAAGCTTGGAACCAAAAACATCTGCTCAAATCTACTTTTTATTGTTAGTTTTCAGCTCTAGATGATTGCCAGAAAAGATCATGGCTGTATCATTAATGGTTTGTCTGTTACAACTCCAGAGGCCAAAATGGCATTATCTCACTGTGAAAAGAGCGTTTTGGCCTCAACTTCTGTTTTGAAGCTTGGAACCAAAAACATCTGCTCAAATCTACTTTATATTGTTAGTTTTCAGCTCTAGATGATTGCCAGAAAAGATCATGGCTGTATCATTAATGGTTTGTCTGTTACAGCTACAGAGGCCAAAATTACTTTATCTCACTGTGAAAAGAGCGTTTTGGACTCAACCTTCTTATTTGAAGCTTGGAACCAAAAACATCTGCTCAAATCTACTTTATATTGTTAGTTTTCAGCTCTAGTTGATTGCCAGAAAAGATCATGGCTGTATCATTAATGGTTTGTCTGTTACAGCTACAGAGGCCAAAATGGCATTATCTCACTGTGAAAAGAGCGTTTTGGCCTCAACTTCTGTTTTGAAGCTTGGAACCAAAAACATCTGCTCAAATCTACTTTATATTGTTAGTTTTCAGCTCTAGATGATTGCCAGAAAAGATCATGGCTGTATCATTAATGGTTTGTCTGTTACAACTCCAGAGGCCAAAATGGCATTATCTCACTGTGAAAAGAGCGTTTTGGCCTCAACCTTCTCATTTGAAGCTTGGAACCAAAAACATCTGCTCAAATCTACTTTTTATTGTTAGTTTTCAGCTCTAGATGATTGCCAGAAAAGATCATGGCTGTATCATTAATGGTTTCTCTGTTACAACTCCAGAGGCCAAAATGGCATTATCTCACTGTGAAAAGAGCGTTTTGGCCTCAACCTTCTGATTTGAAGCTTGGAACCAAAAACATCTGCTCAAATCTACTTTATATAGTTAGTTTTAAGCTCTAGATGATTGCCAGAAAAGATCATGGCTGTATCATTAATGGTTTGTCTGTTACAACTACAGAGGCCAAAATGAGCTTTTCTCACTGCGAAAAGAGCGTTTTGGCCTCAACCTTCCGATTTGAAGCTTGGAACCAAAAACATCTGCTCAAATCTACTTTACATTGTTAGTTTTCAGCTCTAGATGATTGCCAGAAAAGATCATGGCTGTATCATTAATGGTTTGTCTGTTACAGCTACAGAGGCCAAAATGAGCTTTTCTCACTGTGAAAAGATCGTTTTGGCCTCAACCTTCTGATTTGAAGCTTGGAACCAAAAACATCTGCTCAAATCTACTTTACATTGTTAGTTTTCAGCTCTAGCTGATTGCCAGAAAAGATCATGGCTGTATCATTAATGGTTTGTCTGTTACAGCTACAGAGGCCAAAATGACCTTATCTCACTGTGAAAAGAGCGTTTTGGCCTCAACCTTCTGATTTGAAGCTTGGAACCAAAAACATCTGCTCAAATCTACTTTATATTGTTAGTTTTCAGCTCTAGATGATTGCCAGAAAAGATCATGGCTGTATCATTAATGGTTTGTCTGTTACAACTACAGAGGCCAAAATGACCTTATCTCACTGTGAAAAGAGCGTTTTGGCCTCAACCTTCTGATTTGAAGCTTGGAACCAAAAACATCTGCTTAAATCTACTTTATATTGTTAGTTTTCAGCTCTAGATGATTGCCAGAAAAGATCATGGCTGTATCATTAATGGTTTGTCTGTTATAGCTAGAGAGGCCATATTGAGCTTCTCTCACTGTGAAAAGAGCGTTTTGGCCTCAACCTTCTGATATGAAGCTTGGAACCAAAAACATCTGCTCAAATCTACTTTATATTGTTAGTTTTAAGCTCTAGATGATTGCCAGAAAAGATCATGGCTGTATCATTAATGGTTTGTCTGTTACAGCTACAGAGGCCAAAATGAGCTTTTCTCACTGCGAAAAGAGCGTTTTGGCCTCAACCTTCTGATTTGAAGCTTGGAACCAAAAACATCTGCTCAAATCTACTTTACATTGTTAGTTTTCAGCTCTAGATGATTGCCAGAAAAGATCATGGCTGTATCATTAATGGTTTGTCTGTTACAGCTACAGAGGCCAAAATGACCTTATCTCACTGTGAAAAGAGCGTTTTGGTCTCAACCTTCTGAGTTGAAGCTTGGAACCAAAAACATCTGCTCAAATCTACTTTATATTGTTAGTTTTCAGCTCTAGATGATTGCCAGAAAAGATCATGGCTGTATCATTAATGGTTTGTCTGTTACAGCTACAGAGGCCAAAATAAGCTTTTCTCACTGTGAAAAGATCGTTTTGGCCTCAACTTTCTGATTTGAAGCTTGGAACCAAAAACATCTGCTCAAATCTACTTTACATTGTTAGTTTTCAGCTCTAGATGATTGCCAGAAAAGATCATGGCTGTATCATTAATGGTTTGTCTGTTACAGCTACAGAGGCCAAAATGCCCTTATCTCACTGTGAAAAGAGCGTTTTGGTCTCAACCTTCTGAGTTGAAGCTTGGAACCAAAAACATCTGCTCAAATCTACTTTAGATTGTTAGTTTTCAGCTCTAGATGATTGCCAGAAAAGATCATGGCTGTATCATTAATGGTTTGTCTGTTACAACTACAGAGGCGAAAATGACCTTTTCTCACTGTGAACAGAGCGTTTTGGCCTCAACCTTCTGATTTGAAGCTTGGAACCAAAAACATCTGCTCAAATCTACTTTACATTGTTAGTTTTCAGCTCTAGATGATTGCCAGAAAAGATCATGGCTGTATCATTAATGGTTTGTCTGTTACAGCTACAGAGGCCAAAATGACCTTATCTCACTGTGAAAAGAGCGTTTTGGTCTCAACCTTCTGAGTTGAAGCTTGGAACCAAAAACATCTGCTCAAATCTACTTTAGATTGTTAGTTTTCAGCTCTAGATGATTGCCAGAAAAGATCATGGCTGTATCATTAATGGTTTGTCTGTTACAACTACAGAGGCGAAAATGACCTTTTCTCACTGTGAAAAGAGCGTTTTGGCCTCAACCTTCTGATTTGAAGCTTGGAAACAAAAACATCTGCTCAAATCTACTTTATATTGTTAGTTTTAAGCTCTAGATGATTGCCAGAAAAGATCATGGCTGTATCATTAATGGTTTGTCTGTTACAGCTACAGAGGCCAAAATGAGCTTTTCTCACTGTGAAAGAGCGTTTTGGCCTCAACCTTCTCATTTGAAGCTTGGAACCAAAAACATCTGCTCAAATCTACTTTACATTGTTAGTTTTCAGCTATAGATGATTGCCAGAAAAGATAATGGCTGTATCATTAATGGTTTGTCTGTTACAGCTACAGAGGCCAAAATTACTTTATCTCACTGTGAAAAGAGCGTTTTGGCCTCAACCTTCTGATTTGAAGCTTGGAACCAAAAACATCTGCTCATATGTACTTTATATTGTTAGTTTTCAGCTCTAGATGATTGCCAGAAAAGATCATGGCTGTATCATTAATGGTTTGTCTGTTATAGCTAGAGAGGCCATATTGAGCTTCTCTCACTGTGAAAAGAGCGTTTTGGCCTCAACCTTCTGATATGAAGCTTGGAACCAAAAACATCTGCTCGAATCTACTTTATATTGTTAGTTTTAAGCTCTAGATGATTGCCAGAAAAGATCATGGCTGTATCATTAATGGTTTGTCTGTTACAACTCCAGAGGCCAAAATGGCATTATCTCACTGTGAAAAGAGCGTTTTGGCCTCAACCTTCTGATTTGAAGCTTGGAACCAAAAACATCTGCTTAAATCTACTTTATATTGTTAGTTTTCAGCTCTAGATGATTGCCAGAAAAGATCATGGCTGTATCATTAATGGTTTGTCTGTTATAGCTAGAGAGGCCATATTGAGCTTCTCTCACTGTGAAAAGAGCGTTTTGGCCTCAACCTTCTGATATGAAGCTTGGAACCAAAAACATCTGCTCGAATCTACTTTATATTGTTAGTTTTAAGCTCTAGATGATTGCCAGAAAAGATCATGGCTGTATCATTAATGGTTTGTCTGTTACAGCTACAGAGGCCAAAATGAGCTTTTCTCACTGCGAAAAGAGCGTTTTGGCCTCAACCTTCCGATTTGAAGCTTGGAACCAAAAACATCTGCTCAAATCTACTTTACATTGTTAGTTTTCAGCTCTAGATGATTGCCAGAAAAGATCATGGCTGTATCATTAATGGTTTGTCTGTTACAGCTACAGAGGCGAAAATGAGCTTTTCTCACTGTGAAAAGATCGTTTTGGCCTCAACCTTCTGATTTGAAGCTTGGAACCAAAAACATCTGATCAAATCTACTTTACATTGTTAGTTTTCAGCTCTAGATGATTGCCAGAAAAGATCATGGCTGTATCATTAATGGTTTGTCTGTTACAGCTACAGAGGCCAAAATGACCTTATCTCACTGTGAAAAGAGCGTTTTGGTCTCAACCTTCTGATTTGAAGCTTGGAACTAAAAAACATCTGCTCAAATCTACTTTAGATTGTTAGTTTTCAGCTCTAGATGATTGCCAGAAAAGATCATGGCTGTATCATTAATGGTTTGTCTGTTACAGCTACAGAGGCCAAAATGAGCTTTTCTCACTGTGAAAAGATCGTTTTGGCCTCAACCTTCTGATTTGAAGCTTGGAACCAAAAACATCTGCTCAAATCTACTTTACATTGTTAGTTTTCAGCTCTAGATGATTGCCAGAAAAGATCATGGCTGTATCATCAATGGTTTCTCTGTTACAACTCCAGAGGCCAAAATGGCATTATCTCACTGTGAAAAGAGCGTTTTGGCCTCAACCTTCTGATTTGAAGCTTGGAACCAAAAACATCCGCTCAAGTCTACTTTCTATTGTTATTTTTCAGCTCTAGATGATTGCCAGAAAAGATCATTTCTATATCATTAATGGTTTGTCTGTTACAGCTACAGAGGCCAAAATGAGCTTTTCTCACTGCGAAAAGAGCGTTTTGGCCTCAACCTTCTGATTTGAAGTTTGGAACCAAAAACATCTGCTCAAATCTACTTTACATTGTTAGTTTTCAGCTCTAGATGATTGCCAGAAAAGATCATGGCTGTATCATTAATGGTTTGTCTGTTACAGCTACAGAGGCCAAAATGAGCTTTTCTCACTGTGAAAAGATCGTTTTGGCCTCAACCTTCTGATTTGAAGCTTGGAACCAAAAACATCTGCTCAAATCTACTTTACATTGTTAGTTTTCAGCTCTAGATGATTGCCAGAAAAGATCATGGCTGTATCATCAATGGTTTCTCTGTTACAACTCCAGAGGCCAAAATGGCATTATCTCACTGTGAAAAGAGCGTTTTGGCCTCAACCTTCTGATTTGAAGCTTGGAACCAAAAACATCCGCTCAAGTCTACTTTCTATTGTTATTTTTCAGCTCTAGATGATTGCCAGAAAAGATCATTTCTATATCATTAATGGTTTGTCTGTTACAGCTACAGAGGCCAAAATGAGCTTTTCTCACTGCGAAAAGAGCGTTTTGGCCTCAACCTTCTGATTTGAAGTTTGGAACCAAAAACATCTGCTCAAATCTACTTTACATTGTTAGTTTTCAGCTCTAGATGATTGCCAGAAAAGATCATGGCTGTATCATTAATGGTTTGTCTGTTACAGCTACAGAGGCCAAAATTACTTTATCTCACTGTGAAAAGAGCGTTTTGGCCTCAACCTTCTGATTTGAAGCTTGGAACCAAAAACATCCGCTCATATCTACTTTATATTTTTAGTTTTAAGCTCTAGATGATTGCCAGAAAAGATCATGGCTGTATCATTAATGGTTTGTCTGTTACAGCTACAGAGGCCAAAATGAGCTTTTCTCACTGTGAAAAGATCCTTTTGGCCTCAACCTTCTGATTTGAAGCTTGGAACCAAAAATATCTGCTCAAATCTACTTTACATTGTTAGTTTTCAGCTCTAGATGATTGCCAGAAAAGATCATGGCTGTATCATTAATGGTTTGTCTGTTACAGCTACAGAGGCCAAAATGACCTTATCTCACTGTGAAAAGAGCGTTTTGGTCTCAACCTTCTGAGTTGAAGCTTGGAACCAAAAACATCTGCTCAAATCTACTTTAGATTGTTAGTTTTCAGCTCTAGATGATTGCCAGAAAAGATCATGGCTGTATCATTAATGGTTTGTCTGTTACAACTACAGAGGCGAAAATGACCTTTTCTCACTGTGAAAAGAGCGTTTTGGCCTCAACCTTCTGATTTGAAGCTTGGAAACAAAAACATCTGCTCAAATCTACTTTATATTGTTAGTTTTAAGCTCTAGATGATTGCCAGAAAAGATCATGGCTGTATCATTAATGGTTTGTCTGTTACAGCTACAGAGGCCAAAATGAGCTTTTCTCACTGCGAAAAGAGCGTTTTGGCCTCAACCTTCCGATTTGAAGCTTGGAACCAAAAACATCTGCTCAAATCTACTTTACATTGTTAGTTTTCAGCTCTAGATGATTGCCAGAAAAGATCATGGCTGTATCATTAATGGTTTGTCTGTTACAGCTACAGAGGCGAAAATGAGCTTTTCTCACTGTGAAAAGATCGTTTTGGCCTCAACCTTCTGATTTGAAGCTTGGAACCAAAAACATCTGATCAAATCTACTTTACATTGTTAGTTTTCAGCTCTAGATGATTGCCAGAAAAGATCATGGCTGTATCATTAATGGTTTGTCTGTTACAGCTACAGAGGCCAAAATGACCTTATCTCACTGTGAAAAGAGCGTTTTGGTCTCAACCTTCTGATTTGAAGCTTGGAACTAAAAAACATCTGCTCAAATCTACTTTAGATTGTTAGTTTTCAGCTCTAGATGATTGCCAGAAAAGATCATGGCTGTATCATTAATGGTTTGTCTGTTACAGCTACAGAGGCCAAAATGAGCTTTTCTCACTGTGAAAAGATCGTTTTGGCCTCAACCTTCTGATTTGAAGCTTGGAACCAAAAACATCTGCTCAAATCTACTTTACATTGTTAGTTTTCAGCTCTAGATGATTGCCAGAAAAGATCATGGCTGTATCATCAATGGTTTCTCTGTTACAACTCCAGAGGCCAAAATGGCATTATCTCACTGTGAAAAGAGCGTTTTGGCCTCAACCTTCTGATTTGAAGCTTGGAACCAAAAACATCCGCTCAAGTCTACTTTCTATTGTTATTTTTCAGCTCTAGATGATTGCCAGAAAAGATCATTTCTATATCATTAATGGTTTGTCTGTTACAGCTACAGAGGCCAAAATGAGCTTTTCTCACTGCGAAAAGAGCGTTTTGGCCTCAACCTTCTGATTTGAAGTTTGGAACCAAAAACATCTGCTCAAATCTACTTTACATTGTTAGTTTTCAGCTCTAGATGATTGCCAGAAAAGATCATGGCTGTATCATTAATGGTTTGTCTGTTACAGCTACAGAGGCCAAAATGAGCTTTTCTCACTATGAAAAGATCGTTTTGGCCTCAACCTTCTGATTTGAAGCTTGGAACCAAAAACATCTGCTCAAATCTACTTTACATTGTTAGTTTTCAGCTCTAGATGATTGCCAGAAAAGATCATGGCTGTATCATCAATGGTTTCTCTGTTACAACTCCAGAGGCCAAAATGGCATTATCTCACTGTGAAAAGAGCGTTTTGGCCTCAACCTTCTGATTTGAAGCTTGGAACCA
This sequence comes from Cyprinodon diabolis, assembly GCA_030533445.1. Taxonomy (NCBI): domain Eukaryota; kingdom Metazoa; phylum Chordata; class Actinopteri; order Cyprinodontiformes; family Cyprinodontidae; genus Cyprinodon; species Cyprinodon diabolis. Next base: position 10,650 of record JARPUW010000246.1, read on the forward strand.
AAAACATCCGCTCAAGTCTACTTTCTATTGTTATTTTTCAGCTCTAGATGATTGCCAGAAAAGATCATTTCTATATCATTAATGGTTTGTCTGTTACAGCTACAGAGGCCAAAATGAGCTTTTCTCACTGCGAAAAGAGCGTTTTGGCCTCAACCTTCTGATTTGAAGTTTGGAACCAAAAACATCTGCTCAAATCTACTTTACATTGTTAGTTTTCAGCTCTAGATGATTGCCAGAAAAGATCATGGCTGTATCATTAATGGTTTGTCTGTTACAGCTACAGAGGCCAAAATTACTTTATCTCACTGTGAAAAGAGCGTTTTGGCCTCAACCTTCTGATTTGAAGCTTGGAACCAAAAACATCCGCTCATATCTACTTTATATTTTTAGTTTTAAGCTCTAGATGATTGCCAGAAAAGATCATGGCTGTATCATTAATGGTTTGTCTGTTACAGCTACAGAGGCCAAAATGACCTTATCTCACTGTGAAAAGAGCGTTTTGGCCTCAACCTTCTGATTTGAAGTTTGGAACCAAAAACATCTGCTCAAATCTACTTTATATTGTTAGTTTTCAGCTCTAGATGATTGCCAGAAAAGATCATGGCTGTATCATTAATGGTTTGTCTGTTACAGCTACAGAGGCCAAAATGAGCTTTTCTCACTGTGAAAAGATCCTTTTGGCCTCAACCTTCTGATTTGAAGCTTGGAACCAAAAATATCTGCTCAAATCTACTTTACATTGTTAGTTTTCAGCTCTAGATGATTGCCAGAAAAGATCATGGCTGTATCATTAATGGTTTGTCTGTTACAGCTACAGAGGCCAAAATGACCTTATCTCACTGTGAAAAGAGCGTTTTGGTCTCAACCTTCTGAGTTGAAGCTTGGAACCAAAAACATCTGCTCAAATCTACTTTAGATTGTTAGTTTTCAGCTCTAGATGATTGCCAGAAAAGATCATGGCTGTATCATTAATGGTTTGTCTGTTACAACTACAGAGGCGAAAATGACCTTTTCTCACTGTGAAAAGAGCGTTTTGGCCTCAACCTTCTGATTTGAAGCTTGGAAACAAAAACATCTGCTCAAATCTACTTTATATTGTTAGTTTTAAGCTCTAGATGATTGCCAGAAAAGATCATGGCTGTATCATTAATGGTTTGTCTGTTACAGCTACAGAGGCCAAAATGAGCTTTTCTCACTGTGAAAAGAGCGTTTTGGCCTCAACCTTCTCATTTGAAGCTTGGAACCAAAAACATCTGCTCAAATCTACTTTACATTGTTAGTTTTCAGCTATAGATGATTGCCAGAAAAGATAATGGCTGTATCATTAATGGTTTGTCTGTTACAGCTACAGAGGCATAAATTACTTTATCTCACTGTGAAAAGAGCGTTTTGGCCTCAACCTTCTGATTTGAAGCTTGGAACCAAAAACATCTGCTCAAATCTACTTTATATTGTTAGTTTTCAGCTCTAGATGATTGCCAGAAAAGATCATGGCTGTATCATTAATGGTTTGTCTGTTACAACTACAGAGGCCAAAATGACCTTATCTCACTGTGAAAAGAGCGTTTTGGCCTCAACCTTCTGATTTGAAGCTTGGAACCAAAAACATCTAGTTAAATCTACTTTATATTGTTAGTTTTCAGCTCTAGATGATTGCCAGAAAAGATCATGGCTGTATCATTAATGGTTTGTCTGTTATAGCTAGAGAGGCCATTTTGAGCTTTTCTCACTGTGAAAAGAGCGTTTTGGCCTCAACCTTCTGAAATGAAGCTTGGAACCAAAAACATCTGCTCAAATCTACTTTATATTGTTAGTTTTAAGCTCTAGATGATTGCCAGAAAAGATCATGGCTGTATCATTAATGGTTTGTCTGTTACAGCTACAGAGGCCAAAATGAGCTTTTCTCACTGCGAAAAGAGCGTTTTGGCCTCAACCTTCCGATTTGAAGCTTGGAACCAAAAACATCTGCTCAAATCTACTTTACATTGTTAGTTTTCAGCTCTAGATGATTGCCAGAAAAGATCATGGCTGTATCATTAATGGTTTGTCTGTTACAGCTACAGAGGCCAAAATGAGCTTTTCTCACTGTGAAAAGATCGTTTTGGCCTCAACCTTCTGATTTGAAGCTTGGAACCAAAAACATCTGCTCAAATCTACTTTACATTGTTAGTTTTCAGCTCTAGATGATTGCCAGAAAAGATCATGGCTGTATCATTAATGGTTTGTCTGTTACAGCTACAGAGGCCAAAATGACCTTATCTCACTGTGAAAAGAGCGTTTTGGTCTCAACCTTCTGATTTGAAGCTTGGAACTAAAAAACATCTGCTCAAATCAACTTTAGATTGTTAGTTTTCAGCTCTAGATGATTGCCAGAAAAGATCATGGCTGTATCATTAATGGTTTGTCTGTTACAGCTACAGAGGCCAAAATGACCTTATCTCACTGTGAAAAGAGCGTTTTGGTCTCAACCTTCTGATTTGAAGCTTGGAACCAAAAAACATCTGCTCATATCTACTTTATATTGTTAGTTTTAAGCTCTAGATCATTGCCAGAAAAGATCATGGCTGTATCATTAATGGTTTGTCTGTTACAGCTACAGAGGCAAAAATGAGCTTTTCTCACTGTGAAAAGAGCGTTTTGGCCTCAACCTTCTCATTTGAAGCTTGGAACCAAAAACATCTAATCAAATCTACTTTATATTGTTAGTTTTCAGCCCTAGATTATTGCCAGAAAAGATCATGGCTGTATCATCAATGGTTTCTCTGTTACAACTCCAGAGGCCAAAATGGCATTATCTCACTGTGAAAAGAGCGTTTTGGCCTCAACCTTCTGATTTGAAGCTTGGAACCAAAAACATCCGCTCAAGTCTACTTTCTATTGTTATTTTTCAGCTCTAGATGATTGCCAGAAAAGATCATTTCTATATCATTAATGGTTTGTCTGTTACAGCTACAGAGGCCAAAATGAGCTTTTCTCACTGCGAAAAGAGCGTTTTGGCCTCAACCTTCTGATTTGAAGTTTGGAACCAAAAACATCTGCTCAAATCTACTTTACATTGTTAGTTTTCAGCTCTAGATGATTGCCAGAAAAGATCATGGCTGTATCATTAATGGTTTGTCTGTTACAGCTACAGAGGCCAAAATTACTTTATCGCACTGTGAAAAGAGCGTTTTGGCCTCAACCTTCTGATTTGAAGCTTGGAACCAAAAACATCTGCTCAAATCTACTTTACATTGTTAGTTTTCAGCTCTAGATGATTGCCAGAAAAGATCATGGCTGTATCATTAATGGTTTGTCTGTTACAGCTACAGAGGCCAAAATGAGCTTTTCTCACTGTGAAAAGATCGTTTTGGCCTCAACCTTCTGATTTGAAGCTTGGAACCAAAAACATCTGCTCAAATCTACTTTACATTGTTAGTTTTCAGCTCTAGATGATTGCCAGAAAAGATCATGGCTGTATCATCAATGGTTTCTCTGTTACAACTCCAGAGGCCAAAATGGCATTATCTCACTGTGAAAAGAGCGTTTTGGCCTCAACCTTCTGATTTGAAGCTTGGAACCAAAAACATCCGCTCAAGTCTACTTTCTATTGTTATTTTTCAGCTCTAGATGATTGCCAGAAAAGATCATTTCTATATCATTAATGGTTTGTCTGTTACAGCTACAGAGGCCAAAATGAGCTTTTCTCACTGCGAAAAGAGCGTTTTGGCCTCAACCTTCTGATTTGAAGTTTGGAACCAAAAACATCTGCTCAAATCTACTTTACATTGTTAGTTTTCAGCTCTAGATGATTGCCAGAAAAGATCATGGCTGTATCATTAATGGTTTGTCTGTTACAGCTACAGAGGCCAAAATTACTTTATCTCACTGTGAAAAGAGCGTTTTGGCCTCAACCTTCTGATTTGAAGCTTGGAACCAAAAACATCCGCTCATATCTACTTTATATTTTTAGTTTTAAGCTCTAGATGATTGCCAGAAAAGATCATGGCTGTATCATTAATGGTTTGTCTGTTACAGCTACAGAGGCCAAAATGACCTTATCTCACTGTGAAAAGAGCGTTTTGGCCTCAACCTTCTGATTTGAAGTTTGGAACCAAAAACATCTGCTCAAATCTACTTTATATTGTTAGTTTTCAGCTCTAGATGATTGCCAGAAAAGATCATGGCTGTATCATTAATGGTTTGTCTGTTACAGCTACAGAGGCCAAAATGAGCTTTTCTCACTGTGAAAAGATCCTTTTGGCCTCAACCTTCTGATTTGAAGCTTGGAACCAAAAATATCTGCTCAAATCTACTTTACATTGTTAGTTTTCAGCTCTAGATGATTGCCAGAAAAGATCATGGCTGTATCATTAATGGTTTGTCTGTTACAGCTACAGAGGCCAAAATGACCTTATCTCACTGTGAAAAGAGCGTTTTGGTCTCAACCTTCTGAGTTGAAGCTTGGAACCAAAAACATCTGCTCAAATCTACTTTAGATTGTTAGTTTTCAGCTCTAGATGATTGCCAGAAAAGATCATGGCTGTATCATTAATGGTTTGTCTGTTACAACTACAGAGGCGAAAATGACCTTTTCTCACTGTGAAAAGAGCGTTTTGGCCTCAACCTTCTGATTTGAAGCTTGGAAACAAAAACATCTGCTCAAATCTACTTTATATTGTTAGTTTTAAGCTCTAGATGATTGCCAGAAAAGATCATGGCTGTATCATTAATGGTTTGTCTGTTACAGCTACAGAGGCCAAAATGAGCTTTTCTCACTGTGAAAAGAGCGTTTTGGCCTCAACCTTCTCATTTGAAGCTTGGAACCAAAAACATCTGCTCAAATCTACTTTACATTGTTAGTTTTCAGCTATAGATGATTGCCAGAAAAGATAATGGCTGTATCATTAATGGTTTGTCTGTTACAGCTACAGAGGCATAAATTACTTTATCTCACTGTGAAAAGAGCGTTTTGGCCTCAACCTTCTGATTTGAAGCTTGGAACCAAAAACATCTGCTCAAATCTACTTTATATTGTTAGTTTTCAGCTCTAGATGATTGCCAGAAAAGATCATGGCTGTATCATTAATGGTTTGTCTGTTACAACTACAGAGGCCAAAATGACCTTATCTCACTGTGAAAAGAGCGTTTTGGCCTCAACCTTCTGATTTGAAGCTTGGAACCAAAAACATCTAGTTAAATCTACTTTATATTGTTAGTTTTCAGCTCTAGATGATTGCCAGAAAAGATCATGGCTGTATCATTAATGGTTTGTCTGTTATAGCTAGAGAGGCCATTTTGAGCTTTTCTCACTGTGAAAAGAGCGTTTTGGCCTCAACCTTCTGAAATGAAGCTTGGAACCAAAAACATCTGCTCAAATCTACTTTATATTGTTAGTTTTAAGCTCTAGATGATTGCCAGAAAAGATCATGGCTGTATCATTAATGGTTTGTCTGTTACAGCTACAGAGGCCAAAATGAGCTTTTCTCACTGCGAAAAGAGCGTTTTGGCCTCAACCTTCCGATTTGAAGCTTGGAACCAAAAACATCTGCTCAAATCTACTTTACATTGTTAGTTTTCAGCTCTAGATGATTGCCAGAAAAGATCATGGCTGTATCATTAATGGTTTGTCTGTTACAGCTACAGAGGCCAAAATGAGCTTTTCTCACTGTGAAAAGATCGTTTTGGCCTCAACCTTCTGATTTGAAGCTTGGAACCAAAAACATCTGCTCAAATCTACTTTACATTGTTAGTTTTCAGCTCTAGATGATTGCCAGAAAAGATCATGGCTGTATCATTAATGGTTTGTCTGTTACAGCTACAGAGGCCAAAATGACCTTATCTCACTGTGAAAAGAGCGTTTTGGTCTCAACCTTCTGATTTGAAGCTTGGAACTAAAAAACATCTGCTCAAATCAACTTTAGATTGTTAGTTTTCAGCTCTAGATGATTGCCAGAAAAGATCATGGCTGTATCATTAATGGTTTGTCTGTTACAGCTACAGAGGCCAAAATGACCTTATCTCACTGTGAAAAGAGCGTTTTGGTCTCAACCTTCTGATTTGAAGCTTGGAACCAAAAAACATCTGCTCATATCTACTTTATATTGTTAGTTTTAAGCTCTAGATCATTGCCAGAAAAGATCATGGCTGTATCATTAATGGTTTGTCTGTTACAGCTACAGAGGCAAAAATGAGCTTTTCTCACTGTGAAAAGAGCGTTTTGGCCTCAACCTTCTCATTTGAAGCTTGGAACCAAAAACATCTAATCAAATCTACTTTATATTGTTAGTTTTCAGCCCTAGATTATTGCCAGAAAAGATCATGGCTGTATCATCAATGGTTTCTCTGTTACAACTCCAGAGGCCAAAATGGCATTATCTCACTGTGAAAAGAGCGTTTTGGCCTCAACCTTCTGATTTGAAGCTTGGAACCAAAAACATCCGCTCAAGTCTACTTTCTATTGTTATTTTTCAGCTCTAGATGATTGCCAGAAAAGATCATTTCTATATCATTAATGGTTTGTCTGTTACAGCTACAGAGGCCAAAATGAGCTTTTCTCACTGCGAAAAGAGCGTTTTGGCCTCAACCTTCTGATTTGAAGTTTGGAACCAAAAACATCTGCTCAAATCTACTTTACATTGTTAGTTTTCAGCTCTAGATGATTGCCAGAAAAGATCATGGCTGTATCATTAATGGTTTGTCTGTTACAGCTACAGAGGCCAAAATTACTTTATCGCACTGTGAAAAGAGCGTTTTGGCCTCAACCTTCTGATTTGAAGCTTGGAACCAAAAACATCTGCTCAAATCTACTTTATATTGTTAGTTTTCAGCTCTAGATGATTGCCAGAAAAGATCATGGCTGTATCATTAATGGTTTGTCTGTTACAACTACAGAGAACAAAATGACCTTATCTCACTGTGAAAAGAGCGTTTTGGCCTCAACCTTCTGATTTGAAGCTTGGAACCAAAAACATCTGCTCAAATCTAGTTTATATTGTTGGTTTTCAACTCTAGATGATTGCCAGAAAAGATCATGGCTGTATCATTAATGGTTTGTCTGTTACAGCTACAGAGGCCATATCGAGCTTCTCTCACTGTGAAAAGAGCGTTTTGGCCTCAACCTTCTGATTTGAAGCTTGGAACCAAAAACATCTGCTCAAATCTACTTTATATTGTTAGTTTTCAGCTCTAGATGATGGCCAGAATAGATAATGGCTGTAACATTATTGGTTTGTCTGTTACAGCTACAGAGGCCATATTGAGCTTCTCTCACTGTGAAAAGAGCGTTTTGGCCTCAACCTTCTGATTTGAAGCTTGGAACCAAAAACATCTGCTTAAATCTACTTTATATTGTTAGTTTTCAGCTCTAGATGATTGCCAGAAAAGATCATGGCTGTATCATTAATGGTTTGTCTGTTATAGCTAGAGAGGCCATATTGAGCTTCTCTCACTGTGAAAAGAGCGTTTTGTCCTCAACCTTCTGATATGAAGCTTGAAACCAAAAACATCTGCTCAAATCTACTTTATATTGTTAGTTTTAAGCTCTAGATGATTGCCAGAAAAGATCATGGCTGTATCATTAATGGTTTGTCTGTTACAGCTACAGAGGCCAAAATGAGCTTTTCTCACTGCGAAAAGAGCGTTTTGGCCTCAACCTTCCGATTTGAAGCTTGGAACCAAAAACATCTGCTCAAATCTACTTTACATTGTTAGTTTTCAGCTCTAGATGATTGCCAGAAAAGATCATGGCTGTATCATTAATGGTTTGTCTGTTACAGCTACAGAGGCGAAAATGAGCTTTTCTCACTGTGAAAAGATCGTTTTGGCCTCAACCTTCTGATTTGAAGCTTGGAACCAAAAACATCTGATCAAATCTACTTTACATTGTTAGTTTTCAGCTCTAGATGATTGCCAGAAAAGATCATGGCTGTATCATTAATGGTTTGTCTGTTACAGCTACAGAGGCCAAAATGACCTTATCTCACTGTGAAAAGAGCGTTTTGGTCTCAACCTTCTGATTTGAAGCTTGGAACTAAAAAACATCTGCTCAAATCTACTTTAGATTGTTAGTTTTCAGCTCTAGATGATTGCCAGAAAAGATCATGGCTGTATCATTAATGGTTTGTCTGTTACAGCTACAGAGGCCAAAATGAGCTTTTCTCACTGTGAAAAGATCGTTTTGGCCTCAACCTTCTGATTTGAAGCTTGGAACCAAAAACATCTGCTCAAATCTACTTTACATTGTTAGTTTTCAGCTCTAGATGATTGCCAGAAAAGATCATGGCTGTATCATCAATGGTTTCTCTGTTACAACTCCAGAGGCCAAAATGGCATTATCTCACTGTGAAAAGAGCGTTTTGGCCTCAACCTTCTGATTTGAAGCTTGGAACCAAAAACATCCGCTCAAGTCTACTTTCTATTGTTATTTTTCAGCTCTAGATGATTGCCAGAAAAGATCATTTCTATATCATTAATGGTTTGTCTGTTACAGCTACAGAGGCCAAAATGAGCTTTTCTCACTGCGAAAAGAGCGTTTTGGCCTCAACCTTCTGATTTGAAGTTTGGAACCAAAAACATCTGCTCAAATCTACTTTACATTGTTAGTTTTCAGCTCTAGATGATTGCCAGAAAAGATCATGGCTGTATCATTAATGGTTTGTCTGTTACAGCTACAGAGGCCAAAATGAGCTTTTCTCACTGTGAAAAGATCGTTTTGGCCTCAACCTTCTGATTTGAAGCTTGGAACCAAAAACATCTGCTCAAATCTACTTTACATTGTTAGTTTTCAGCTCTAGATGATTGCCAGAAAAGATCATGGCTGTATCATCAATGGTTTCTCTGTTACAACTCCAGAGGCCAAAATGGCATTATCTCACTGTGAAAAGAGCGTTTTGGCCTCAACCTTCTGATTTGAAGCTTGGAACCAAAAACATCCGCTCAAGTCTACTTTCTATTGTTATTTTTCAGCTCTAGATGATTGCCAGAAAAGATCATTTCTATATCATTAATGGTTTGTCTGTTACAGCTACAGAGGCCAAAATGAGCTTTTCTCACTGCGAAAAGAGCGTTTTGGCCTCAACCTTCTGATTTGAAGTTTGGAACCAAAAACATCTGCTCAAATCTACTTTACATTGTTAGTTTTCAGCTCTAGATGATTGCCAGAAAAGATCATGGCTGTATCATTAATGGTTTGTCTGTTACAGCTACAGAGGCCAAAATTACTTTATCTCACTGTGAAAAGAGCGTTTTGGCCTCAACCTTCTGATTTGAAGCTTGGAACCAAAAACATCCGCTCATATCTACTTTATATTTTTAGTTTTAAGCTCTAGATGATTGCCAGAAAAGATCATGGCTGTATCATTAATGGTTTGTCTGTTACAGCTACAGAGGCCAAAATGACCTTATCTCACTGTGAAAAGAGCGTTTTGGCCTCAACCTTCTGATTTGAAGTTTGGAACCAAAAACATCTGCTCAAATCTACTTTATATTGTTAGTTTTCAGCTCTAGATGATTGCCAGAAAAGATCATGGCTGTATCATTAATGGTTTGTCTGTTACAGCTACAGAGGCCAAAATGAGCTTTTCTCACTGTGAAAAGATCCTTTTGGCCTCAACCTTCTGATTTGAAGCTTGGAACCAAAAATATCTGCTCAAATCTACTTTACATTGTTAGTTTTCAGCTCTAGATGATTGCCAGAAAAGATCATGGCTGTATCATTAATGGTTTGTCTGTTACAGCTACAGAGGCCAAAATGAGCTTTTCTCACTGTGAAAAGAGCGTTTTGGCCTCAACCTTCTCATTTGAAGCTTGGAACCAAAAACATCTGCTCAAATCTACTTTACATTGTTAGTTTTCAGCTATAGATGATTGCCAGAAAAGATAATGGCTGTATCATTAATGGTTTGTCTGTTACAGCTACAGAGGCATAAATTACTTTATCTCACTGTGAAAAGAGCGTTTTGGCCTCAACCTTCTGATTTGAAGCTTGGAACCAAAAACATCTGCTCAAATCTACTTTATATTGTTAGTTTTCAGCTCTAGATGATTGCCAGAAAAGATCATGGCTGTATCATTAATGGTTTGTCTGTTACAACTACAGAGGCCAAAATGACCTTATCTCACTGTGAAAAGAGCGTTTTGGCCTCAACCTTCTGATTTGAAGCTTGGAACCAAAAACATCTAGTTAAATCTACTTTATATTGTTAGTTTTCAGCTCTAGATGATTGCCAGAAAAGATCATGGCTGTATCATTAATGGTTTGTCTGTTATAGCTAGAGAGGCCATTTTGAGCTTTTCTCACTGTGAAAAGAGCGTTTTGGCCTCAACCTTCTGATATGAAGCTTGGAACCAAAAACATCTGCTCAAATCTACTTTATATTGTTAGTTTTAAGCTCTAGATGATTGCCAGAAAAGATCATGGCTGTATCATTAATGGTTTGTCTGTTACAGCTACAGAGGCCAAAATGAGCTTTTCTCACTGCGAAAAGAGCGTTTTGGCCTCAACCTTCCGATTTGAAGCTTGGAACCAAAAACATCTGCTCAAATCTACTTTACATTGTTAGTTTTCAGCTCTAGATGATTGCCAGAAAAGATCATGGCTGTATCATTAATGGTTTGTCTGTTACAGCTACAGAGGCCAAAATGAGCTTTTCTCACTGTGAAAAGATCGTTTTGGCCTCAACCTTCTGATTTGAAGCTTGGAACCAAAAACATCTGCTCAAATCTACTTTACATTGTTAGTTTTCAGCTCTAGATGATTGCCAGAAAAGATCATGGCTGTATCATTAATGGTTTGTCTGTTACAGCTACAGAGGCCAAAATGACCTTATCTCACTGTGAAAAGAGCGTTTTGGTCTCAACCTTCTGATTTGAAGCTTGGAACTAAAAAACATCTGCTCAAATCTACTTTAGATTGTTAGTTTTCAGCTCTAGATGATTGCCAGAAAAGATCATGGCTGTATCATTAATGGTTTGTCTGTTACAGCTACAGAGGCCAAAATGACCTTATCTCACTGTGAAAAGAGCGTTTTGGTCTCAACCTTCTGATTTGAAGCTTGGAACCAAAAAACATCTGCTCATATCTACTTTATATTGTTAGTTTTAAGCTCTAGATCATTGCCAGAAAAGATCATGGCTGTATCATTAATGGTTTGTCTGTTACAGCTACAGAGGCAAAAATGAGCTTTTCTCACTGTGAAAAGAGCGTTTTGGCCTCAACCTTCTCATTTGAAGCTTGGAACCAAAAACATCTAATCAAATCTACTTTATATTGTTAGTTTTCAGCCCTAGATTATTGCCAGAAAAGATCATGGCTGTATCATCAATGGTTTCTCTGTTACAACTCCAGAGGCCAAAATGGCATTATCTCACTGTGAAAAGAGCGTTTTGGCCTCAACCTTCTGATTTGAAGCTTGGAACCAAAAACATCCGCTCAAGTCTACTTTCTATTGTTATTTTTCAGCTCTAGATGATTGCCAGAAAAGATCATTTCTATATCATTAATGGTTTGTCTGTTACAGCTACAGAGGCCAAAATGAGCTTTTCTCACTGCGAAAAGAGCGTTTTGGCCTCAACCTTCTGATTTGAAGTTTGGAACCAAAAACATCTGCTCAAATCTACTTTACATTGTTAGTTTTCAGCTCTAGATGATTGCCAGAAAAGATCATGGCTGTATCATTAATGGTTTGTCTGTTACAGCTACAGAGGCCAAAATTACTTTATCGCACTGTGAAAAGAGCGTTTTGGCCTCAACCTTCTGATTTGAAGCTTGGAACCAAAAACATCTGCTCAAATCTACTTTATATTGTTAGTTTTCAGCTCTAGATGATTGCCAGAAAAGATCATGGCTGTATCATTAATGGTTTGTCTGTTACAACTACAGAGAACAAAATGACCTTATCTCACTGTGAAAAGAGCGTTTTGGCCTCAACCTTCTGATTTGAAGCTTGGAACCAAAAACATCTGCTCAAATCTAGTTTATATTGTTGGTTTTCAACTCTAGATGATTGCCAGAAAAGATCATGGCTGTATCATTAATGGTTTGTCTGTTACAGCTACAGAGGCCATATCGAGCTTCTCTCACTGTGAAAAGAGCGTTTTGGCCTCAACCTTCTGATTTGAAGCTTGGAACCAAAAACATCTGCTCAAATCTACTTTATATTGTTAGTTTTCAGCTCTAGATGATGGCCAGAATAGATAATGGCTGTAACATTATTGGTTTGTCTGTTACAGCTACAGAGGCCATATTGAGCTTCTCTCACTGTGAAAAGAGCGTTTTGGCCTCAACCTTCTGATTTGAAGCTTGGAACCAAAAACATCTGCTTAAATCTACTTTATATTGTTAGTTTTCAGCTCTAGATGATTGCCAGAAAAGATCATGGCTGTATCATTAATGGTTTGTCTGTTATAGCTAGAGAGGCCATATTGAGCTTCTCTCACTGTGAAAAGAGCGTTTTGTCCTCAACCTTCTGATATGAAGCTTGAAACCAAAAACATCTGCTCAAATCTACTTTATATTGTTAGTTTTCAGCTCTAGATGATTGCCAGAAAAGATCATGGCTGTATCATTAATGGTTTGTCTGTTACAGCTACAGAGGCCAAAATGAGCTTTTCTCACTGTGAAAAGAGCGTTTTGGCCTCATCCTTCTGATTTGAAGCTTGGAAACAAAAACATCTGCTCAAATCTACTTTATATTGTTAGTTTTCATCTCTAGATGATTGCCAGAAAAGATCATGGCTGTATCATTAATGGTTTGTCTGTTACAGCTACAGAGGCCATATTGAGCTTCTCTCACTGTGAAAAGAGCGTTTTGACCTCAACCTTCGGATTTGAAGCTTGGAACCAAAAACATCTGCTCATATCTACTTTATATTGTTGACTTTTGACTTTTAACATCACTTTATTTACACAATTCAAACATATATACAATTGACGTAAAACAAGTGTCAGTTAAAAATCATTATTATAGTAAAACAAGTGTCAGTTAAAAATCATCAAATGAGGAGCTTGTTAAAATGCAGTTCTCCATCATCTGACACAGTACATAAAATGTTTTTAAAACCCCACAACTGAATAAAATCCTCAATGTTCTGTGAGGCTCTGTGGAAGTTAAACTCCAGCCTGATCCTGGTTTTAAGGTTGCACTTCCACAGAGCCACGGCGTCAAGGTGAGGTCTCTCCTGCAGTCTGTCTCTACGGGACAAATAAATAGCCAGTTTAGCTTCACTGATTAAAAAGTTCAAAAGTCTGGCCTTTGTCTTGTTGCCCTTGTTTTGACACACTCCTCCAATAAATAGAGAAGTTGTAAAAACGGAGCTAAAAAGACTAAAAACATTTGCTAAAAGGCTAAAAATTGTCTTTAGTCTGACGCAATCCATAAAAACATGAAAAACATTTTCAGACAGACTGCAGAAGGGACATTCGTTTAAAACACCCTGATAGATGACGGATAAAAACGAGTTTGTGGCGATGGCGCCATGTAGAATCCTCCATTGGAGATCACCAGTTCTTTTTTTAATTGGAGGCTTATATAAAGTCCTCCACTGGGGTGCTCTGCCAGCAATTTTATCCGTCCATAAGCAGACTGCGCGGTTCACAAGGTGTCTTTGAGTCATCATTTTTGAGCAGGCTCGATAAACAGTTTTTTGGTCCATGTTGAATAAAACCATCTTCTGTGGGTCCAGGCTGGAGAGAAGAGGTCCACTTTGGTCGGGGAGCTCGGTGTATAGGGTCAAGCCAGGAAAGGAGTCCGTTGGGTCTGGTTGGCTCAGTCCTTCGCAGTAGTCAGAGAGAAGGCTCCTCTCCTTGGCCGACAGCTTTCCCCTCAAGAGGTCCAGGAAGCGCCGCAGCAGCCTGGCGGACCGTACCCCCATCACGGAACCCATGGCCTCGATGTTGGAGAGGGACGGTCCTGCGGTCTCCACCAGCTGTTTCAAGGTTGTCATCTTGGATCGGCGCAGCGCCTCCGACAGCCCTGGTCCCGCACGGTCGCACACGTCCAGCCTCGACCCACAGATCAAGGGCTCCTGTAGAAGCCAGTGCAGAGAGTTAATCGTTTGGGATGGTTTTAGTTTAAACAGGGCACATGATTTAAAAACGCCCTGATAAAATTTCGGCAACCCCCTTAAGTTTAAAAGACTTAAATCTGTTAAAAACAGAGCCGCATCAAGCCCCAGGTTATTAACGCGTTTTAAAACGCAGCTGGCCACGTCCCTCCATACTAAGTCGAGTGGCCCTGACAGGTATTTTTGAACAAAACGTAATCTAAAAGCTGCCGTTCTCCCGGCTAGGTGAACAAGGCCCTGGCCCCCCTCTTCTCTGGGTAAAAACAATACAGACTGTGGCACCCAATGAAACCCGTTCCAAAAGAAGTCGACCATTTTGGCTTGTATGTTGGCCAACAAATTGGATGGTGGATCCAGGCAGGAGAGTTTGTGCCACAGCTGTGAAGCAACAAGGTTATTTAAAACTAAAACCCTTCCCCTGTATGACATGTGGGAGTGTAGCCATCTCCACTTTTCAAGTTTACTTTCTATTCTTTGTTCCAGGTTTTCCCAGTTCTTTTCTTCAGTGTTTTCGTTGCCTAAAAACAAACCAAGATATTTAAAACCATCTCTTCTCCATAAAAGTCCTTGAGGGAGAACTGGGAGTCCTTCACGCCATTCACCCACTGCCAGGGCTTCGCTTTTTCCCCAGTTCACCCTCGCAGAAGATAAAATGGAGAACTTATTTGTTATTTCGGTCAGTTTGTCAACATCTTGTTGGTTTCTGGTAAAAACAACAACATCATCAGCATAGGCAGATAAAACCACTCTACTGTTAAAACCAGGTAAAACCAAACCATGAACACTGGAACGTATCTTTTGAAGCAGGGGTTCCAGGGAGAGCGCGTAGAGCATCCCGGACAGAGCGCAGCCTTGCCGAACACCTCTACGCACCCTAAAAGGAGCACACAGGTTACCGTTAATCTTTAACATGCTCTCAATGCCACTGTACATCACCTTGATCTTGGCGATCAGACCGGCGCCGAACCCAAACTTCTCCAGCACTTGCCACATGAAGCTGTGCTCGACGCGATCAAACGCCTTTTCTTGATCTAATGCGATCAAGCCAGTTCTTAGACCCAATGAACCGGAGACCTCCAAAACGTCCCGAATTAGGTAGATATTATCTACCATGGACCTGCCGGGGACGCAGTAGGTCTGGTCCCGGTGGACAACCTGCTCCATAGCTTCCCTCAGCCGGGTAGCCAAGGCTTTGGAGAGGATCTTATAGTCGGTGCAGAGGAGAGACACAGGGCGCCAGTTCCTGATGTCCTGCAGATTCCCTTTCTTGGGCAGGAGGGCGATAACTGCCCTACGACACGAAAGAGGGAGCGAACCTGCGGCCAGACTCTCATTGTAGACATCCAGCAGGTCCTCTGCCAAGATGTCCCAGTAGGCTTTGAAGAACTCTACAGTAAGACCGTCGATGCCTGGGGCCTTCTGGCCCTGCATACTCAGGAGGGCTGTGTGGAGCTCCTGAAGTCACAGCGGGCGCGCCAGCCGTAGGTTACTCTCACCCGACACCTGAGGCAGCCCACCGCAGAACTCCTCTAGGAGCCCCTCGTTCTCCTTATACTCACTCTCGAACAGAGAGGAGTAAAACTCAACAGCCCTCCTCCTAATCTGGCCCGGTTCACTCAGCTGCTGCCCTGTGTTGGACAGTAAGGAATGGATCGCCTTCCTCTGCCCGCGTTTCCTCTCCAGGCTGAAGAAAAAGCTAGAGGGAGCATCCATCTCTGTGATGTTCTGAACCCGAGACCTGACCAACACGCCTTGGACTTTAGACTCCAGCAGGTTGGCTAGAACTAGCCTTTTGGATTTGAGAGCTTCAATATGCCCTCGATTTCCTGTGGAATCACTTAGATTTTCTAGTTCCACTATGTTCATCTCCAGATCTCTAATAGATCTGGTGACATCACGAGTGACATTAAGAGTGTGCTGCTGACAGAGTTGCTTGATTTGAACTTTTCCATGGTCCCACCACTGCCTTAGACAAGTAAAATCCCCCTTTCTTTGTCTAAAAACAGTCCAAAAATAACTTAGAGCTTCTCTAAAACTACGATCGTATGTTAAAGCCAGATTAAAATGCCAGTAGGCGCTTTTAGGTAAAATGTTTGTGATAAAAACATTTCCTAAAAGCAATGAGTGGTCGGTAAAAGCTACTGGTAAAATCTGACATGTTTTAAACACATTAAAATGGTGTTTAAAACAATAAAAACGATCAATACGAGCTAAAGAGATGCGGCCTTGTTTAACGTGGGACCATGTGTACTGTCTGGAACCTGTATGCATCCTCCTCCACACATCCACCAGGCCGTGGGACGAGACCAGCTGCCGCAGGATTTGCTGGGAAGCTTGATGAGGCTCTTTGTGGTTTCTGTCTAACAGGTCGTTTTCTGTACAGTTAAAATCTCCGCCTAAAAAAACATAATCATCAGACCCACAATCTCCCATCCTCTCCCCGATTTTCTCAAAAAAATTCTTCCTCTCTGCACCGACATTAGGAGCATAAATATTGATAAAAACCAGGTTAAAATGATCAAAACTAGCTTTTACTAAAAGACATCTTCCCTGGACGATATTTTCTACATTAAAAGAATTTGGGGTAAAAGCCGAGGAAAATAGCAGGCCCACCCCAGAACTCTGGGAGGTGCCATGGCTAAAAAAAATTTCCCCCTTACACTCTTTGCGCCAGTCTGCTTCATTTTTAAGATCACTGTGTGTTTCTTGTAAAAATAATAAACTAATTCTTTTTTGGTTTATCATTTCATAAATCATAGTGCGTTTTACAGCCTTCCTAGCTCCATTGACATTTAAAGAAGCTATTTTAAAATTGTCCATGTTGAGTAAAAGGCTAAAAACAACACCACAATAAAACAAACAAAAATATAAGTTAATACACATCATTGTTTCAAAGTTGTTTTCTCACTTTTCCCATTAATTTCCTTAGTCTGTAAATCTCTGTATCAGAAAGCCCAGATTCCTCTTTTCTTCTAATGTAATATCTTGCTGAGAAATAAAAAGTTTTTAGATTAGGAAAATGTTTTTCTAATTTTATTCCTCTTAAACCTTTTGTCTCCTGGAGAAAGTTAATAAAAGATTCAATTGGATAACGTGCTTCTGTACTGTTGCTCGGAGTGAGAGACACCTCACTGCTGTCAGACAGCTCCCCCTCACTATCACTGCTATCAGACAGATCTTTTTTCTCTGTGGTCAGCATGCAGGCTTGCTTGCTGGTTTGGACAGCAGCTACTACATTTTTTCTTTTGCTTCTCCTTTGTAATTTCAAAGGAGCCTCCTGCTCCATCACTTGCTCTCCCTCACCTTGCTTCTCCACATTCACCTCCCCTCCATCAGCCACCACCTCACCTTTCCCTCCCTGATCTCCACACACACCATCCTGCTCCATTTCACCCAGATTTTCCCTCTCCTCACCATTCACACAAGTTTCCCCTCCACCACACACCACCGTGCTCCCCTCACTCACCACACAATCACTCTGTGGATTCATGGTTCCATCCACGTCCACGCTCTCCCCTCCATCGGCTCCGGATGCCGTGGGTCCCTCCGCGGCTACGCTGGAGTTCCCCGCGGAGCCAGGCTGCTCCGCCGCGGCAGGCTCTCCAGCCTCGCCGGACACACCCACCTCCGCTACAGCAGCAGCGGGCTGCTGCTCCGCTGCAGCCGGCAGGGCCGGTTCGGCTCGGTTCGGGCACATTTTTATCAAATGTCCCTCCTGCCCACAACCAAAACACTTCATGGTGGACGATGTTGCAAACAGGATGTAATCAAAATCATCAATCTTCACCCTGAAGCGCAGGTTGAGCTCCTCGTCACGTTTGTTCAAAATCATGAAGAGCTGCCTCCTGTGAGAAACAACATGTTTCAGTAAAGGTGATTTACACCCCGACAAGATCTTTTTAACGGGGGAAACCACCTTCCCGTGACGTGACAGCTCTCTGACGAGGAACTCATCGCTGACAAAAGGAGGGACATTTGACAAAATGATTTTGGTGGCAGGCTGCGTGAGCGGCGACACCTGAAGGAACGAGCCGTTCACCGAAATGCCCGACTCCACCAACAGGTTCGCCTGCTCCACCTTTTCCACAAAAAGCACAGCAGCTCCGTTCATCCGGGCTGCAGACTTGATGGAACTGTGCCCGATAACCTCACCGACAGCTAGACAAACATCCTCCACGCTGCACGGAGAACCAGCACCCACCTTGATGCCGTTCCTCCGAGTCAGCGTGGAGAAACCTCCCGAACTCCCCACCACAACCATGGCGTTAAAAGACACCGACCTGCCGCCGGGTAGAACCCGACGGCCCT
>JARPUW010000247.1:0-29000 GCA_030533445.1 Cyprinodon diabolis
TGCGCCCTCACTAGAACTATTGAAAGTAGATCAGACAGCTGCAGCTAATCCAGATGCTGCTACCCACATCCTCACTAGAGCTATAGAAAGTAGATCAGACAGCTGCACCTGATCCAGATGCTGCTGCCCACGTCCTCACTAGAACTATAGAAAGTAGATCAGACAGCTGATCCAGACACTGATGTCTGGGACCTCACTAGAACTACAGAAAGTAGATCAGACAGCTGATCCAGACGTTGCTGCCTGCATCCTCACTAGAACTATAGAAAGTAGATCAGACAGCTGATCCAGACGCTGCTGTCTGCGTCCTCACTAGAACTATAGAAAGTAGATCAGACAGCTGCTGCTGATCCAGATGCTGCTGCCTGCGTCCTAACTAGAACTATAGAAAGTAGATCAGACAGCTGCACCTGATTCAGATGCTGCTGCCTGCGTCCTCACTAGAACTATAGAAAGTAGATCAGACAGCTGCACCTGATTCAGATGCTGCTGCCTGCGCCCTCACTAGAACTATTGAAAGTAGATCAGACAGCTGCACCTGATCCAGATGCTGCTGCCCACGTCCTCACTAGAACTATAGAAAGTAGATCAGACAGCTGATCCAGACGCTGCTGCCTGCGTCCTCACTAGAACTATAGAAAGTAGATCAGACAGCTGCAGCTCATCCAGATGCTGCTGCCCACGTCCTCACTAGAACTATAGAAAATAGATCAGACAGCTGATCCAGACGCTGCTGCCTGCGTCCTCACTAGAACTATAGAAAGTAGATTAGAAAACTGATCCAGATGCTGCTGCCTGCGCCCTCACTAGAACTATTGAAAGTAGATCAGACAGCTGCGGCTGATCCAGATGCTGCTACCCACGTCCTCACTAGAGCTATAGAAATGAGATAAGGTAGCTTCAGCTCATCCAGATGCTGCTGCCCACGTCCTCACTAGAACTATAGAAAGTAGATCAGACAGCTGATCCAGACGCTGCTGCCTGCGTCCTCACTAGAACTATAGAAAGTAGATCAGGCAGCTGATCCAGACGCTGCTACCTGCGCCCTCACTAGAACTATAGAAAGTAGATCAGACAGCTGATCCAGATGCTGCTGCCTGCGTCCTCACTAGAACTATAGAAAGTTGATAAGAAAGCTGCTGCTGATCCAGATGCTGCTGCCTGCGTCCTCACTAGAACTATAGAAAGAAGATCAGACAGCTGCAGCTCATCCAGATGCTGCTGCCTGCGTCCTCAGTAGAACTATTGAAAGTAGATTAGACAGCTGCACCTGATCCAGATGCTGGTGCCCAAGTCCTCACTAGAACTATAGAAAGTAGATAAGACAGCTGATCCAGACGCTACTGCCTGCGTCCTCACTAGAACTATAGAAAGTAGATCAGACAAGTGATCCAGATGCTGCTGCCTGCTCCCTCACTAGAACTACAGAAAGTAGATCAGAAAACTGATCCAGATGCTGCTGCCTGCGCCCTCACTAGAACTAGTGAAAGTAGATCAGACATTTACAGCTGATCCAGCTACTGCTAGCCACGTTCTCACTAGAACTATAGAAAGTAGATCAGACAGCTGATCCAGATGCTGCTGCCTGCGTCCTCAGTAGAACTATAGAAAGTAGATCAGACAACTGATCCAGATGCTGCTGCCTGCGCCCTCACTAGAACTACAGAAAGTAGATCAGAAAACTGATCCAGATGCTGCTGCCTGCGCCCTCACTAGAAATATTGAAAGTAGATCAGACTGCTGCAGCTGATCCAGATGCTGCTACCCACGTCCTCACTAGAGCTATAGAAATTAGATAAGATAGCTTCAGCTGATCCAGATGCTGCTGTCTGCGTCCTCACTAGAACTATAGAAAGTAGATCAGACAGCTGATCCAGACGATGCTGTCTGCGTCCTAACTAGAACTATAGAAAGTAGATCAGACAGCTGATCCAGACGCTGCTTTCTGCGTCCTCACTAGAACTTTAGAAAGTAGATCAGACAGCTGATCCAGACGCTGCTGCCTGCGTCCTCACTAGAACTATAGAAAGAAGATCAGACATCTGATCCAGACGCTGCTGCCTACATCCTCACTAGAACTAAAGAAATTAGATTAGACAGCTGATCCAGACGCTGCTGCCTGGGTCCTCACTAGAACTATAGAAAGTAGATCAGACAGTTGATCAGGACGCTGCTGCCTGCATCCTCACTAGAACTATAGAAAGTAGATCAGACAGCTGCAGCTCATCCAGATGCTGCTGCCTGCGTCCTCACTAGAACTATTGAAAGTAGATCAGACAGCTGCACCTGATCCATATGCTGCTGTCCACGTCCTCATTGGAACTATAGAAAGTAGATCAGACAGTTGATCCAGACACTGCTGCCTGCATCCTCACTAGAACTATAGCATTTAGATCAGACAGCTGATCCAGACACTGCTGTCTGGGACCTCACTAGAACTACAGAAAGTAGATCAGACAGCTGATCCAGACGCTGCTGCCTGCGTCCTCACTAGAACTATAGAAAGTAGATCAGACAGCTGATGCAGACGCTGCTGTCTGCGTCCTCACTAGAACTATAGAAAGTAGATCAGACAGCTGCTGCTGATCCAGATGCTGCTGCCTGCGTCCTAACTAGAACTATAGAAAGTAGATCAGACAGCTGCACCTGATTCAGATGCTGCTGCCTGCGTCCTCACTAGAACTATAGAAAGTAGATCAGACAGCTGATCCAGATGCTGCTGCCTGCGTCCTCACTAGAACTATTGAAAGTAGATCAGACAGCTGCACCTGATCCAGATGCTGCTGCCCACGTCCTCACTAGAACTATAGAAAGTAGATCAGATAGCTTATCCAGACGCTGCTGCCTGCGTCCTCACTAGAACTATAGAAAGTAGATCAGACAGCTGCAGCTCATCCAGATGCTGCTGCCCACGTCCTCACTAGAACTATAGAAAATAGATCAGACAGCTGATCCAGACGCTGCTGCCTGCGTCCTCACTAGAACTATAGAAAGTAGATCAGAAAACTGATCCAGATGCTGCTGCCTGCGTCCTCACTAGAACTATAGAAAGTAGATTAGACAGCTGATCCAGACGCTGCTGTCTGCGTCCTCACTAGAACTATAGAAAGTAGATCAGACAGCTGCTGCTGATCCAGATGCTGCCTCCTGCGTCCTAACTAGAACTATAGAAAGTAGATCAGACAGCTGCACCTGATTCAGATGCTGCTGCCTGCGTCCTCACTAGAACTATAGAAAGTAGATCAGACAGCTGCACCTGATTCAGATGCTGCTGCCTGCGCCCTCACTAGAACTATAGAAAGTAGATCAGACAGCTGATCCAGACGCTGCTGCCTGCGTCCTCACTAGAACTATAGAAAGTAGATCAGACAGCTGATCCAGACGCTGCTGCCTGCGCCCTCACTAGAACTATTGAAAGTAGATCAGACAGCTGCGGCTGATCCAGATGCTGCTACCCACGTCCTCACTAGAGCTATAGAAATGAGATAAGGTAGCTTCAGCTGATCCAGATGCTGCTGCCTGCGTCCTCACTAGAACTATAGAAAGTAGATCAGACAGCTGATCCAGACGCTGCTGCCTGCGTCCTCACTAGAACTATAGAAAGTAGATCAGGCAGCTGATCCAAACGCTGCTACCTGCGTCCTCACTAGAACTATAGAAAGTAGATCAGAAAGCTGATCCAGATGCTGCTGCCTGCGTCCTCACTAGAACTATAGAAAGTAGATCAGAAAGCTGCTGCTGATCCAGATGCTGCTGCCTGCGTCCTCACTAGAACTATAGAAAGTAGATCAGACAGCTGCAGCTCATCCAGATGCTGCTGCCTGCGTCCTCACTAGAACTATTGAAAGTAGATTAGACAGCTGCACCTGATCCAGATGCTGGTGCCCAAGTCCTCACTAGAACTATAGAAAGTAGATAAGACAGCTGATCCAGACGCTACTGCCTGCGTCCTCACTAGAACTATAGAAAGTAGATCAGACAACTGATCCAGATGCTGCTGCCTGCTCCCTCACTAGAACTACAGAAAGTAGATCAGAAAACTGATCCAGATGCTTCTGCCTGCGCCCTCACTAGAACTATTGAAAGTAGATCAGACATTTGCAGCTGATCCAGCTACTGCTAGCCACGTTCTCACTAGAACTATAGAAAGTAGATCAGACAGCTGATCCAGATGCTGCTGCCTGCGTCCTCACTAGAACTATAGAAAGTAGATCAGACAACTGATCCAGATGCTGCTACCTGCGCCCTCACTAGAACTATAGAAAGTAGATCAGAAAACTGATCCAGATGCTGCTGCCTGTGCCCTCACTAGAACTATTGAAAGTAGATCAGACTGCTGCAGCTGATCCAGATGCTGCTACCCACGTCCTCACTAGAGCTATAGAAATTAGATAAGATAGCTTCAGCTGATCCAGATGCTGCTGTCTGCGTCCTCACTAGAACTATAGAAAGTAGATCAGACAGCTGATCCAGACGATGCTGTCTGCGTTCTAACTAGAACTATAGAAAGTAGATCAGACAGCTGATCCAGACGCTGCTTTCTGCGTCCTCACTAGAACTATAGAAAGTAGATCAGACAGCTGATCCAGATGCTGCTGCCTGCTCCCTCACTAGAACTACAGAAAGTAGATCAGAAAACTGATCCAGATGCTTCTGCCTGCGCCCTCACTAGAACTATTGAAAGTAGATCCGACACTTGCAGCTGATCCAGCTACTGCTAGCCACGTTCTCACTAGAACTATAGAAAGTAGATCAGACAGCTGATCCAGATGCTGCTGCCTGCGTCCTCAGTAGAACTATAGAAAGTAGATCAGACAACTGATCCAGATGCTGCTGTCTGCGTCCTCACTAGAAGTATAGAAAGTAGATCAGACAGCTGATCCAGACGCTGCTGTCTGCATCCTCACTAGAACTATAGAAAGTAGTTCAGACAGCTGATCCAGACACTGCTGCCTGCATCCTCACTAGAACTATAGAAAGTAGATCAGACAGCTGCAGCTCATCCAGATGCTGCTAACTGCTTCCTCACTAGAACTATTGAAAGTAGATCAGACAGCTGCACCTGATCCAGATGCTGCTGCCCACGTCCTCACTAGAACTATAGAAAGTAGATCAGACAGTTGATCCAGACACTGTCGCCTGCATCCTCACTAGAACTATAGCATTTAGATCAGACAGCTGATCCAGACACTGCTGTCTGGGTCCTCACTAGAACTATAGAAAGTAGATCAGACAGCTGATCCAGATGCTGCTGCCTGCGTCCTCAGTAGAACTATAGAAAGTAGATCAGACAACTGATCCAGATGCTGCTGTCTGCGTCCTCACTAGAAGTATAGAAAGTAGATCAGACAGCTGATCCAGACGCTGCTGTCTGCATCCTCACTAGAACTATAGAAAGTAGTTCAGACAGCTGATCCAGACACTGCTGCCTGCATCCTCACTAGAACTATAGAAAGTAGATCAGACAGCTGCAGCTCATCCAGATGCTGCTAACTGCTTCCTCACTAGAACTATTGAAAGTAGATCAGACAGCTGCACCTGATCCAGATGCTGCTGCCCACGTCCTCACTAGAACTATAGAAAGTAGATCAGACAGTTGATCCAGACACTGTCGCCTGCATCCTCACTAGAACTATAGCATTTAGATCAGACAGCTGATCCAGACACTGCTGTCTGGGTCCTCACTAGAACTATAGAAAGTAGATCAGACAGCTGATCCAGACGCTGCTGCCTGTGTCCTCACTAGAAATATAGAAAATAGATCAGACAGCTGATCCAGACGCTGCTGCCTGCGTCCTCACTAGAACTACAGAAAGTAGATCAGACAGCTGCTGCTGATCCAGATGCTGCTGCCTGCGTCCTCACTAGAACTATTGAAAGTAGATCAGACAGCTTCACCTGATCCAGATGCTGCTGCCCACGTCCTCACTAGAACTATAGAAAGTAGATCAGACAGCTGATCCACACGCTGCTGCCTGCATCCTCACAAGAACTATAGAAAGTAGATCAGACAGTTGATCCAGATGCTGCTGCCTGCGTCCTCACTAGAACTATTGGAAGTAGATCAGACAGCTGCAGCTAATCCAGATGCTGCTACCCACATCCTCACTAGAGCTATATAAAGTAGATCAGACAGCTGCACCTGATCCAGATGCTGCTGCCCACGTCCTCACTAGAACTATAGAAAGTAGATCAGACATCTGATCCAGACGCTGCTGCCTGCGTCCTCACTAGAACTATAGAAAGTAGATCAGACATCTGATCCAGACGCTGCTGATTGCATCCTCACTAGAACTATAGAAAGTAGATCAGACAGCTGATCCAGACGCTGCTGTCTGCGTCCTCACTAGAACTATAGAAAGTAGATCAGACAGCTGCTGCTGATCCAGATGCTGCTGCCTGCGTCCTAACTAGAACTATAGAAAGTAGATCAGACAGCTGCACCTGATTCAGATGCTGCTGCCTGCGTCCTCACTAGAACTATAGAAAGTAGATCAGACAGCTGATCCAGACGCTGCTGCCTGCGTCCTCACTAGAACTATAGAAAGTAGATCAGACAACTGATCCAGATGCTGCTGCCTGCGCCCTCACTAGAACTATAGAAAGTAGATCAGAAAACTGATCCAGATGCTGCTGCCTGCGCCCTCACTAGAACTATTGAAAGTAGATCAGACAGCTGCACCTGATCCAGATGCTGCTGCCCACGTCCTCACTAGAACTATAGAAAGTAGATCAGACAGTTGATCCAGACACTGTCGCCTGCATCCTCACTAGAACTATAGCATTTAGATCAGACAGCTGATCCAGACACTGCTGTCTGGGTCCTCACTAGAACTATAGAAAGTAGATCAGACAGCTGATCCAGACGCTGCTGCCTGTGTCCTCACTAGAAATATAGAAAATAGATCAGACAGCTGATCCAGACGCTGCTGCCTGCGTCCTCACTAGAACTACAGAAAGTAGATCAGATAGCTGCTGCTGATCCAGATGCTGCTGCCTGCGTCCTCACTAGAACTATTGAAAGTAGATCAGACAGCTGCACCTGATCCAGATGCTGCTGCCCACGTCCTCACTAGAACTATAGAAAGTAGATCAGACAGCTGATCCACACGCTGCTGCATGCATCCTCAAAAGAACTATAGAAAGTAGATCAGACAGTTGATAAAGATGCTGCTGCCTGCGTCCTCACTAGAACTATTGGAAGTAGATCAGACAGCTGCAGCTAATCCAGATGCTGCTACCCACATCCTCACTAGAGCTATATAAAGTAGATCAGACAGCTGCACCTGATCCAGATGCTGCTGCCCACGTCCTCACTAGAACTATAGAAAGTAGATCAGACATCTGATCCAGACGCTGCTGCCTGCGTCCTCACTAGAACTATAGAAAGTAGATCAGACATCTGATCCAGACGCTGCTGATTGCATCCTCACTAGAACTATAGAAAGTAGATCAGACAGCTGATCCAGACGCTGCTGTCTGCGTCCTCACTAGAACTATAGAAAGTAGATCAGACAGCTGCTGCTGATCCAGATGCTGCTGCCTGCGTCCTAACTAGAACTATAGAAAGTAGATCAGACAGCTGCACCTGATTCAGATGCTGCTGCCTGCGTCCTCACTAGAACTATAGAAAGTAGATCAGACAGCTGATCCAGACGCTGCTGCCTGCGTCCTCACCAGAACTATAGAAAGTAGATCAGACAACTGATCCAGATGCTGCTGCCTGCGCCCTCACTAGAACTATAGAAAGTAGATCAGAAAACTGATCCAGATGCTGCTGCCTGCGCCCTCACTAGAACTATTGAAAGTAGATCAGACAGCTGCACCTGATCCAGATGCTGCTGCCCACGTCCTCACTAGAACTATAGAAAGTAGATCAGACAGCTGATCCAGACGCTGCTGCCTGCGTCCTCACTAGAACTATAGAAAGTAGATCAGACAGCTGCAGCTCATCCAGATGCTGCTGCCCACGTCCTCACTAGAACTATAGAAAATAGATCAGACAGCTGATCCAGACGCTGCTGCCTGCGTCCTCACTACAACTTTAGAAAGTAGATCAGACAGCTGATCCAGACGCTGCTGCCTGCGTCCTCACTAGAACTATAGAAAGAAGATCAGACATCTGATCCAGACGCTGCTGCCTGCGTCCTCACTAGAACTATAGAAAGTAGATCAGACAGTTGATCAGGACGCTGCTGCCTGCATCCTCACTAGAACTATAGAAAGTAGATCAGACAGCTGCAGCTCATCCAGATGCTGCTAACTGCGTCCTCACTAGAACTATTGAAAGTAGATCAGACAGCTGCACCTGATCCAGATGCTGCTGCCCACGTCCTCACTAGAACTATAGAAAGTAGATCAGACAGTTGATCCAGACACTGTCGCCTGCATCCTCACTATAACTATAGCATTTAGATCAGACAGCTGATCCAGACACTGCTGTCTGGGTCCTCACTAGAACTATAGAAAGTAGATCAGACAGCTGATCCAGACGCTGCTGCCTGCATCCTCACTAGAACTATAGAAAGTAGATCAGACAGCTGATCCAGACGCTGCTGCCTGCGTCCTCACTAGAACTATAGAAAGTAGATCAGACAGCTGATCCAGACGCTGCTGCCTGCGTCCTCACTAGAACTATAGAAAGTAGATCAGACAGCTGATCCAGACGCTGCTGCCTGTGTCCTCACTAGAAATATAGAAAATAGATCAGACAGCTGATCCAGACGCTGCTGCCTGCGTCCTCACTAGAACTACAGAAAGTAGATCAGACAGCTGCGTCTGATCCAGATGCTGCTGCCTGCGTCCTCACTAGAACTATTGACAGTAGATCAGACAGCTGCACCTGATCCAGATGCTGCTGCCCACGTCCTCACTAGAACTATAGAAAGTAGATCAGACAGCTGATCCACACGCTGCTGCCTGCATCCTCACAAGAACTATAGAAAGTAGATCAGACAACTGATCCAGATGCTGCTGCCTGCGTCCTCACTAGAACTATAGAAAGTAGATCAAAAAACTGATCCAGATGCTGCTGCCTGCGCCCTCACTAGAACTATTGAAAGTAGATCAGACAGCTGCAGCTAATCCAGATGCTGCTACCCACATCCTCACTAGAGCTATAGAAAGTAGATCAGACAGCTGCACCTGATCCAGATGCTGCTGCCCACGTCCTCACTAGAACTATAGAAAGTAGATCAGACAACTGATCCAGACACTGCTGTCTGGGACCTCACTAGAACTACAGAAAGTAGATCAGACAGCTGATCCAGACGCTGCTGCCTGCATCCTCACTAGAACTATAGAAAGTAGATCAGACAGCTGATCCAGACGCTGCTGTCTGCGTCCTCACTAGAACTATAGAAAGTAGATCAGACAGCTGCTGCTGATCCAGATGCTGCTTTCTGCGTCCTAACTAGAACTATAGAAAGTAGATCAGACAGCTGCACCTGATTCAGATGCTGCTGCCTGCGTCCTCACTAGAACTATAGAAAGTAGATCAGACAGCTGCACCTGATTCAGATGCTGCTGCCTGCGCCCTCACTAGAACTATTGAAAGTAGATCAGACAGCTGCACCTGATCCAGATGCTGCTGCCAACGTCCTCACTAGAACTATAGAAAGTAGATCAGACAGCTGATCCAGACGCTGCTGCCTGCGTCCTCACTAGAACTATAGAAAGTAGATCAGACAGCTGCAGCTCATCCAGATGCTGCTGCCCACGTCCTCACTAGAACTATAGAAAATAGATCAGACAGCTGATCCAGACGCTGCTGCCTGCGTCCTCACTAGAACTATAGAAAGTAGATCAGAAAACTGATCCAGATGCTGCTGCCTGTGCCCTCACTAGAACTATTGAAAGTAGATCAGACAGCTGCGGCTGATCCAGATGCTGCTACCCACGTCCTCACTAGAGCTATAGAAATGAGATAAGGTAGCTTCAGCTCATCCAGATGCTGCTGCCCACGTCCTCACTAGAACTATAGAAAGTAGATCAGACAGCTGATCCAGATGCTGCTGCCTGCGTCCTCACTAGAACTATAGAAAGTTGATCAGAAAGCTGCTGCTGATCCAGATGCTGCTGCCTGCGTCCTCACTAGAACTATAGAAAGAAGATCAGACAGCTGCAGCTCATCCAGATGCTGCTGCCTGCGTCCTCAGTAGAACTATTGAAAGTAGATTAGACAGCTGCACCTGATCCAGATGCTGGTGCCCAAGTCCTCACTAGAACTATAGAAAGTAGATAAGACAGCTGATCCAGACGCTACTGCCTGCATCCTCACTAGAACTATAGAAAGTAGATCAGACAACTGATCCAGATGCTGCTGCCTGCTCCCTCACTAGAACTACAGAAAGTAGATCAGAAAACTGATCCAGATGCTGCTGCCTGCGCCCTCACTAGAACTATTGAAAGTAGATCAGACATTTGCAGCTGATCCAGCTACTGCTAGCCACGTTCTCACTAGAACTATAGAAAGTAGATCAGACAGCTGATCCAGATGCTGCTGCCTGCGTCCTCACTAGAACTATAGAAAGTAGATCAGACAACTGATCCAGATGCTGCTGTCTGCGTCCTCACTAGAAGTATAGAAAGTAGATCAGACAGCTGATCCAGACGCTGCTGTCTGCATCCTCACTAGAACTATAGAAAGTAGTTCAGACAGCTGATCCAGACGCTGCTGCCTGCGTCCTCACTAGAACTATAGAAAGTAGATCAGACAGCTGATCCAGACGCTGATGTCTGCGTCCTCACTAGAACTATAGAAAGTAGATCAGACAGCTGATCCAGACGCTGCTGCCTGCGTCCTCACTAGAACTATAGAAAGTAGATCAGAAAACTGATCCAGATGCTGCTGCCTGCGCCCTCACTAGAACTATTGAAAGTAGATCAGACAGCTGCACCTGATCCAGATGCTGCTGCCCACGTACTCACTAGAACTATAGAAAGTAGATCAGACAGCTGATCCAGACGCTGCTGCCTGCGTCCTCACTAGAACTATAGAAAGTAGATCAGACAGCTGCAGCTCATCCAGATGCTGCTGCCCACGTCCTCACTAGAACTATAGAAAATAGATCAGACAGCTGATCCAGACGCTGCTGCCTGCGTCCTCACTACAACTTTAGAAAGTAGATCAGACAGCTGATCCAGACGCTGCTGCCTGCGTCCTCACTAGAACTATAGAAAGAAGATCAGACATCTGATCCAGACGCTGCTGCCTGCGTCCTCACTAGAACTATAGAAAGTAGATCAGACAGTTGATCAGGACGCTGCTGCCTGCATCCTCACTAGAACTATAGAAAGTAGATCAGACAGCTGCAGCTCATCCAGATGCTGCTAACTGCGTCCTCACTAGAACTATTGAAAGTAGATCAGACAGCTGCACCTGATCCAGATGCTGCTGCCCACGTCCTCACTAGAACTATAGAAAGTAGATCAGACAGTTGATCCAGACACTGTCGCCTGCATCCTCACTAGAACTATAGCATTTAGATCAGACAGCTGATCCAGACACTGCTGTCTGGGTCCTCACTAGAACTATAGAAAGTAGATCAGACAGCTGATCCAGACGCTGCTGCCTGCATCCTCACTAGAACTATAGAAAGTAGATCAGACAGCTGATCCAGACGCTGCTGCCTGCGTCCTCACTAGAACTATAGAAAGTAGATCAGACAGCTGATCCAGACGCTGCTGCCTGCGTCCTCACTAGAACTATAGAAAGTAGATCAGACAGCTGATCCAGACGCTGCTGCCTGTGTCCTCACTAGAAATATAGAAAATAGATCAGACAGCTGATCCAGACGCTGCTGCCTGCGTCCTCACTAGAACTACAGAAAGTAGATCAGACAGCTGCGTCTGATCCAGATGCTGCTGCCTGCGTCCTCACTAGAACTATTGACAGTAGATCAGACAGCTGCACCTGATCCAGATGCTGCTGCCCACGTCCTCACTAGAACTATAGAAAGTAGATCAGACAGCTGATCCACACGCTGCTGCCTGCATCCTCACAAGAACTATAGAAAGTAGATCAGACAACTGATCCAGATGCTGCTGCCTGCGTCCTCACTAGAACTATAGAAAGTAGATCAAAAAACTGATCCAGATGCTGCTGCCTGCGCCCTCACTAGAACTATTGAAAGTAGATCAGACAGCTGCAGCTAATCCAGATGCTGCTACCCACATCCTCACTAGAGCTATAGAAAGTAGATCAGACAGCTGCACCTGATCCAGATGCTGCTGCCCACGTCCTCACTAGAACTATAGAAAGTAGATCAGACAACTGATCCAGACACTGCTGTCTGGGACCTCACTAGAACTACAGAAAGTAGATCAGACAGCTGATCCAGACGCTGCTGCCTGCATCCTCACTAGAACTATAGAAAGTAGATCAGACAGCTGATCCAGACGCTGCTGTCTGCGTCCTCACTAGAACTATAGAAA
Source organism: Cyprinodon diabolis (assembly GCA_030533445.1). Classification (NCBI taxonomy): domain Eukaryota; kingdom Metazoa; phylum Chordata; class Actinopteri; order Cyprinodontiformes; family Cyprinodontidae; genus Cyprinodon; species Cyprinodon diabolis. The sequence goes on from JARPUW010000247.1 coordinate 12,436, forward strand.
GTAGATCAGACAGCTGCTGCTGATCCAGATGCTGCTGCCTGCGTCCTAACTAGAACTATAGAAAGTAGATCAGACAGCTGCACCTGATTCAGATGCTGCTGCCTGCGTCCTCACTAGAACTATAGAAAGTAGATCAGACAGCTGCACCTGATTCAGATGCTGCTGCCTGCGCCCTCACTAGAACTATTGAAAGTAGATCAGACAGCTGCACCTGATCCAGATGCTGCTGCCAACGTCCTCACTAGAACTATAGAAAGTAGATCAGACAGCTGATCCAGACGCTGCTGCCTGCGTCCTCACTAGAACTATAGAAAGTAGATCAGACAGCTGCAGCTCATCCAGATGCTGCTGCCCACGTCCTCACTAGAACTATAGAAAATAGATCAGACAGCTGATCCAGACGCTGCTGCCTGCGTCCTCACTAGAACTATAGAAAGTAGATCAGAAAACTGATCCAGATGCTGCTGCCTGTGCCCTCACTAGAACTATTGAAAGTAGATCAGACAGCTGCGGCTGATCCAGATGCTGCTACCCACGTCCTCACTAGAGCTATAGAAATGAGATAAGGTAGCTTCAGCTCATCCAGATGCTGCTGCCCACGTCCTCACTAGAACTATAGAAAGTAGATCAGACAGCTGATCCAGATGCTGCTGCCTGCGTCCTCACTAGAACTATAGAAAGTTGATCAGAAAGCTGCTGCTGATCCAGATGCTGCTGCCTGCGTCCTCACTAGAACTATAGAAAGAAGATCAGACAGCTGCAGCTCATCCAGATGCTGCTGCCTGCGTCCTCAGTAGAACTATTGAAAGTAGATTAGACAGCTGCACCTGATCCAGATGCTGGTGCCCAAGTCCTCACTAGAACTATAGAAAGTAGATAAGACAGCTGATCCAGACGCTACTGCCTGCATCCTCACTAGAACTATAGAAAGTAGATCAGACAACTGATCCAGATGCTGCTGCCTGCTCCCTCACTAGAACTACAGAAAGTAGATCAGAAAACTGATCCAGATGCTGCTGCCTGCGCCCTCACTAGAACTATTGAAAGTAGATCAGACATTTGCAGCTGATCCAGCTACTGCTAGCCACGTTCTCACTAGAACTATAGAAAGTAGATCAGACAGCTGATCCAGATGCTGCTGCCTGCGTCCTCACTAGAACTATAGAAAGTAGATCAGACAACTGATCCAGATGCTGCTGTCTGCGTCCTCACTAGAAGTATAGAAAGTAGATCAGACAGCTGATCCAGACGCTGCTGTCTGCATCCTCACTAGAACTATAGAAAGTAGTTCAGACAGCTGATCCAGACGCTGCTGCCTGCGTCCTCACTAGAACTATAGAAAGTAGATCAGACAGCTGATCCAGACGCTGATGTCTGCGTCCTCACTAGAACTATAGAAAGTAGATCAGACAGCTGATCCAGACGCTGCTGCCTGCGTCCTCACTAGAACTATAGAAAGTAGATCAGAAAACTGATCCAGATGCTGCTGCCTGCGCCCTCACTAGAAATATTGAAAGTAGATCAGACTGCTGCAGCTGATCCAGATGCTGCTACCCACGTCCTCACTAGAGCTATAGAAATTAGATAAGATAGCTTCAGCTGATCCAGATGCTGCTGTCTGCGTCCTCACTAGAACTATAGAAAGTAGATCAGACAGCTGATCCAGACGATGCTGTCTGCGTCCTAACTAGAACTATAGAAAGTAGATCAGACAGCTGATCCAGACGCTGCTTTCTGCGTCCTCACTAGAACTATAGAAAGTAGATCAGACAGCTGATCCTGACGCTGCTGTCTGCGTCCTCACTAGAAGTATAGAAAGTAGATCAGACAGCTGATCCAGACGCTGCTGTCTGCATCCTCACTAGAACTATAGAAAGTAGTTCAGACAGCTGATCCAGACGCTGCTGCGTGCGTCCTCACTAGAACTATAGAAAGTAGATCAGACAGCTGATCCAGACGCTGCTGTCTGCGTCCTCACTAGAACTATAGAAAGTAGATCAGACAGCTTATCCAGACGCTGCTGCCTGCGTCCTCACTAGAACTATAGAAAGTAGATCAGACAGCTCATCCAGATGCTGCTGCCTGAGTCCTCACTAGAACTTTAGAAAGTAGATCAGACAGCTGATCCAGACGCTGCTGCCTGCGTCCTCACTAGAACTATAGAAAGAAGATCAGACATCTGATCCAGACGCTGCTGCCTACATCCTCACTAGAACTAAAGAAATTAGATTAGACAGCTGATCCAGACGCTGCTGCCTGGGTCCTCACTAGAACTATAGAAAGTAGATCAGACAGTTGATCAGGACGCTGCTGCCTGCATCCTCACTAGAACTATAGAAAGTAGATCAGACAGCTGCAGCTCATCCAGATGCTGCTGCCTGCGTCCTCACTAGAACTATTGAAAGTAGATCAGACAGCTGCACCTGATCCATATGCTGCTGCCCACGTCCTCATTAGAACTATAGAAAGTAGATCAGACAGTTGATCCAGACACTGCTGCCTGCATCCTCACTAGAACTATAGCATTTAGATCAGACAGCTGATCCAGACACTGCTGTCTGGGACCTCACTAGAACTACAGAAAGTAGATCAGACAGCTGATCCAGACGCTGCTGCCTGCGTCCTCACTAGAACTATAGAAAGTAGATCAGACAGCTGATGCAGACGCTGCTGTCTGCGTCCTCACTAGAACTATAGAAAGTAGATCAGACAGCTGCTGCTGATCCAGATGCTGCTGCCTGCGTCCTAACTAGAACTATAGAAAGTAGATCAGACAGCTGCACCTGATTCAGATGCTGCTGCCTGCGTCCTCACTAGAACTATAGAAAGTAGATCAGACAGCTGCACCTGATTCAGATGCTGCTGCCTGCGCCCTCACTAGAACTATTGAAAGTAGATCAGACAGCTGCACCTGATCCAGATGCTGCTGCCCACGTCCTCACTAGAACTATAGAAAGTAGATCAGAGAGCTGATCCAGACGCTGCTGCCTGCGTCCTCACTAGAACTATATAAAGTAGATCAGACAGCTGCAGCTCATCCAGATGCTGCTGCCCACGTCCTCACTAGAACTATAGAAAATAGATCAGACAGCTGATCCAGACGCTGCTGCCTGCGTCCTCACTAGAACTATAGAAAGTAGATCAGAAAACTGATCCAGATGCTGCTGCCTGCGCCCTCACTAGAACTATTGAAAGTAGATCAGACAGCTGCAGCTAATCCAGATGCTGCTACCCACATCCTCACTAGAGCTATAGAAAGTAGATCAGACAGCTGCACCTGATCCAGATGCTGCTGCCCACGTCCTCACTAGAACTATAGAAAGTAGATCAGACAGCTGATCCAGACACTGCTGTCTGGGACCTCACTAGAACTACAGAAAGTAGATCAGACAGCTGATCCAGACGCTGCTGCCTGCATCCTCACTAGAACTATAGAAAGTAGATCAGACAGCTGATCCAGACGCTGCTGTCTGCGTCCTCACTAGAACTATAGAAAGTAGATCAGACAGCTGCTGCTGATCCAGATGCTGCTGCCTGCGTCCTAACTAGAACTATAGAAAGTAGATCAGACAGCTGCACCTGATTCAGATGCTGCTGCCTGCGTCCTCACTAGAACTATAGAAAGTAGATCAGACAGCTGCACCTGATTCAGATGCTGCTGCCTGCGCCCTCACTAGAACTATTGAAAGTAGATCAGACAGCTGCACCTGATCCAGATGCTGCTGCCCACGTCCTCACTAGAACTATAGAAAGTAGATCAGACAGCTGATCCAGACGCTGCTGCCTGCGTCCTCACTAGAACTATAGAAAGTAGATCAGACAGCTGCAGCTCATCCAGATGCTGCTGCCCACGTCCTCACTAGAACTATAGAAAATAGATCAGACAGCTGATCCAGACGCTGCTGCCTGCGTCCTCACTAGAACTATAGAAAGTAGATCAGAAAACTGATCCAGATGCTGCTGCCTGCGCCCTCACTAGAACTATTGAAAGTAGATCAGACAGCTGCGGCTGATCCAGATGCTGCTACCCACGTCCTCACTAGAGCTATAGAAATGAGATAAGGTAGCTTCAGCTCATCCAGATGCTGCTGCCCACGTCCTCACTAGAACTATAGAAAGTAGATCAGACAGCTGATCCAGACGCTGCTGCCTGCGTCCTCACTAGAACTATAGAAAGTAGATCAGGCAGCTGATCCAGACGCTGCTACCTGCGCCCTCACTAGAACTATAGAAAGTAGATCAGACAGCTGATCCAGATGCTGCTGCCTGCGTCCTCACTAGAACTATAGAAAGTTGATCAGAAAGCTGCTGCTGATCCAGATGCTGCTGCCTGCGTCCTCACTAGAACTATAGAAAGAAGATCAGACAGCTGCAGCTCATCCAGATGCTGCTGCCTGCGTCCTCAGTAGAACTATTGAAAGTAGATTAGACAGCTGCACCTGATCCAGATGCTGGTGCCCAAGTCCTCACTAGAACTATAGAAAGTAGATAAGACAGCTGATCCAGACGCTACTGCCTGCATCCTCACTAGAACTATAGAAAGTAGATCCGACAACTGATCCAGATGCTGCTGCCTGCTCCCTCACTAGAACTACAGAAAGTAGATCAGAAAACTGATCCAGATGCTGCTGCCTGCGCCCTCACTAGAACTATTGAAAGTAGATCAGACATTTGCAGCTGATCCAGCTACTGCTAGCCACGTTCTCACTAGAACTATAGAAAGTAGATCAGACAGCTGATCCAGATGCTGCTGCCTGCGTCCTCACTAGAACTATAGAAAGTAGATCAGACAACTGATCCAGATGCTGCTGCCTGCGCCCTCACTAGAACTACAGAAAGTAGATCAGAAAACTGATCCAGATGCTGCTGCCTGCGCCCTCACTAGAAATATTGAAAGTAGATCAGACTGCTGCAGCTGATCCAGATGCTGCTACCCACGTCCTCACTAGAGCTATAGAAATTAGATAAGATAGCTTCAGCTGATCCAGATGCTGCTGTCTGCGTCCTCACTAGAACTATAGAAAGTAGATCAGACAGCTGATCCAGACGATGCTGTCTGCGTCCTAACTAGAACTATAGAAAGTAGATCAGACAGCTGATCCAGACGCTGCTTTCTGCGTCCTCACTAGAACTATAGAAAGTAGATCAGACAGCTGATCCTGACGCTGCTGTCTGCGTCCTCACTAGAAGTATAGAAAGTAGATCAGACAGCTGATCCAGACGCTGCTGTCTGCATCCTCACTAGAACTATAGAAAGTAGTTCAGACAGCTGATCAAGACGCTGCTGCGTGCGTCCTCACTAGAACTATAGAAAGTAGATCAGACAGCTGATCCAGACGCTGCTGTCTGCGTCCTCACTAGACCTATAGAAAGTAGATCAGACAGCTTATCCAGACGCTGCTGCCTGCGTCCTCACTAGAACTATAGAAAGTAGATCAGACAGCTCATCCAGATGCTGCTGCCTGAGTCCTCACTAGAACTTTAGAAAGTAGATCAGACAGCTGATCCAGACGCTGCTGCCTGCGTCCTCACTAGAACTATAGAAAGAAGATCAGACATCTGATCCAGACGCTGCTGCCTACATCCTCACTAGAACTAAAGAAATTAGATTAGACAGCTGATCCAGACGCTGCTGCCTGGGTCCTCACTAGAACTATAGAAAGTAGATCAGACAGTTGATCAGGACGCTGCTGCCTGCATCCTCACTAGAACTATAGAAAGTAGATCAGACAGCTGCAGCTCATCCAGATGCTGCTGCCTGCGTCCTCACTAGAACTATTGAAAGTAGATCAGACAGCTGCACCTGATCCATATGCTGCTGCCCACGTCCTCATTAGAACTATAGAAAGTAGATCAGACAGTTGATCCAGACACTGCTGCCTGCATCCTCACTAGAACTATAGCATTTAGATCAGACAGCTGATCCAGACACTGCTGTCTGGGACCTCACTAGAACTACAGAAAGTAGATCAGACAGCTGATCCAGACGCTGCTGCCTGCGTCCTCACTAGAACTATAGAAAGTAGATCAGACAGCTGATGCAGACGCTGCTGTCTGCGTCCTCACTAGAACTATAGAAAGTAGATCAGACAGCTGCTGCTGATCCAGATGCTGCTGCCTGCGTCCTAACTAGAACTATAGAAAGTAGATCAGACAGCTGCACCTGATTCAGATGCTGCTGCCTGCGTCCTCACTAGAACTATAGAAAGTAGATCAGACAGCTGCACCTGATTCAGATGCTGCTGCCTGCGCCCTCACTAGAACTATTGAAAGTAGATCAGACAGCTGCACCTGATCCAGATGCTGCTGCCCACGTCCTCACTAGAACTATAGAAAGTAGATCAGAGAGCTGATCCAGACGCTGCTGCCTGCGTCCTCACTAGAACTATAGAAAGTAGATCAGACAGCTGCAGCTCATCCAGATGCTGCTGCCCACGTCCTCACTAGAACTATAGAAAATAGATCAGACAGCTGATCCAGACGCTGCTGCCTGCGTCCTCACTAGAACTATAGAAAGTAGATCAGAAAACTGATCCAGATGCTGCTGCCTGCGTCCTCACTAGAACTATAGAAAGTAGATTAGACAGCTGATCCAGACGCTGCTGTCTGCGTCCTCACTAGAACTATAGAAAGTAGATCAGACAGCTGCTGCTGATCCAGATGCTGCTGCCTGCGTCCTAACTAGAACTATAGAAAGTAGATCAGACAGCTGCACCTGATTCAGATGCTGCTGCCTGCGTCCTCACTAGAACTATAGAAAGTAGATCAGACAGCTGCACCTGATTCAGATGCTGCTGCCTGCGCCCTCACTAGAACTATTGAAAGTAGATCAGACAGCTGCACCTGATCCAGATGCTGCTGCCCACGTCCTCACTAGAACTATAGAAAGTAGATCAGACAGCTGATCCAGACGCTGCTGCCTGCGTCCTCACTAGAACTATAGAAAATAGATCAGACAGCTGATCCAGACGCTGCTGCCTGCGCCCTCACTAGAACTATTGAAAGTAGATCAGACAGCTGCGGCTGATCCAGATGCTGCTACCCACGTCCTCACTAGAGCTATAGAAATGAGATAAGGTAGCTTCAGCTGATCCAGATGCTGCTGCCTGCGTCCTCACTAGAACTATAGAAAGTAGATCAGACAGCTGATCCAGACGCTGCTGCCTGCGTCCTCACTAGAACTATAGAAAGTAGATCAGGCAGCTGATCCAAACGCTGCTACCTGCGTCCTCACTAGAACTATAGAAAGTAGATCAGAAAGCTGATCCAGATGCTGCTGCCTGCGTCCTCACTAGAACTATAGAAAGTAGATCAGAAAGCTGCTGCTGATCCAGATGCTGCTGCCTGCGTCCTCACTAGAACTATAGAAAGTAGATCAGACAGCTGCAGCTCATCCAGATGCTGCTGCCTGCGTCCTCACTAGAACTATTGAAAGTAGATCAGACAGCTGCACCTGATCCATATGCTGCTGCCCACGTCCTCACTAGAACTATAGAAGTAGATCAGACAGTTGATCCAGACGCTACTGCCTGCGTCCTCACTAGAACTATAGAAAGTAGATCAGGCAGCTGATCCAGACGCTGCTACCTGCGTCCTCACTAGAACTATAGAAAGTAGATCAGACAGCTGATCCAGATGCTGCTGCCTGCGTCCTCACTAGAACTATAGAAAGTAGATCAGAAAGCTGCTGCTGATCCAGATGCTGCTGCCTGCGTCCTCACTAGAACTATAGAAAGTAGATCAGAAAGCTGCAGCTCATCCAGATGCTGCTGCCTGCGTCCTCACTAGAACTATTGAAAGTAGATTAGACAGCTGCACCTGATCCAGATGCTGGTGCCCAAGTCCTCACTAGAACTATAGAAAGTAGATAAGACAGCTGATCCAGACGCTACTGCCTGCGTCCTCACTAGAACTACAGAAAGTAGATCAGAAAACTGATCCAGATGCTTCTGCCTGCGCCCTCACTAGAACTATTGAAAGTAGATCAGACATTTGCAGCTGATCCAGCTACTGCTAGCCACGTTCTCACTAGAACTATAGAAAGTAGATCAGACAGTTGATCAGGACGCTGCTGCCTGCATCCTCACTAGAACTATAGAAAGTAGATCATACAGCTGCAGCTCATCCAGATGCTGCTGCCTGCGTCCTCACTAGAACTATTGAAAGTAGATCAGACAGCTGCACCTGATCCATATGCTGCTGCCCACGTCCTCACTAGAACTATAGAAGTAGATCAGACAGTTGATCCAGACGCTACTGCCTGCGTCCTCACTAGAACTATAGAAAGTAGATCAGGCAGCTGATCCAGACGCTGCTACCTGCGTCCTCACTAGAACTATAGAAAGTAGATCAGACAGCTGATCCAGATGCTGCTGCCTGCGTCCTCACTAGAACTATAGAAAGTAGATCAGAAAGCTGCTGCTGATCCAGATGCTGCTGCCTGCGTCCTCACTAGAACTATAGAAAGTAGATCAGACAGCTGCAGCTCATCCAGATGCTGCTGCCTGCGTCCTCACTAGAACTATTGAAAGTAGATTAGACAGCTGCACCTGATCCAGATGCTGGTGCCCAAGTCCTCACTAGAACTATAGAAAGTAGATAAGACAGCTGATCCAGACGCTACTGCCTGCGTCCTCACTAGAACTATAGAAAGTAGATCAGACAACTGATCCAGATGCTGCTGCCTGCTTCCTCACTAGAACTACAGAAAGTAGATCAGAAAACTGATCCAGATGCTTCTGCCTGCGCACTCACTAGAACTATTGAAAGTAGATCAGACATTTGCAGCTGATCCAGCTACTGCTAGCCACGTTCTCACTAGAACTATAGAAAGTAGATCAGACAGCTGATCCAGATGCTGCTGCCTGCGTCCTCACTAGAACTATAGAAAGTAGATCAGACAACTGATCCAGATGCTGCTGCCTGCGCCCTCACTAGAACTATAGAAAGTAGATCAGAAAACTGATCCAGATGCTGCTGCCTGCGCCCTCACTAGAACTATTGAAAGTAGATCAGACTGCTGCAGCTGATCCAGATGCTGCTACCCACGTCCTCACTAGAGCTATAGAAATTAGATAAGATAGCTTCAGCTGATCCAGATGCTGCTGTCTGCGTCCTCACTAGAACTATAGAAAGTAGATCAGACAGCTGATCCAGACGATGCTGTCTGCGTCCTAACTAGAACTATAGAAAGTAGATCAGACAGCTGATCCAGACGCTGCTTTCTGCGTCCTCACTAGAACTATAGAAAGTAGATCAGACAGCTGATCCTGACGCTGCTGTCTGCGTCCTCACTAGAAGTATAGAAAGTAGATCAGACAGCTGATCCAGACGCTGCTGTCTGCATCCTCACTAGAACTATAGAAAGTAGATCAGAAAACTGATCCAGATGCTGCTCCCTGCGCCCTCACTAGAACTATTGAAAGTAGATTAGACAGCTGCACCTGATCCAGATGCTGGTGCCCAAGTCCTCACTAGAACTATAGAAAGTAGATAAGACAGCTGATCCAGACGCTACTGCCTGCGTCCTCACTAGAACTACAGAAAGTAGATCAGAAAACTGATCCAGATGCTTCTGCCTGCGCCCTCACTAGAACTATTGAAAGTAGATCAGACATTTGCAGCTGATCCAGCTACTGCTAGCCACGTTCTCACTAGAACTATAGAAAGTAGATCAGACAGTTGATCAGGACGCTGCTGCCTGCATCCTCACTAGAACTATAGAAAGTAGATCAGACAGCTGCAGCTCATCCAGATGCTGCTGCCTGGGTCCTCACTAGAACTATTGAAAGTAGATCAGACAGCTGCACCTGATCCATATGCTGCTGCCCACGTCCTCACTAGAACTATAGAAGTAGATCAGACAGTTGATCCAGACGCTACTGCCTGCGTCCTCACTAGAACTATAGAAAGTAGATCAGGCAGCTGATCCAGACGCTGCTACCTGCGTCCTCACTAGAACTATAGAAAGTAGATCAGACAGCTGATCCAGATGCTGCTGCCTGCGTCCTCACTAGAACTATAGAAAGTAGATCAGAAAGCTGCTGCTGATCCAGATGCTGCTGCCTGCGTCCTCACTAGAACTATAGAAAGTAGATCAGACAGCTGCAGCTCATCCAGATGCTGCTGCCTGCGTCCTCACTAGAACTATTGAAAGTAGATTAGACAGCTGCACCTGATCCAGATGCTGGTGCCCAAGTCCTCACTAGAACTATAGAAAGTAGATAAGACAGCTGATCCAGACGCTACTGCCTGCGTCCTCACTAGAACTATAGAAAGTAGATCAGACAACTGATCCAGATGCTGCTGCCTGCTTCCTCACTAGAACTACAGAAAGTAGATCAGAAAACTGATCCAGATGCTTCTGCCTGCGCACTCACTAGAACTATTGAAAGTAGATCAGACATTTGCAGCTGATCCAGCTACTGCTCGCCACGTTCTCACTAGAACTATAGAAAGTAGATCAGACAGCTGATCCAGATGCTGCTGCCTGCGTCCTCACTAGAACTATAGAAAGTAGATCAGACAACTGATCCAGATGCTGCTGCCTGCGCCCTCACTAGAACTATAGAAAGTAGATCAGAAAACTGATCCAGATGCTGCTGCCTGCGCCCTCACTAGAACTATTGAAAGTAGATCAGACTGCTGCAGCTGATCCAGATGCTGCTACCCACGTCCTCACTAGAGCTATAGAAATTAGATAAGATAGCTTCAGCTGATCCAGATGCTGCTGTCTGCGTCCTCACTAGAACTATAGAAAGTAGATCAGACAGCTGATCCAGACGATGCTGTCTGCGTCCTAACTAGAACTATAGAAAGTAGATCAGACAGCTGATCCAGACGCTGCTTTCTGCGTCCTCACTAGAACTATAGAAAGTAGATCAGACAGCTGATCCTGACGCTGCTGTCTGCGTCCTCACTAGAAGTATAGAAAGTAGATCAGACAGCTGATCCAGACGCTGCTGTCTGCATCCTCACTAGAACTATAGAAAGTAGTTCAGACAGCTGATCCAGACGCTGCTGCCTGCGTCCTCACTAGAACTATAGAAAGTAGATCAGACAGCTGATCCAGACGCTGCTGTCTGCGTCCTCACTAGAACTATAGAAAGTAGATCAGACAGCTGATCCAGACGCTGCTGCCTGCGTCCTCACTAGAACTATAGAAAGTAGATCAGACAGCTGATCCAGATGCTGCTGCCTGAGTCCTCACTAGAACTTTAGAAAGTAGATCAGACAGCTGATCCAGACGCTGCTGCCTGCGTCCTCACTAGAACTATAGAAAGAAGATCAGACATCTGATCCAGACGCTGCTGCCTACATCCTCACTAGAACTAAAGAAAGTAGATTAGACAGCTGATCCAGACGCTGCTGCCTGCGTCCTCACTAGAACTATAGAAAGTAGATCAGACAGTTGATCAGGACGCTGCTGCCTGCATCCTCACTAGAACTATAGAAAGTAGATCAGACAGCTGCAGCTCATCCAGATGCTGCTGCCTGCGTTCTCACTAGAACTATTGAAAGTAGATCAGACAGCTGCACCTGATCCATATGCTGCTGCCCACGTCCTCACTAGAACTATAGAAGTAGATCAGACAGTTGATCCAGACACTGCTGCCTGCATCCTCACTAGAACTATAGCATTTAGATCAGACAGCTGATCCAGACACTGCTGTCTGGGTCCTCACTAGAACTATAGAAAGTAGATCAGACAGCTGATCCAGACGCTGCTGCCTGCATCCTCACTAGAACAATAGAAAGTAGATCAGACAGCTGATCCAGACGCTGCTGCCTGCGTCCTAACTAGAACTATAGAAAGTAGACCAGACAGCTGATCCAGACGCTGCTGTCTGCGTCCTCACTAGAACTATAGAAAGTAGATCAGACAGCTGATCCAGACGCTGTTGCCTGCGTCCTCACTAGAACTATAGAAAGTAGATCAGACAGCTGCAGCTCATCCAGATGCTGCTGCCCACGTCCTCACTAGAACTATAGAAAGTAGATCAGACAGCTGCTGCTGATCCAGATGCTGCTGCCTGCGTCCTAACTATTACTATAGAAAGTAGATCAGACAGCTGCACCTGATTCAGATGCTGCTGCCTGCGTCCTCACTAGAACTATAGAAAGTAGATCAGACAGCTGCACCTGATTCAGATGCTGCTGCCTGCGCCCTCACTAGAACTATTGAAAGTAGATCAGACAGCTGCACCTGATCCAGATGCTGCTGCCCACGTCCTCACTAGAACTATAGAAATTAGATCAGACAGCTGATCCAGACGCTGCTGCCTGTGTCCTCACTAGAACTATAGAAACTAGATCAGACAGCTGATCCAGACGCTGCTGCCTGCGTCCTCACTAGAACTATAGAAAGTAGATCAGAAAACTGATCCAGATGCTGCTGCCTGCGCCCTCACTAGAACTATTGAAAGTAGATCAGACAGCTGCGGCTGATCCAGATGCTGCTACCCACGTCCTCACTAGAGCTATAGAAATGAGATAAGGTAGCTTCAGCTGATCCAGATGCTGCTGCCTGCGTCCTCACTAGAACTATAGAAAGTAGATCAGACAGCTGATCCAGACGCTACTGCCTGCGTCCTCACTAGAACTATAGAAAGTAGATCAGGCAGCTGATCCAGACGCTGCTACCTGCGTCCTCACTAGAACTATAGAAAGTAGATCAGACAGCTGATCCAGATGCTGCTGCCTGCGTCCTCACTAGAACTATAGAAAGTAGATCAGAAAGCTGCTGCTGATCCAGATGCTGCTGCCTGCGTCCTCACTAGAACTATAGAAAGTAGATCAGACAGCTGCAGCTCATCCAGATGCTGCTGCCTGCGTCCTCACTAGAACTATTGAAAGTAGATTAGACAGCTGCACCTGATCCAGATGCTGGTGCCCAAGTCCTCACTAGAACTATAGAAAGTAGATAAGACAGCTGATCCAGACGCTACTGCCTGCGTCCTCACTAGAACTATAGAAAGTAGATCAGACAACTGATCCAGATGCTGCTGCCTGCTCCCTCACTAGAACTACAGAAAGTAGATCAGAAAACTGATCCAGATGCTTCTGCCTGCGCCCTCACTAGAACTATTGAAAGTAGATCAGACATTTGCAGCTGATCCAGCTACTGCTAGCCACGTTCTCATTAGAACTATAGAAAGTAGATCAGACAACTGATCCAGATGCTGCTGCCTGCGCCCTCACTAGAACTATAGAAAGTAGATCAGAAAACTGATCCAGAGGCTGCTGCCTGCGCCCTCACTAGAACTATTGAAAGTAGATCAGACTGCTGCAGCTGATCCAGATGCTGTTACCCACGTCCTCACTAGAGCTATAGAAATTAGATAAGATAGCTTCAGCTGATCCAGATGCTGCTGTCTGCGTCCTCACTAGAACTATAGAAAGTAGATCAGACAGTTGATCCAGACGATGCTGTCTGCGTCCTAACTAGAACTATAGAAAGTAGATCAGACAGCTGATCCAGACGCTGCTTTCTGCGTCCTCACTAGAACTATAGAAAGTAGATCAGACAGCTGATCCTGACGCTGCTGTCTGCGTCCTCACTAGAAGTATAGAAAGTAGATCAGACAGCTGATCCAGACGCTGCTGTCTGCATCCTCACTAGAACTATAGAAAGTAGTTCAGACAGCTGATCCAGACGCTGCTGCCTGCGTCCTCACTAGAACTATAGAAAGTAGATCAGACAGCTGATCCACACGCTGATGTCTGCGTCCTCACTAGAACTATAGAAAGTAGATCAGACAGCTGATCCAGACGCTGCTGCCTGCGTCCTCACTAGAACTATAGAAAGTAGATCAGACAGCTGATCCAGATGCTGCTGCCTGAGTCCTCACTAGAACTTTAGAAAGTAGATCAGACAGCTGATCCAGACGCTGCTGCCTGCGTCCTCATTAGAACTATAGAAAGAAGATCAGACATCTGATCCAGACGCTGCTGCCTACATCCTCACTAGAACTAAAGAAAGTAGATTAGACAGCTGATCCAGACGCTGCTGCCTGCGTCCTCAATAGAACTATAGAAAGTAGATCAGACAGTTAATCAGGACGCTGCTGCCTGCATCCTCACTAGAACTATAGAAAGTAGATCAGACAGCTGCAGCTCATCCAGATGCTGCTGCCTGCGTCCTCACTAGAACTATTAAAAGTAGATCAGACAGCTGCACCTGATCCATATGCTGCTGCCCACGTCCTCACTAGAACTATAGAAGTAGATCAGACAGTTGATCCAGACGCTACTGCCTGCGTCCTCACTAGAACTATAGAAAGTAGATCAGGCAGCTGATCCAGATGCTGCTGCCTGCGTCCTCACTAGAACTATAGAAAGTAGATCAGAAAGCTGCTGCTGATCCAGATGCTGCTGCCTGCGTCCTCACTAGAACTTTAGAAAGTAGATCAGACAGCTGCAGCTCATCCAGATGCTGCTGCCTGCGTCCTCACTAGAACTATTGAAAGTAGATTAGACAGCTGCACCTGATCCAGATGCTGGTGCCCAAGTCCTCACTAGAACTATAGAAAGTAGATAAGACAGCTGATCCAGACGCTACTGCCTGCGTCCTCACTAGAACTATAGAAAGTAGATCAGACAACTGATCCAGATGCTGCTGCCTGCTCCCTCACTAGAACTACAGAAAGTAGATCAGAAAACTGATCCAGATGCTTCTGCCTGCGCCCTCACTAGAACTATTGAAAGTAGATCAGACATTTGCAGCTGATCCAGCTACTGCTAGCCACGTTCTCACTAGAACTATAGAAAGTAGATCAGACAGCTGATCCAGATGCTGCTGCCTGCGTCCTCACTAGAACTATAGAAAGTAGATCAGACAACTGATCCAGATGCTGCTGCCTGCGCCCTCACTAGAACTATAGAAAGTAGATCAGAAAACTGATCCAGATGCTGCTGCCTGCGCCCTCACTAGAACTATTGAAAGTAGATCAGACTGCTGCAGCTGATCCAGATGCTGCTACCCACGTCCTCACTAGAGCTATAGAAATTAGATAAGATAGTTTCAGCTGATCCAGATGCTGCTGTCTGCGTCCTCACTAGAACTATAGAAAGTAGATCAGACAGCTGATCCAGACGATGCTGTCTGCGTCCTAACTAGAACTATAGAAAGTAGATCAGACAGCTGATCCAGACGCTGCTTTCTGCGTCCTCACTAGAACTATAGAAAGTAGATCAGACAGCTGATCCTGACGCTGCTGTCTGCGTCCTCACTAGAAGTATAGAAAGTAGATCAGACAGCTGATCCAGACGCTGCTGTCTGCATCCTCACTAGAACTATAGAAAGTAGTTCAGACAGCTGATCCAGACGCTGCTGCCTGCGTCCTCACTAGAACTATAGAAAGTAGATCAGACAGCTGATCCAGACGCTGCTGTCTGCGTCCTCACTAGAACTATAGAAAGTAGATCAGACAGCTGATCCAGACGCTGCTGCCTGCGTCCTCACTAGAACTATAGAAAGTAGATCAGACAGCTGATCCAGATGCTGCTGCCTGAGTCCTCACTAGAACTTTAGAAAGTAGATCAGACAGCTGATCCAGACTCTGCTGCCTGCGTCCTCACTAGAACTATAGAAAGAAGATCAGACATCTGATCCAGACGCTGCTGCCTACATCCTCACTAGAACTAAAGAAAGTAGATTAGACAGCTGATCCAGACGCTGCTGCCTGCGTCCTCACTAGAACTATAGAAAGTAGATCAGACAGTTGATCAGGACGCTGCTGCCTGCATCCTCACTAGAACTATAGAAAGTAGATCAGACAGCTGCAGCTCATCCAGATGCTGCTGCCTGCGTCCTCACTAGAACTATTGAAAGTAGATCAGACAGCTGCACCTGATCCATATGCTGCTGCCCACGTCCTCACTAGAACTATAGAAGTAGATCAGACAGTTGATCCAGACACTGCTGCCTGCATCCTCACTAGAACTATAGCATTTAGATCAGACAGCTGATCCAGACACTGCTGTCTGGGTCCTCACTAGAACTATAGAAAGTAGATCAGACAGCTGATCCAGACGCTGCTGCCTGCATCCGCACTAGAACAATAGAAAGAAGATCAGACAGCTGATCCAGACGCTGCTGCCTGCGTCCTAACTAGAACTATAGAAAGTAGACCAGACAGCTGATCCAGACGCTGCTGTCTGCGTCCTCACTAGAACTATAGAAAGTAGATCAGACAGCTGATCCAGACGCTGTTGCCTGCGTCCTCACTAGAACTATAGAAAGTAGATCAGACAGCTGCAGCTCATCCAGATGCTGCTGCCCAGGTCCTCACTAGAACTATAGAAAATAGATCAGACAGCTGATCCAGACGCTGCTGCCTGCGTCCTCACTAGAACTATTGAAAGTAGATCAGACAGCTGCGGCTGATCCAGATGCTGCTACCCACGTCCTCACTAGAGCTATAGAAATGAGATAAGGTAGCTTCAGCTGATCCAGATGCTGCTGCCTGCGTCCTCACTAGAACTATAGAAAGTAGATCAGACAGCTGATCCAGATGCTGCTGCCTGCGTCCTCACTAGAACTATAGAAAGTAGATCAGACAGCT
>JARPUW010000248.1:0-42000 GCA_030533445.1 Cyprinodon diabolis
ACTGCTGTAGAGACGTCGGCCTCCAAGGTTCATGATTCAGAGACGCTGTCCTCCAAGGTTACTGCTGCAGAGACGTCGGCGTACAAGGTTCATGATTCAGAGACGCTGTCCTCCATGGTTCCTGATTCAGAGACGCTGTCCTCCAAGGTTACTGCTGCAGAGACGTCGGCCTTCAAGGTTCATGATTCAGAGACGCTGTCCTCCAAGGTTCCTGATTCAGAGACGCTGTCCTCCAAGGTTACTGCTGCAGAGACGTCGGACTTCAAGGTTCATGATTCAGAGACGCTGTCCTCCAAGGTTCCTGATTCAGAGACGCTGTCCTCTGAGGTTACTGCTGCAGAGACGTCGGCCTCCAAGGTTCATGATTCAGAGACGCTTTCCTCCAAGATTCCTGATTCAGAGACGCTGTCCTCCGAGGTTACTGCTGCAGAGACGCTGTCCTCTGAGGTTACTGATTCAGAGACGCTGTCCTCCAAGGTTCCTGATTCAGAGACGCTGTCCTCCGAGGTTACTGCTGTAGAGACGTCGGCCTCCAAGGTTCATGATTCAGAGACGCTGTCCTCCAAGGTTACTGCTGCAGAGACATCGGCCTCCAAGGTTCATGATTCAGAGACGCTGTCCTCCAAGGTTCCTGATTCAGAGACGCTGTCCTCCAAGGTTCATGATTCAGAGACCCTGTCCTCCAAGGTGTCTGATTCAGAGACGCTGTCCTCCAAGTTTACTGCTGCAGAGACGTCGGCCTTCAAGGTTCATGATTCAGAGACGCTGTCCTCCAAGGTTCCTGATTCAGTGACGTTGTCCTCCGAGGTTACTGCTGCAGAGGCGTTGGCCTCCAAGGTTCATGAATCAGAGACGCTGTCCTCCAAGGTTCCTGATTCAGAGACGCTGTCCTCCGAGGTTACTGCTGCAGAGACGTCGGCCTCCAAGGTTCATGATTCAGAAAAGCTGTCCTCCAAGATTCCTGATTCAGAGACTCTGTCCTCCAAGGTTACTGCTGCAGAGACGTCGGCCTTCAAGGTTCATGATTCAGAGACGCTGTCCTCCAAGGTTCATGATTCAGAGACGCTGTCCTCCAAGCTTCATGATTCAGAGACGCTGTCCTCCAAGGTTCCTGATTCAGAGACGCTGTCCTCCAAGTTTACTGCTGCAGAGACGTCGGCCTTCAAGGTTCATGATTCAGAGACGCTGTCCTCCGAGGTTACTGCTGCAGAGGCTTCGGCCTCCAAGATTCATGAATCAGAGACGCTGTCCTCCAAGGTTCCTGATTCAGAGACGCTGTCCTCCGAGGTTACTGCTGCAGAGACGCTGGCCTCCAAGGTTCCTGATTCAGAGACGCTGTCCTCCAAGGTTCCTGATTCAGACACTCTGTCCTCCAAGGTTACTGCTGCAGAGACGTCGGCCTTCAAGGTTCATGATTCAGAGACGCTGTCCTCCAAGGTTCCTGATTCAGTGACGTTGTCCTCCGAGGTTACTGCTGCAGAGGCGTTGGCCTCCAAGGTTCATGAATCAGAGACGCTGTCCTCCAAGGTTCCTGATTCAGAGACGCTGTCCTCCGAGGTTACTGCTGCAGAGACGTCGGCCTCCAAGGTTCATGATTCAGAAAAGCTGTCCTCCAAGGTTCCTGATTCAGAGACGCTGTCCTCCAAGGTTACTGCTGCAGAGACGTCGGCCTCCAAGGTTCATGATTCAGAGACGCTGTCCTCCAAGGTTCCTGATTCAGAGACGCTGTCCTCCAAGGTTACTGCTGCAGAGACGTCGGCCTTCAAGGTTCATGAATCAGAGACACTGTCCTCTGAGGTTACTGCTGCAGAGACGCTGTCCTCCAAGGTTAATGATTCAGAGACGCTGTCCTCCAAGGTTCCTGAATCAGAGACGCTGTCCTCCAAGGTTACTGCTGCAGAGATGTCGGCCTCCAAGGTTCATGATTCAGAGACGCTGTCCTCCGAGGTTACTGCTGCAGAGACGCTGTCCTCCAAGGTTCCTGATTCAGAGACGCTGTCCTCCGAGGTTACTGCTGCAGAGACGTCGGCCTCCAAGGTTCATGATTCAGAAAAGCTGTCCTCCAAGATTCCTGATTCAGAGACGCTGTCCTCCGAGGTTACTGCTGCAGAGACGCTGTCCTCCAAGGTTCCTGATTCAGAGACGCTGTCCTCCGAGGTTACTGCTGCAGAGACGCTGTCCTCCAAGGTTCATGATTCAGAGACGCTGTCCTCCAAGGTTCCTTATTCAGAGACGCTGTCCTCCGAGGTTACTGCTGCAGAGACGCTGTCCTCCAAGGTTCATGATTCAGAGACGCTGTCCTCCAAGGTTCCTTATTCAGAGACGCTGTCCTCCGAGGTTACTGCTGCAGAGACGTCGGCCTCCAGGGTTCATGATTCAGAGACGCTGTCCTCCAAGGTTCCTGATTCAGAGACGCTGTCCTCCAAGGTTACTGCTGCAGAGACGTCGGCCTCCAAGGTTCATGAATCAGAGACGCTGTCCTCTGAGGTTACTGCTGCAGAGACATCGGCCTCCAAGGTTCCTGATTCAGAGACGCTGTCCTCCAAGGTTACTGCTGCAGAGACGCTGTCCTCCAAGGTTCATGATTCAGAGACGCTGTCCTCCAAGGTTTCTGATTCAGAGACGCTGTCCTCCAAGGTTACTGCTGCAGAGACGCTGTCCTCTGAGGTTACTGCTGCAGAGAGGTCGGCCTCCAAGGTTCATGATTCAGAGACGCTGTCCTCCGAGGTTACTGCTGCAGAGACGCTGTCCTCCAAGGTTCCTGATTCAGAGAAGCTGTCCTCCGAGGTTACTGCTGTAGAGACGTCGGCCTCCAAGGTTCATGATTCAGAGACGCTGTCCTCCAAGGTTACTGCTGCAGAGACATCGGCCTCCAAGGTTCATGATTCAGAGACGCTGTCCTCCAAGGTTCCTGATTCAGAGACGCTGTCCTCCAAGGTTCATGATTCAGAGACCCTGTCCTCCAAGGTTTCTGATTCAGAGACGCTGTCCTCCAAGTTTACTGCTGCAGAGATGTCGGCCTTCAAGGTTCATGATTCAGAGACGCTGTCCTCCAAGGTTCCTGATTCAGTGACGTTGTCCTCCGAGGTTACTGCTGCAGAGGCGTTGGCCTCCAAGGTTCATGAATCAGAGACGCTGTCCTCCAAGGTTCCTGATTCAGAGACGCTGTCCTCCGAGGTTACTGCTGCAGAGACGTCGGCCTCCAAGGTTCATGATTCAGAAAAGCTGTCCTCCAAGATTCCTGATTCAGAGACTCTGTCCTCCAAGGTTACTGCTGCAGAGACGTCGGCCTTCAAGGTTCATGATTCAGAGACGCTGTCCTCCAAGGTTCATGATTCAGAGACGCTGTCCTCCAAGCTTCATGATTCAGAGACGCTGTCCTCCAAGGTTCCTGATTCAGAGACGCTGTCCTCCAAGTTTACTGCTGCAGAGACGTCGGCCTTCAAGGTTCATGATTCAGAGACGCTGTCCTCCGAGGTTACTGCTGCAGAGGCTTCGGCCTCCAAGATTCATGAATCAGAGACGCTGTCCTCCAAGGTTCCTGATTCAGAGACGCTGTCCTCCGAGGTTACTGCTGCAGAGACGCTGGCCTCCAAGGTTCCTGATTCAGAGACGCTGTCCTCCAAGGTTCCTGATTCAGACACTCTGTCCTACAAGGTTACTGCTGCAGAGACGTCGGCCTTCAAGGTTCATGATTCAGAGACGCTGTCCTCCAAGGTTCCTGATTCAGTGACGTTGTCCTCCGAGGTTACTGCTGCAGAGGCGTTGGCCTCCAAGGTTCATGAATCAGAGACGCTGTCCTCCAAGGTTCCTGATTCAGAGACGCTGTCCTCCGAGGTTACTGCTGCAGAGACGTCGGCCTCCAAGGTTCATGATTCAGAAAAGCTGTCCTCCAAGGTTCCTGATTCAGAGACGCTGTCCTCCAAGGTTACTGCTGCAGAGACGTCGGCCTCCAAGGTTCATGATTCAGAGACGCTGTCCTCCAAGGTTCCTGATTCAGAGACGCTGTCCTCCAAGGTTACTGCTGCAGAGACGTCGGCCTTCAAGGTTCATGAATCAGAGACACTGTCCTCTGAGGTTACTGCTGCAGAGACGCTGTCCTCCAAGGTTAATGATTCAGAGACGCTGTCCTCCAAGGTTCCTGAATCAGAGACGCTGTCCTCCAAGGTTACTGCTGCAGAGATGTCGGCCTCCAAGGTTCATGATTCAGAGACGCTGTCCTCCGAGGTTACTGCTGCAGAGACGCTGTCCTCCAAGGTTCCTGATTCAGAGACGCTGTCCTCCGAGGTTACTGCTGCAGAGACGTCGGCCTCCAAGGTTCATGATTCAGAAAAGCTGTCCTCCAAGATTCCTGATTCAGAGACGCTGTCCTCCGAGGTTACTGCTGCAGAGACGCTGTCCTCCAAGGTTCCTGATTCAGAGACGCTGTCCTCCGAGGTTACTGCTGCAGAGACGCTGTCCTCCAAGGTTCATGATTCAGAGACGCTGTCCTCCAAGGTTCCTTATTCAGAGACGCTGTCCTCCGAGGTTACTGCTGCAGAGACGCTGTCCTCCAAGGTTCATGATTCAGAGACGCTGTCCTCCAAGGTTCCTTATTCAGAGACGCTGTCCTCCGAGGTTACTGCTGCAGAGACGTCGGCCTCCAGGGTTCATGATTCAGAGACGCTGTCCTCCAAGGTTCCTGATTCAGAGACGCTGTCCTCCAAGGTTACTGCTGCAGAGACGTCGGCCTCCAAGGTTCATGAATCAGAGACGCTGTCCTCTGAGGTTACTGCTGCAGAGACATCGGCCTCCAAGGTTCCTGATTCAGAGACGCTGTCCTCCAAGGTTACTGCTGCAGAGACGCTGTCCTCCAAGGTTCATGATTCAGAGACGCTGTCCTCCAAGGTTTCTGATTCAGAGACGCTGTCCTCCAAGGTTACTGCTGCAGAGACGCTGTCCTCTGAGGTTACTGCTGCAGAGAGGTCGGCCTCCAAGGTTCATGATTCAGAGACGCTGTCCTCCGAGGTTACTGCTGCAGAGACGCTGTCCTCCAAGGTTCCTGATTCAGAGAAGCTGTCCTCCGAGGTTACTGCTGTAGAGACGTCGGCCTCCAAGGTTCATGATTCAGAGACGCTGTCCTCCAAGGTTACTGCTGCAGAGACGTCGGCGTACAAGGTTCATGATTCAGAGACGCTGTCCTCCATGGTTCCTGATTCAGAGACGCTGTCCTCCAAGGTTACTGCTGCAGAGACGTCGGCCTTCAAGGTTCATGATTCAGAGACGCTGTCCTCCAAGGTTCCTGATTCAGAGACGCTGTCCTCCAAGGTTACTGCTGCAGAGACGTCGGACTTCAAGGTTCATGATTCAGAGACGCTGTCCTCCAAGGTTCCTGATTCAGAGACGCTGTCCTCTGAGGTTACTGCTGCAGAGACGTCGGCCTCCAAGGTTCATGATTCAGAGACGCTGTCCTCCAAGATTCCTGATTCAGAGACGCTGTCCTCCGAGGTTACTGCTGCAGAGAAGCTGTCCTCTGAGGTTACTGATTCAGAGACGCTGTCCTCCAAGGTTCCTGATTCAGAGACGCTGTCCTCCGAGGTTACTGCTGCAGAGACGTCGGCCTCCAAGGTTCATGATTCAGAAAAGCTGTCCTCCAAGATTCCTGATTCAGAGACGCTGTCCTCCGAGGTTACTGCTGCAGAGACGCTGTCCTCCAAGGTTCCTGATTCAGAGACGCTGTCCTCCGAGGTTACTGCTGCAGAGACGCTGTCCTCCAAGGTTCATGATTCAGAGACGCTGTCCTCCAAGGTTCCTTATTCAGAGACGCTGTCCTCCGAGGTTACTGCTGCAGAGACGCTGTCCTCCAAGGTTCATGATTCAGAGACGCTGTCCTCCAAGGTTCCTTATTCAGAGACGCTGTCCTCCGAGGTTACTGCTGCAGAGACGTCGGCCTCCAGGGTTCATGATTCAGAGACGCTGTCCTCCAAGGTTCCTGATTCAGAGACGCTGTCCTCCAAGGTTCCTTAGTCAGAGACGCTGTCCTACAAGGTTACTGCTGCAGAGACGTCGGCCTCCAAGGTTCATGATTCAGAGACACTGTCCTCCAAGGTTCCTGATTCAGAGACGCTGTCCTCCAAGGTTACTGCTGCAGAGACGTCGGCCTCCAAGGTTCATGAATCAGAGACGCTGTCCTCTGAGGTTACTGCTGCAGAGACATCGGCCTCCAAGGTTCCTGATTCAGAGACGCTGTCCTCCAAGGTTACTGCTGCAGAGACGCTGTCCTCCAAGGTTCATGATTCAGAGACGCTGTCCTCCAAGGTTTCTGATTCAGAGACGCTGTCCTCCAAGGTTACTGCTGCAGAGACGCTGTCCTCTGAGGTTACTGCTGCAGAGAGGTCGGCCTCCAAGGTTCATGATTCAGAGACGCTGTCCTCCAAGATTCCTGATTCAGAGACGCTGTCCTCCGAGGTTACTGCTGCAGAGACGCTGTCCTCCAAGGTTCCTGATTCAGAGACGCTGTCCTCCGAGGTTACTGCTGTAGAGACGTCGGCCTCCAAGGTTCATGATTCAGAGACGCTGTCCTCCAAGGTTACTGCTGCAGAGACGTCGGCGTACAAGGTTCATGATTCAGAGACGCTGTCCTCCATGGTTCCTGATTCAGAGACGCTGTCCTCCAAGGTTACTGCTGCAGAGACGTCGGCCTTCAAGGTTCATGATTCAGAGACGCTGTCCTCCAAGGTTCCTGATTCAGAGACGCTGTCCTCCAAGGTTACTGCTGCAGAGACGTCGGACTTCAAGGTTCATGATTCAGAGACGCTGTCCTCCAAGGTTCCTGATTCAGAGACGCTGTCCTCTGAGGTTACTGCTGCAGAGACGTCGGCCTCCAAGGTTCATGATTCAGAGACGCTTTCCTCCAAGATTCCTGATTCAGAGACGCTGTCCTACGAGGTTACTGCTGCAGAGACGCTGTCCTCTGAGGTTACTGATTCAGAGACGCTGTCCTCCAAGGTTCCTGATTCAGAGACGCTGTCCTCCGAGGTTACTGCTGTAGAGACGTCGGCCTCCAAGGTTCATGATTCAGAGACGCTGTCCTCCAAGGTTACTGCTGCAGAGACATCGGCCTCCAAGGTTCATGATTCAGAGACGCTGTCCTCCAAGGTTCCTGATTCAGAGACGCTGTCCTCCAAGGTTCATGATTCAGAGACCCTGTCCTCCAAGGTTTCTGATTCAGAGACGCTGTCCTCCAACTTTACTGCTGCAGAGACGTCGGCCTTCAAGGTTCATGATTCAGAGACGCTGTCCTCCAAGGTTCCTGATTCAGTGACGTTGTCCTCCGAGGTTACTGCTGCAGAGGCGTTGGCCTCCAAGGTTCATGAATCAGAGACGCTGTCCTCCAAGGTTCCTGATTCAGAGACGCTGTCCTCCGAGGTTACTGCTGCAGAGACGTCGGCCTCCAAGGTTCATGATTCAGAAAAGCTGTCCTCCAAGATTCCTGATTCAGAGACTCTGTCCTCCAAGGTTACTGCTGCAGAGACGTCGGCCTTCAAGGTTCATGATTCAGAGACGCTGTCCTCCAAGGTTCCTGATTCAGAGACGCTGTCCTCCGAGGTTACTGCTGCAGAGACGTCGGCCTCCAAGGTTCATGATTCAGAGACACTGTCCTCCAAGGTTCCTGATTCAGAGACGCTGTCCTCCAAGGTTACTGCTGCAGAGACGTCGGCCTCCAAGGTTCATGAATCAGAGACGCTGTCCTCTGAGGTTACTGCTGCAGAGACATCGGCCTCCAAGGTTCCTGATTCAGAGACGCTGTCCTCCAAGATTACTGCTGCAGAGACGCTGTCCTCCAAGGTTCATGATTCAGAGACGCTGTCCTCCAAGGTTTCTGATTCAGAGACGCTGTCCTCCAAGGTTACTGCTGCAGAGACGCTGTCCTCTGAGGTTACTGCTGCAGAGAGGTCGGCCTCCAAGGTTCATGATTCAGAGACGCTGTCCTCCAAGATTCCTGATTCAGAGACGCTGTCCTCCGAGGTTACTGCTGCAGAGACGCTGTCCTCCAAGGTTCCTGATTCAGAGACGCTGTCCTCCGAGGTTACTGCTGTAGAGACGTCGGCCTCCAAGGTTCATGATTCAGAGACGCTGTCCTCCAAGGTTACTGCTGCAGAGACGTCGGACTTCAAGGTTCATGATTCAGAGACGCTGTCCTCCAAGGTTCCTGATTCAGAGACGCTGTCCTCTGAGGTTACTGCTGCAGAGACGTCGGCCTCCAAGGTTCATGATTCAGAGACGCTGTCCTCCAAGATTCCTGATTCAGAGACGCTGTCCTCCGAGGTTACTGCTGCAGAGACGCTGTCCTCTGAGGTTACTGATTCAGAGACGCTTTCCTCCAAGGTTCCTGATTCAGAGACGCTGTCCTCCGAGGTTACTGCTGTAGAGACGTCGGCCTCCAAGGTTCATGATTCAGAGACGCTGTCCTCCAAGGTTACTGCTGCAGAGACATCGGCCTCCAAGGTTCATGATTCAGAGACGCTGTCCTCCAAGGTTCCTGATTCAGAGACGCTGTCCTCCAAGGTTCATGATTCAGAGACCCTGTCCTCCAAGGTTTCTGATTCAGAGATGCTGTCCTCCAAGTTTACTGCTGCAGAGACGTCGGCCTTCAAGGTTCATGATTCAGAGACGCTGTCCTCAAAGGTTCCTGATTCAGTGACGTTGTCCTCCGAGGTTACTGCTGCAGAGGCGTTGGCCTCCAAGGTTCATGAATCAGAGACGCTGTCCTCCAAGGTTCCTGATTCAGAGACGCTGTCCTCCGAGGTTACTGCTGCAGAGACGTCGGCCTCCAAGGTTCATGATTCAGAAAAGCTGTCCTCCAAGATTCCTGATTCAGAGACTCTGTCCTCCAAGATTACTGCTGCAGAGACGTCGGCCTTCAAGGTTCATGATTCAGAGACGCTGTCCTCCAAGGTTCCTGATTCAGAGACGCTGTCCTCCGAGGTTACTGCTGCAGAGACGTCGGCCTCCAAGGTTCATGAATCAGAGACGCTGTCCTCCGAGGTTACTGCTGCAGAGATGCTGTCCTCCAAGGTTCATGATTCAGAGACGCTGTCCTCCAAGGTTTCTGATTCAGAGACGCTGTCCTCCAAGGTTACTGCTGCAGAGACGCTGTCCTCTGAGGTTACTGCTGCAGAGAGGTCGGCCTCCAAGGTTCATGATTCAGAGACGCTGTCCTCCGAGGTTACTGCTGCAGAGACGCTGTCCTCCAAGGTTCCTGATTCAGAGAAGCTGTCCTCCGAGGTTACTGCTGTAGAGACGTCGGCCTCCAAGGTTCATGATTCAGAGACGCTGTCCTCCAAGGTTACTACTGCAGAGACGTCGGCGTACAAGGTTCATGATTCAGAGACGCTGTCCTCCATGGTTCCTGATTCAGAGACGCTGTCCTCCAAGGTTACTGCTGCAGAGACGTCGGCCTTCAAGGTTCATGATTCAGAGACGCTGTCCTCCAAGGTTCCTGATTCAGAGACGCTGTCCTCCAAGGTTACTGCTGCAGAGACGTCGGACTTCAAGGTTCATGATTCAGAGACGCTGTCCTCCAAGGTTCCTGATTCAGAGACGCTGTCCTCTGAGGTTACTGCTGCAGAGACGTCGGCCTCCAAGGTTCATGATTCAGAGACGCTGTCCTCCAAGATTCCTGATTCAGAGACGCTGTCCTCCGAGGTTACTGCTGCAGAGAAGCTGTCCTCTGAGGTTACTGATTCAGAGACGCTGTCCTCCAAGGTTCCTGATTCAGAGACGCTGTCCTCCGAGGTTACTGCTGCAGAGACGTCGGCCTCCAAGGTTCATGATTCAGAAAAGCTGTCCTCCAAGATTCCTGATTCAGAGACGCTGTCCTCCGAGGTTACTGCTGCAGAGACGCTGTCCTCCAAGGTTCCTGATTCAGAGACGCTGTCCTCCGAGGTTACTGCTGCAGAGACGCTGTCCTCCAAGGTTCATGATTCAGAGACGCTGTCCTCCAAGGTTCCTTATTCAGAGACGCTGTCCTCCGAGGTTACTGCTGCAGAGACGCTGTCCTCCAAGGTTCATGATTCAGAGACGCTGTCCTCCAAGGTTCCTTATTCAGAGACGCTGTCCTCCGAGGTTACTGCTGCAGAGACGTCGGCCTCCAGGGTTCATGATTCAGAGACGCTGTCCTCCAAGGTTCCTTAGTCAGAGACGCTGTCCTACAAGGTTACTGCTGCAGAGACGTCGGCCTCCAAGGTTCATGATTCAGAGACACTGTCCTCC
Source organism: Cyprinodon diabolis (assembly GCA_030533445.1). NCBI lineage: Eukaryota > Metazoa > Chordata > Actinopteri > Cyprinodontiformes > Cyprinodontidae > Cyprinodon > Cyprinodon diabolis. The sequence goes on from JARPUW010000248.1 coordinate 10,255, forward strand.
AAGGTTCCTGATTCAGAGACGCTGTCCTCCAAGGTTACTGCTGCAGAGACGTCGGCCTCCAAGGTTCATGAATCAGAGACGCTGTCCTCTGAGGTTACTGCTGCAGAGACATCGGCCTCCAAGGTTCCTGATTCAGAGACGCTGTCCTCCAAGGTTACTGCTGCAGAGACGCTGTCCTCCAAGGTTCATGATTCAGAGACGCTGTCCTCCAAGGTTTCTGATTCAGAGACGCTGTCCTCCAAGGTTACTGCTGCAGAGACGCTGTCCTCTGAGGTTACTGCTGCAGAGAGGTCGGCCTCCAAGGTTCATGATTCAGAGACGCTGTCCTCCAAGATTCCTGATTCAGAGACGCTGTCCTCCGAGGTTACTGCTGCAGAGACGCTGTCCTCCAAGGTTCCTGATTCAGAGACGCTGTCCTCCGAGGTTACTGCTGTAGAGACGTCGGCCTCCAAGGTTCATGATTCAGAGACGCTGTCCTCCAAGGTTACTGCTGCAGAGACGTCGGCGTACAAGGTTCATGATTCAGAGACGCTGTCCTCCATGGTTCCTGATTCAGAGACGCTGTCCTCCAAGGTTCCTGATTCAGAGACGCTGTCCTCTGAGGTTACTGCTGCAGAGACGTCGGCCTCCAAGGTTCATGATTCAGAGACGCTGTCCTCCAAGATTCCTGATTCAGAGACGCTGTCCTCCGAGGTTACTGCTGCAGAGAAGCTGTCCTCTGAGGTTACTGATTCAGAGACGCTGTCCTCCAAGGTTCCTGATTCAGAGACGCTGTCCTCCGAGGTTACTGCTGCAGAGACGTCGGCCTCCAAGGTTCATGATTCAGAAAAGCTGTCCTCCAAGATTCCTGATTCAGAGACGCTGTCCTCCGAGGTTACTGCTGCAGAGACGCTGTCCTCCAAGGTTCCTGATTCAGAGACGCTGTCCTCCGAGGTTACTGCTGCAGAGACGCTGTCCTCCAAGGTTCATGATTCAGAGACGCTGTCCTCCAAGGTTCCTTATTCAGAGACGCTGTCCTCCGAGGTTACTGCTGCAGAGACGCTGTCCTCCAAGGTTCATGATTCAGAGACGCTGTCCTCCAAGGTTCCTTATTCAGAGACGCTGTCCTCCGAGGTTACTGCTGCAGAGACGTCGGCCTCCAGGGTTCATGATTCAGAGACGCTGTCCTCCAAGGTTCCTTAGTCAGAGACGCTGTCCTACAAGGTTACTGCTGCAGAGACGTCGGCCTCCAAGGTTCATGATTCAGAGACACTGTCCTCCAAGGTTCCTGATTCAGAGACGCTGTCCTCCAAGGTTACTGCTGCAGAGACGTCGGCCTCCAAGGTTCATGAATCAGAGACGCTGTCCTCTGAGGTTACTGCTGCAGAGACATCGGCCTCCAAGGTTCCTGATTCAGAGACGCTGTCCTCCAAGGTTACTGCTGCAGAGACGCTGTCCTCCAAGGTTCATGATTCAGAGACGCTGTCCTCCAAGGTTTCTGATTCAGAGACGCTGTCCTCCAAGGTTACTGCTGCAGAGACGCTGTCCTCTGAGGTTACTGCTGCAGAGAGGTCGGCCTCCAAGGTTCATGATTCAGAGACGCTGTCCTCCAAGATTCCTGATTCAGAGACGCTGTCCTCCGAGGTTACTGCTGCAGAGACGCTGTCCTCCAAGGTTCCTGATTCAGAGACGCTGTCCTCCGAGGTTACTGCTGTAGAGACGTCGGCCTCCAAGGTTCATGATTCAGAGACGCTGTCCTCCAAGGTTACTGCTGCAGAGACGTCGGCGTACAAGGTTCATGATTCAGAGACGCTGTCCTCCATGGTTCCTGATTCAGAGACGCTGTCCTCCAAGGTTACTGCTGCAGAGACGTCGGCCTTCAAGGTTCATGATTCAGAGACGCTGTCCTCCAAGGTTCCTGATTCAGAGACGCTGTCCTCCAAGGTTACTGCTGCAGAGACGTCGGACTTCAAGGTTCATGATTCAGAGACGCTGTCCTCCAAGGTTCCTGATTCAGAGACGCTGTCCTCTGAGGTTACTGCTGCAGAGACGTCGGCCTCCAAGGTTCATGATTCAGAGACGCTTTCCTCCAAGATTCCTGATTCAGAGACGCTGTCCTCCGAGGTTACTGCTGCAGAGACGCTGTCCTCTGAGGTTACTGATTCAGAGACGCTGTCCTCCAAGGTTCCTGATTCAGAGACGCTGTCCTCCGAGGTTACTGCTGTAGAGACGTCGGCCTCCAAGGTTCATGATTCAGAGACGCTGTCCTCCAAGGTTACTGCTGCAGAGACATCGGCCTCCAAGGTTCATGATTCAGAGACGCTGTCCTCCAAGGTTCCTGATTCAGAGACGCTGTCCTCCAAGGTTCATGATTCAGAGACCCTGTCCTCCAAGGTTTCTGATTCAGAGACGCTGTCCTCCAACTTTACTGCTGCAGAGACGTCGGCCTTCAAGGTTCATGATTCAGAGACGCTGTCCTCCAAGGTTCCTGATTCAGTGACGTTGTCCTCCGAGGTTACTGCTGCAGAGGCGTTGGCCTCCAAGGTTCATGAATCAGAGACGCTGTCCTCCAAGGTTCCTGATTCAGAGACGCTGTCCTCCGAGGTTACTGCTGCAGAGACGTCGGCCTCCAAGGTTCATGATTCAGAAAAGCTGTCCTCCAAGATTCCTGATTCAGAGACTCTGTCCTCCAAGGTTACTGCTGCAGAGACGTCGGCCTTCAAGGTTCATGATTCAGAGACGCTGTCCTCCAAGGTTCCTGATTCAGAGACGCTGTCCTCCGAGGTTACTGCTGCAGAGACGTCGGCCTCCAAGGTTCATGATTCAGAGACACTGTCCTCCAAGGTTCCTGATTCAGAGACGCTGTCCTCCAAGGTTACTGCTGCAGAGACGTCGGCCTCCAAGGTTCATGAATCAGAGACGCTGTCCTCTGAGGTTACTGCTGCAGAGACATCGGCCTCCAAGGTTCCTGATTCAGAGACGCTGTCCTCCAAGGTTACTGCTGCAGAGACGCTGTCCTCCAAGGTTCATGATTCAGAGACGCTGTCCTCCAAGGTTTCTGATTCAGAGACGCTGTCCTCCAAGGTTACTGCTGCAGAGACGCTGTCCTCTGAGGTTACTGCTGCAGAGAGGTCGGCCTCCAAGGTTCATGATTCAGAGACGCTGTCCTCCAAGATTCCTGATTCAGAGACGCTGTCCTCCGAGGTTACTGCTGCAGAGACGCTGTCCTCCAAGGTTCCTGATTCAGAGACGCTGTCCTCCGAGGTTACTGCTGTAGAGACGTCGGCCTCCAAGGTTCATGATTCAGAGACGCTGTCCTCCAAGGTTACTGCTGCAGAGACGTCGGCGTACAAGGTTCATGATTCAGAGACGCTGTCCTCCATGGTTCCTGATTCAGAGACGCTGTCCTCCAAGGTTACTGCTGCAGAGACGTCGGCCTTCAAGGTTCATGATTCAGAGACGCTGTCCTCCAAGGTTCCTGATTCAGAGACGCTGTCCTCCAAGGTTACTGCTGCAGAGACGTCGGACTTCAAGGTTCATGATTCAGAGACGCTGTCCTCCAAGGTTCCTGATTCAGAGACGCTGTCCTCTGAGGTTACTGCTGCAGAGACGTCGGCCTCCAAGGTTCATGATTCAGAGACGCTGTCCTCCAAGATTCCTGATTCAGAGACGCTGTCCTCCGAGGTTACTGCTGCAGAGACGCTGTCCTCTGAGGTTACTGATTCAGAGACGCTTTCCTCCAAGGTTCCTGATTCAGAGACGCTGTCCTCCGAGGTTACTGCTGTAGAGACGTCGGCCTCCAAGGTTCATGATTCAGAGACGCTGTCCTCCAAGGTTACTGCTGCAGAGACATCGGCCTCCAAGGTTCATGATTCAGAGACGCTGTCCTCCAAGGTTCCTGATTCAGAGACGCTGTCCTCCAAGGTTCATGATTCAGAGACCCTGTCCTCCAAGGTTTCTGATTCAGAGATGCTGTCCTCCAAGTTTACTGCTGCAGAGACGTCGGCCTTCAAGGTTCATGATTCAGAGACGCTGTCCTCAAAGGTTCCTGATTCAGTGACGTTGTCCTCCGAGGTTACTGCTGCAGAGGCGTTGGCCTCCAAGGTTCATGAATCAGAGACGCTGTCCTCCAAGGTTCCTGATTCAGAGACGCTGTCCTCCGAGGTTACTGCTGCAGAGACGTCGGCCTTCAAGGTTCATGATTCAGAGACGCTGTCCTCCAAGGTTCCTGATTCAGAGACGCTGTCCTCCGAGGTTACTGCTGCAGAGACGTCGGCCTCCAAGGTTCATGAATCAGAGACGCTGTCCTCCGAGGTTACTGCTGCAGAGACGTCGGCCTTCAAGGTTCATGATTCAGAGACGCTGTCCTCCAAGTTTCCTGATTCAGAGACGCTGTCCTCCGAGGTTACTGCTGCAGAGACGTCGGCCTCCAAGGTTCATGATTCAGAGACGCTGTCCTCCAAGGTTCCTGATATAGAGACCCTGTCCTCCAAGGTTACTGCTGCAGAGACGTCGGCCTCCAAGGTTCATGATTCAGAGAGGCTGTCTTCCAAGGTTCCTGATTCAGAGACGCTGTCCTCCAAGGTTACTGCTGTAGAGAAGTCGGCCTCCAAGGTTCATGATTCAGAAAAGCTGTCCTCTAAGGTTCCTGATTCAGAGACGCTGTCCTCCAAGTTTCCTGAATCAGAGACGCTGTCCTCCAAGGTTACTGCTGCAGAGATGTCGGCCTCCAAGGTTCATGATTCAGAGACGCTGTCCTCCAAGGTTCCTGATTCAGAGACGCTGTCCTCCGAGGTTACTGCTGCAGAGACGTCGGCCTCCAAGGTTCATGATTCAGAGACGCTGTCCTCCGAGGTTACTGCTGCAGAGATGCTGTCCTCCAAGCTTCATGATTCAGAGACGCTGTCCTCCAAGGTTCCTGATTCAGAGACGCTGTCCTCCGAGGTTACTGCTGCAGAGACGTCGGCCTTCAAGGTTCATCATTCAGAGACGCTGTCCTCCAAGGTTCCTGATTCAGAGACGCTGTCCTCCGAGGTTCCTGATTCAGATACGCTGTCCTCCGAGGTTACTGCTGCAGAGACGCTGTTCTCCAAGGTTCCTGATTCAGAGACGCTGTCCTCCAAGGTTCCTGGTTCAGAGACGCTGTCCTCCAAGGTTCATGATTCAGAGACGCTGTCCTCCAAGGTTCCTGATTCAGAGACGCTGTCCTCCAAGGTTCCTGATTCAGAGACGCTGTCCTCCAAGGTTCCTGATTCAGAGACGCTGTCCTCCAAGGTTCATGATTCAGCGACGCTGTCCTCCAAGGTTCCTGATTCAGAGACGCTGTCCTCCAAGGTTCATGATTCAGAGACGCTGTCCTCCAAGCTTCATGATTCAGAGACGCTGTCCTCCAAGGTTCCTGATTCAAAGACGCTGTCCTCCAAGTTTACTCCTGCAGAGACGTCGGCCTTCAAGGTTCATGATTCAGAGACGCTGTCCTCCGAGGTTACTGCTGTAGAGGCTTCGGCCTCCAAGATTCATGAATCAGAGACGCTGTCCTCCAAGGTTCCTGATTCAGAGACGCTGTCCTCCGAGGTTACTGCTGCAGAAACGCTGGCCTCCAAGGTTCCTGATTCAGAGACACTGTCCTCCAAGGTTCCTGATTCAGAGACTCTGTCCTCCAAGGTTACTGCTGCAGAGACGCTGTCCTCCAAGGTTCATGATTCAGAGACGCTGTCCTCCAAGGTTTCTGATTCAGAGACGCTGTCCTCCAAGGTTCATGATTCAGAGACGCTGTCCTCCAAGGTTTCTGATTCAGAGACGCTGTCCTCCAAGTTTACTGCTGCAGAGACGTCGGCCTTCAAGGTTCATGATTCAGAGACGCTGTCCTCCAAGGTTCCTGATTCAGTGACGTTGTCCTCCGAGGTTACTGCTGCAGAGGCGTTGGCCTCCAAGGTTCATGAATCAGAGACGCTGTCCTCCAAGATTCCTGATTCAGAGACTCTGTCCTCCAAGGTTACTGCTGCAGAGACGTCGGCCTTCAAGGTTCATGATTCAGAGACGCTGTCCTCCAAGGTTCCTGATTCAGAGACGCTGTCCTCCGAGGTTACTGCAGCAGAGACGTCGGCCTCCAAGGTTCATGAATCAGAGACGCTGTCCTCCGAGGTTACTGCTGCAGAGATGCTGTCCTCCAAGGTTCCTGATTCAGAGACGCTGACCTCCGACGTTACTGCTGCAGAGACGTCGGCCTTCAAGGTTCATGATTCAGAGACGCTGTCCTCCAAGTTTCCTGATTCAGAGACGCTGTCCTCCGAGGTTACTGCAGCAGAGACGTCGGCCTCCAAGGTTCATGAATCAGAGACGCTGTCCTCCGAGGTTACTGCTGCAGAGACGTCGGCCTCCAAGGTTCATGATTCAGAGACGCTGTCCTCCGAGGTTACTGCTGCAGAGACGCTGTCCTCCAAGCTTCATGATTCAGAGACGCTGTCCTCCAAGGTTCCTGATTCAGAGACGCTGTCCTCCGAGGTTACTGCTGCAGAGACGTCGGCCTTCAAGGTTCATGATTCAGAGACGCTGTCCTCCAAGGTTCCTGATTCAGAGACGCTGTCCTCCGAGGTTCCTGATTCAGACACGCTGTCCTCCGAGGTTACTGCTGCAGAGACGCTGTTCTCCAAGGTTCCTGATTCAGAGACGCTGTCCTCCAAGGTTCCTGATTCAGAGACGCTGTCCTCCAAGGTTCATGATTCAGAGACGCTGTCCTCCAAGGTTCCTGATTCAGAGACGCTGTCCTCCAAGGTTCATGATTCAGAGACGCTGTCCTCCAAGCTTCATGATTCAGAGACGCTGTCCTCCAAGGTTCCTGATTCAGAGACGCTGTCCTCCAAGTTTACTGCTGCAGAGACGTCGGCCTTCAAGGTTCATGATTCAGAGACGCTGTCCTCCGAGGTTCCTGATTCAGAGACGCTGTCCTCCGAGGTTACTGCTGCAGAGACGCTGTTCTCCAAGGTTCCTGATTCAGAGACGCTGTCCTCCAAGGTTCCTGATTCAGAGACGCTGTCCTCCAAGGTTCATGATTCAGAGACGCTGTCCTCCAAGGTTCCTGATTCAGAGACGCTGTCCTCCAAGGTTCATGATTCAGAGACGCTGTCCTCCAAGCTTCATGATTCAGAGACGCTGTCCTCCAAGGTTCCTGATTCAAAGACGCTGTCCTCCAAGTTTACTGCTGCAGAGACGTCGGCCTTCAAGGTTCATGATTCAGAGACGCTGTCCTCCGAGGTTACTGCTGTAGAGGCTTCGGCCTCCAAGATTCATGAATCAGAGACGCTGTCCTCCAAGGTTCCTGATTCAGAGACGCTGTCCTCCGAGGTTACTGCTGCAGAGACGCTGGCCTCCAAGGTTCCTGATTCAGAGACGCTGTCCTCCAAGGTTCCTGATTCAGAGACTCTGTCCTCCAAGGTTACTGCTGCAGAGACGCTGTCCTCCAAGGTTCATGATTCAGAGACCATGTCCTCCAAGGTTTCTGATTCAGAGACGCTGTCCTCCAAGTTTACTGCTGCAGAGACGTCGGCCTTCAAGGTTCATGATTCAGAGACGCTGTCCTCCAAGGTTCCTGATTCAGTGATGTTGTCCTCCGAGGTTACTGCTGCAGAGGCGTTGGCCTCCAAGGTTCATGAATCAGAGACGCTGTCCTCCAAGGTTCCTGATTCAGAGACGCTGTCCTCCGAGGTTACTGCTGCAGAGACGTCGGCCTCCAAGGTTCATGATTCAGAAAAGCTGTCCTCCAAGATTCCTGATTCAGAGACTCTGTCCTCCAAGGTTACTGCTGCAGAGACGTCGGCCTTCAAGGTTCATGATTCAGAGACGCTGTCCTCCGAGGTTCCTGATTCAGAGACGCTGTCCTCCGAGGTTACTGCTGCAGAGACGCTGTTCTCCAAGGTTCCTGATTCAGATACGCTGTCCTCCAAGGTTCCTGATTCAGAGACGCTGTCCTCCAAGGTTCATGATTCAGAGACGCTGTCCTCCAAGGTTCCTGATTCAGAGACGCTGTCCTCCAAGGTTCATGATTCAGAGACGCTGTCCTCCAAGCTTCATGATTCAGAGACGCTGTCCTCCAAGGTTCCTGATTCAGAGACGCTGTCCTCCAAGTTTACTGCTGCAGAGACGTCGGCCTTCAAGGTTCATGATTCAGAGACGCTGTCCTCCAAGGTTCCTGATTCATAGACGCTGTCCTCCGAGGTTCCTGATTCAGAGACGCTGTCCTCCGAGGTTACTGCTGCAGAGACGCTGTTCTCCAAGGTTCCTGATTCAGAGACGCTGTCCTACAAGGTTCCTGATTCAGAGACGCTGTCCTCCAAGGTTCATGATTCAGAGACGCTGTCCTCCAAGGTTCCTGATTCAGAGACGCTGTCCTCCAAGGTTCATGATTCAGAGACGCTGTCCTCCAAGCTTCATGATTCAGAGACGCTGTCCTCCAAGGTTCCTGATTCAGAGACGCTGTCCTCCAAGTTTACTGCTGCAGAGACGTCGGCCTTCAAGGTTCATGATTCAGAGACGCTGTCCTCCGAGGTTACTGCTGCAGAGGCTTCGGCCTCCAAGATTCATGAATCAGAGACGCTGTCCTCCAAGGTTCCTGATTCAGAGACGCTGTCCTCCGAGGTTACTGCTGCAGAGACGCTGGCCTCCAAGGTTCCTGATTCAGAGACGCTGTCCTCCAAGGTTCCTGATTCAGAGACTCTGTCCTCCAAGGTTACTGCTGCAGAGACGTCGGCCTCCAAGGTTCATGATTAAGAGATGCTGTCCTCCAAGGTTCCTGATTCAGAGACGCTGTCCTCCAAGGTTACTGCTGCAGAGACGTCGGCCTCCAAGGTTCATGATTCAGAGACGCTGTCCTCCAAGGTTCCTGATTCAGAGACGCTGTCCTCCAAGGTTACTGCTGCAGAGACGTCGGCCTTCAAGGTTCATGAATCAGAGACACTGTCCTCTGAGGTTACTGCTGCAGAGACGCTGTCCTCCAAGGTTCATGATTCAGAGACGCTGTCCTCCAAGGTTCCTGAATCAGAGACGCTGTCCTCCAAGGTTACTGCTGCAGAGATGTCGGCCTCCAAGGTTCATGATTCAGAGACGCTGTCCTCCAAGTTTACTGCTGCAGAGACGTCGGCCTTCAAGGTTCATGATTCAGAGACGCTGTCCTCCAAGGTTCCTTATTCAGAGACGCTGTCCTCCAAGTTTACTGCTGCAGAGACGTCGGCCTTCAAGGTTCATGATTCAGAGACGCTGTCCTCCAAGATTCCTTATTCAGAGACGCTGTCCTCCAAGTTTACTGCTGCAGAGACGTCGGCCTCCAAGGTTCATGAATCAGAGACGTTGTCCTCCAAGGTTCCTTATTCAGAGACGCTGTCCTCCAAGTTTACTGCTGCAGAGACGTCGGCCTCCAAGGTTCATGATTCAGAGACGCTGTCCTCCAAGGTTCCTGATTCAGAGACGCTGTCCTCCAAGGTTACTGCTGCAGAGACGTCGGCCTCCAAGGTTGATGATTCAGAAAAGCTGTCCTCCAAGATTCCTGATTCAGAGACTCTGTCCTCCAAGGTTACTGCTGCAGAGACGCTGTCCTCCAAGGTTCCTGATTCAGAGACGCTGTCCTCCGAGGTTACTGCTGCAGAGACGTCGGCCTCCAAGGTTCATGAATCAGAGACGCTGTCCTCCGAGGTTACTGCTGCAGAGATGCTGTCCTCCAAGGTTCCTGATTCAGAGACGCTGTCCTCCGAGGTTACTGCTGCAGAGACGTCGGCCTTCAAGGTTCATGATTCAGAGACGCTGTCCTCCAAGTTTCCTGATTCAGAGACGCTGTCCTCCGAGGTTACTGCTGCAGAGACGTCGGCCTCCAAGGTTCATGATTCAGAGACGCTGTCCTCCAAGGTTCCTGATATAGAGACCCTGTCCTCCAAGGTTACTGCTGCAGAGACGTCGGCCTCCAAGGTTCATGATTCAGAGAGGCTGTCCTCCAAGGTTCCTGATTCAGAGACGCTGTCCTCCAAGGTTACTGCTGTAGAGACGTCGGCCTCCAAGGTTCATGATTCAGAAAAGCTGTCCTCCAAGGTTCCTGATTCAGAGACGCTGTCCTCCGAGGTTACTGCTGCAGAGACGTCGGCCTCCAAGGTTCATGAATCAGAGACGCTGTCCTCTGACCTTACTGCTGCAGAGACGCTGTCCTCCAAGGTTCATGATTCAGAGACGCTGTCCTCCGAGGTTCCTGATTCAGAGACGCTGTCCTCCAAGGTTACTGCTGCAGAGACGTCGGCCTCCAAGGTTCATGATTCAGAGACGCTGTCCTCCAAGGTTCCTGATTCAGAGACGCTGTCCTCCAAGGTTACTGCTGCAGAGACGTCGGCCTCCAAGGTTCATGATTCAGAGACGCTGTCCTCCAAGGTTCCTGATTCAGAGACGCTGTCCTCCAAGGTTACTGCTGCAGAGACGTCGGCCTTCAAGGTTCATGAATCAGAGACGCTGTCCTCCAAGGTTCCTGAATCAGAGACGCTGTCCTCCAAGGTTACTGCTGCAGAGATGTCGGCCTCCAAGGTTCATGATTCAGAGACACTGTCCTCCGAGGTTACTGCTGCAGAGACGCTGTCCTCCAAGGTTCCTGATTCAGAGACGCTGTCCTCCAAGGTTCCTGATTCAGAGACGCTGTCCTCCAAGTTTACTGCTGCAGAGACGTCGGCCTTCAAGGTTCATGATTCAGAGACGCTGTCCTCCAAGGTTCCTTATTCAGAGACGCTGTCCTCCAAGTTTACTGCTGCAGAGACGTCGGCCTTCAAGGTTCATGATTCAGAGACGCTGTCCTCCAAGATTCCTTATTCAGAGACGCTGTCCTCCAAGTTTACTGCTGCAGAGACGTCGGCCTCCAAGGTTCATGAATCAGAGACGCTGTCCTCCAAGGTTCCTTATTCAGAGACGCTGTCCTCCAAGTTTACTGCTGCAGAGACGTCGGCCTCCAAGCTTCATGATTCAGAGACGCTGTCCTCCAAGGTTCCTTATTCAGAGACACTGTCCTCCAAGTTTACTGCTGCAGAGACGTCGGCCTCCAAGGTTCATGATTCAGAGACGCTGTCCTCCAAGGTTCCTGAATCAGAGACGCTGTCCGCCGAGGTTACTGCTGCAGAGACGCTGTCCTCCAAGGTTCCTGATTCAGAGACGCTGTCCTCCAAGGTTCCTGATTCAGAGACGCTGTCCTCCGAGGTTACTGCTGCAGAGACGTCGGCCTCCAAGGTTCATGATTCAGAAAAGCTGTCCTCCAAGATTCCTGATTCAGAGACGCTGTCCTCCGAGGTTACTGCTGCAGAGACGCTGTCCTCCAAGGTTCCTGATTCAGAGACACTGTCCTCCGAGGTTACTGCTGCAGAGACGCTGTCCTCCAAGGTTCATGATTCAGAGACGCTGTCCTCCAAGGTTCCTTATTCAGAGACGCTGTCCTCCGAGGTTACTGCTGCAGAGACGCTGTCCTCCAAGGTTCATGATTCAGAGACGCTGTCCTCCAAGGTTCCTTATTCAGAGACGCTGTCCTCCGAGGTTACTGCTGCAGAGACGTCGGCCTCCAGGGTTCATGATTCAGAGACGCTGTCCTCCAAGGTTCCTGATTCAGAGACGCTGTCCTCCAAGGTTCCTTAGTCAGAGACGCTTTCCTACAAGGTTACTGCTGCAGAGACGTCGGCCTCCAAGGTTCATGATTCAGAGACACTGTCCTCCAAGGTTCCTGATTCAGAGACGCTGTCCTCCAAGGTTACTGCTGCAGAGACGTCGGCCTCCAAGGTTCATGAATCAGAGACGCTGTCCTCTGAGGTTACTGCTGCAGAGACATCGGCCTCCAAGGTTCCTGATTCAGAGACGCTGTCCTCCAAGGTTACTGCTGCAGAGACGCTGTCCTCCAAGGTTCATGATTCAGAGACGCTGTCCTCCAAGGTTTCTGATTCAGAGACGCTGTCCTCTGAGGTTACTGCTGCAGAGAGGTCGGCCTCCAAGGTTCATGATTCAGAGACGCTGTCCTCCAAGATTCCTGATTCAGAGACGCTGTCCTCCGAGGTTACTGCTGCAGAGACGCTGTCCTCCAAGGTTCCTGATTCAGAGACGCTGTCCTCCAAGGTTACTGCTGCAGAGACGTCGGCGTACAAGGTTCATGATTCAGAGACGCTCTCCTCCATGGTTCCTGATTCAGAGACGCTGTCCTCCAAGGTTACTGCTGCAGAGACGTCGGCCTTCAAGGTTCATGATTCAGAGACGCTGTCCTCCAAGGTTCCTGATTCAGAGACGCTGTCCTCCAAGGTTACTGCTGCAGAGACGTCGGACTTCAAGGTTCATGATTCAGAGACGCTGTCCTCCAAGGTTCCTGATTCAGAGACGCTGTCCTCTGAGGTTACTGCTGCAGAGACGTCGGACTTCAAGGTTCATGATTCAGAGACGTCGGCCTCCAAGGTTCATGATTCAGAGACGCTGTCCTCCAAGATTCCTGATTCAGAGACGCTGTCCTCCGAGGTTACTGCTGCAGAGACGCTGTCCTCTGAGGTGACTGATTCAGAGACGCTGTCCTCCAAGGTTCCTGATTCAGAGACGCTGTCCTCCGAGGTTACTGCTGTAGAGACGTCGGCCTCCAAGGTTCATGATTCAGAGACGCTGTCCTCCAAGGTTACTGCTGCAGAGACATCGGCCTCCAAGGTTCATGATTCAGAGACGCTGTCCTCCAAGGTTCCTGATTCAGAGACGCTGTCCTCCAAGGTTCATGATTCAGAGACCCTGTCCTCCAAGGTTTCTGATTCAGAGACGCTGTCCTCCAAGTTCACTGCTGCAGAGGCGTTGGCCTCCAAGGTTCATGAATCAGAGACGCTGTCCTCCAAGGTTCCTGATTCAGAGACGCTGTCCTCCGAGGTTACTGCTGCAGAGACGTCGGCCTCCAAGGTTCATGATTCAGAAAAGCTGTCACCAAGATTCCTGATTCAGAGACTCTGTCCTCCAAGGTTACTGCTGCAGAGACGTCGGCCTTAGAGGTTCATGATTCAGAGACGCTGTCCTCCAAGGTTCCTGATTCAGAGACGCTGTCCTCCGAGGTTACTGCTGCAGAGACGTCGGCCTTCAAGGTTCATGATTAAGAGACGCTGTCCTCCAAGGTTCCTGAATCAGAGACGCTGTCCTCCAAGGTTACTGCTGCAGAGATGTCGGCCTCCAAGGTTCATGATTCAGAGACACTGTCCTCCGAGGTTACTGCTGCAGAGACGCTGTCCTCCAAGGTTCCTGATTCAGAGACGCTGTCCTCCAAGGTTCCTGATTCAGAGACGCTGTCCTCCAAGTTTACTGCTGCAGAGACGTCGGCCTTCAAGGTTCATGATTCAGAGACGCTGTCCTCCAAGGTTCCTTATTCAGAGACGCTGTCCTCCAAGTTTACTGCTGCAGAGACGTCGGCTTTCAAGGTTCATGATTCAGAGACGCTGTCCTCCAAGATTCCTTATTCAGAGACGCTGTCCTCCAAGTTTACTGCTGCAGAGACGTCGGCCTCCAAGGTTCATGAATCAGAGACGCTGTCCTCCAAGGTTCCTTATTCAGAGACGCTGTCCTCCAAGTTTACTGCTGCAGAGACGTCGGCCTCCAAGCTTCATGATTCAGAGACGCTGTCCTCCAAGGTTCCTTATTCAGAGACACTATCCTCCAAGTTTACTGCTGCAGAGACGTCGGCCTCCAAGGTTCATGATTCAGAGACGCTGTCCTCCAAGGTTCCTGAATCAGAGACGCTGTCCGCCGAGGTTACTGCTGCAGAGACGCTGTCCTCCAAGGTTCCTGATTCAGAGACGCTGTCCTCCAAGGTTCCTGATTCAGAGACGCTGTCCTCCGAGGTTACTGCTGCAGAGACGTCGGCCTCCAAGGTTCATGATTCAGAAAAGCTGTCCTCCAAGATTCCTGATTCAGAGACGCTGTCCTCCGAGGTTACTGCTGCAGAGACGCTGTCCTCCAAGGTTCCTGATTCAGAGACACTGTCCTCCGAGGTTACTGCTGCAGAGACGCTGTCCTCCAAGGTTCATGATTCAGAGACGCTGTCCTCCAAGGTTCCTTATTCAGAGACGCTGTCCTCCGAGGTTACTGCTGCAGAGACACTGTCCTCCAAGGTTCATGATTCAGAGACGCTGTCCTCCAAGGTTCCTTATTCAGAGACGCTGTCCTCCGAGGTTACTGCTGCAGAGACGTCGGCCTCCAGGGTTCATGATTCAGAGACGCTGTCCTCCAAGGTTCCTGATTCAGAGACGCTGTCCTCCAAGGTTCCTTAGTCAGAGACGCTTTCCTACAAGGTTACTGCTGCAGAGACGTCGGCCTCCAAGGTTCATGATTCAGAGACACTGTCCTCCAAGGTTCCTGATTCAGAGACGCTGTCCTCCAAGGTTACTGCTGCAGAGACGTCGGCCTCCAAGGTTCATGAATCAGAGACGCTGTCCTCTGAGGTTACTGCTGCAGAGACATCGGCCTCCAAGGTTCCTGATTCAGAGACGCTGTCCTCCAAGGTTACTGCTGCAGAGACGCTGTCCTCCAAGGTTCATGATTCAGAGACGCTGTCCTCCAAGGTTTCTGATTCAGAGACGCTGTCCTCTGAGGTTACTGCTGCAGAGAGGTCGGCCTCCAAGGTTCATGATTCAGAGACGCTGTCCTCCAAGATTCCTGATTCAGAGACGCTGTCCTCCGAGGTTACTGCTGCAGAGACGCTGTCCTCCAAGGTTCCTGATTCAGAGACGCTGTCCTCCAAGGTTACTGCTGCAGAGACGTCGGCGTACAAGGTTCATGATTCAGAGACGCTCTCCTCCATGGTTCCTGATTCAGAGACGCTGTCCTCCAAGGTTACTGCTGCAGAGACGTCGGCCTTCAAGGTTCATGATTCAGAGACGCTGTCCTCCAAGGTTCCTGATTCAGAGACGCTGTCCTCCAAGGTTACTGCTGCAGAGACGTCGGACTTCAAGGTTCATGATTCAGAGACGCTGTCCTCCAAGGTTCCTGATTCAGAGACGCTGTCCTCTGAGGTTACTGCTGCAGAGACGTCGGACTTCAAGGTTCATGATTCAGAGACGTCGGCCTCCAAGGTTCATGATTCAGAGACGCTGTCCTCCAAGATTCCTGATTCAGAGACGCTGTCCTCCGAGGTTACTGCTGCAGAGACGCTGTCCTCTGAGGTGACTGATTCAGAGACGCTGTCCTCCAAGGTTCCTGATTCAGAGACGCTGTCCTCCGAGGTTACTGCTGTAGAGACGTCGGCCTCCAAGGTTCATGATTCAGAGACGCTGTCCTCCAAGGTTACTGCTGCAGAGACATCGGCCTCCAAGGTTCATGATTCAGAGACGCTGTCCTCCAAGGTTCCTGATTCAGAGACGCTGTCCTCCAAGGTTCATGATTCAGAGACCCTGTCCTCCAAGGTTTCTGATTCAGAGACGCTGTCCTCCAAGTTTACTGCTGCAGAGGCGTTGGCCTCCAAGGTTCATGAATCAGAGACGCTGTCCTCCAAGGTTCCTGATTCAGAGACGCTGTCCTCCGAGGTTACTGCTGCAGAGACGTCGGCCTCCAAGGTTCATGATTCAGAAAAGCTGTCACCAAGATTCCTGATTCAGAGACTCTGTCCTCCAAGGTTACTGCTGCAGAGACGTCGGCCTTAGAGGTTCATGATTCAGAGACGCTGTCCTCCAAGGTTCCTGATTCAGAGACGCTGTCCTCCGAGGTTACTGCTGCAGAGACGTCGGCCTTCAAGGTTCATGATTAAGAGACGCTGTCCTCCAAGGTTCCTGATTCAGAGACGCTGTCCTCCGAGGTTACTGCTGCAGAGACGTCGGCCTCCAAGGTTCATGAATCAGAGACGCTGTCCTCCGAGGTTACTGCTGCAGAGATGCTGTCCTCCAAGGTTCCTGATTCAGAGACGCTGTCCTCCGAGGTTACTGCTGCAGAGACGTCGGCCTCAAGGTTCATGATTCAGAGACGCTGTCCTCCAAGGTTCCTGATTCAGAGACGCTGTCCTCCGAGGTTACTGCTGCAGAGACGTCGGCCTCCAAGGTTCATGATTCAGAGACGCTGTCCTCCAAGGTTCCTGATATAGAGACGCTGTCCTCCAAGTTTCCTGATTCAGAGACGCTGTCCTCCGAGGTTACTGCTGCAGAGACATCGGCCTCCAAGGTTCATGATTCAGAGAGGCTGTCCTCCAAGGTTCCTGATTCAGAGACGCTGTCCTCCAAGGTTACTGCTGTAGAGACGTCGGCCTCCAAGGTTCATGATTCAGAAAAGCTGTCCTCTAAGGTTCCTGATTCAGAGACGCTGTCCTCCAAGGTTCCTGAATCAGAGACGCTGTCCTCCAAGGTTACTGCTGCAGAGATGTCGGCCTCCAAGGTTCATGATTCAGAGACGCTGTCCTCCGAGGTTACTGCTGCAGAGACGCTGTCCTCCAAGGTTCCTGATTCAGAGACGCTGTCTTCCAAGGTTCCTGATTCAGAGACGCTGTCCTCCAAGTTTACTGCTGCAGAGACGTCGGCCTTCAAGGTTCATGATTCAGAGACGCTGTCCTCCAAGGTTCCTTATTCAGAGACGCTGTCCTCCAAGTTTACTGCTGCAGAGACGTCAGCCTTCAAGGTTCATGATTCAGAGACGCTGTCCTCCAAGATTCCTTATTCAGAGACGCTGTCCTCCAAGTTTACTGCTGCAGAGACGTCGGCCTCCAAGGTTCATGAATCAGAGACGTTGTCCTCCAAGGTTCCTTATTCAGAGACGCTGTCCTCCAAGTTTACTGCTGCAGAGACGTCGGCCTCCAAGGTTCATGATTCAGAGACGCTGTCCTCCAAGGTTCCTTATTCAGAGACGCTGTCCTCCAAGTTTACTGCTGCAGAGACGTCGACCTCCAAGCTTCATGATTCAGAGACGCTGTCCTCCAAGGTTCCTTATTCAGAGACGCTGTCCTCCGAGGTTACTGCTGCAGAGACGTCGGCCTTCAAGGTTCATGATTCAGAGACGCTGTCCTCCAAGGTTCCTGATTCAGAGACGCTGTCCTCCGAGGTTCCTGATTCAGATACGCTGTCCTCCGAGGTTACTGCTGCAGAGACGCTGTTCTCCAAGGTTCCTGATTCAGAGACGCTGTCCTCCAAGGTTCCTGGTTCAGAGACGCTGTCCTCCAAGGTTCATGATTCAGAGACGCTGTCCTCCAAGGTTCCTGATTCAGAGACGCTGTCCTCCAAGGTTCCTGATTCAGAGACGCTGTCCTCCAAGGTTCCTGATTCAGAGACGCTGTCCTCCAAGGTTCATGATTCAGCGACGCTGTCCTCCAAGGTTCCTGATTCAGAGACGCTGTCCTCCAAGGTTCATGATTCAGAGACGCTGTCCTCCAAGCTTCATGATTCAGAGACGCTGTCCTCCAAGGTTCCTGATTCAAAGACGCTGTCCTCCAAGTTTACTCCTGCAGAGACGTCGGCCTTCAAGGTTCATGATTCAGAGACGCTGTCCTCCGAGGTTACTGCTGTAGAGGCTTCGGCCTCCAAGATTCATGAATCAGAGACGCTGTCCTCCAAGGTTCCTGATTCAGAGACGCTGTCCTCCGAGGTTACTGCTGCAGAAACGCTGGCCTCCAAGGTTCCTGATTCAGAGACGCTGTCCTCCAAGGTTCCTGATTCAGAGACTCTGTCCTCCAAGGTTACTGCTGCAGAGACGCTGTCCTCCAAGGTTCATGATTCAGAGACGCTGTCCTCCAAGGTTTCTGATTCAGAGACGCTGTCCTCCAAGGTTCATGATTCAGAGACGCTGTCCTCCAAGGTTTCTGATTCAGAGACGCTGTCCTCCAAGTTTACTGCTGCAGAGACGTCGGCCTTCAAGGTTCATGATTCAGAGACGCTGTCCTCCAAGGTTCCTGATTCAGTGACGTTGTCCTCCGAGGTTACTGCTGCAGAGGCGTTGGCCTCCAAGGTTCATGAATCAGAGACGCTGTCCTCCAAGGTTCCTGATTCAGAGACGCTGTCCTCCGAGGTTACTGCTGCAGAGACGTCGGCCTCCAAGGTTCATGATTCAGAAAAGCTGTCCTCCAAGATTCCTGATTCAGAGACTCTGTCCTCCAAGGTTACTGCTGCAGAGACGTCGGCCTTCAAGGTTCATGATTCAGAGACGCTGTCCTCCAAGGTTCCTGATTCAGAGACGCTGTCCTCCGAGGTTACTGCAGCAGAGACGTCGGCCTCCAAGGTTCATGAATCAGAGACGCTGTCCTCCGAGGTTACTGCTGCAGAGATGCTGTCCTCCAAGGTTCCTGATTCAGAGACGCTGACCTCCGACGTTACTGCTGCAGAGACGTCGGCCTTCAAGGTTCATGATTCAGAGACGCTGTCCTCCAAGTTTCCTGATTCAGAGACGCTGTCCTCCGAGGTTACTGCAGCAGAGACGTCGGCCTCCAAGGTTCATGAATCAGAGACGCTGTCCTCCGAGGTTACTGCTGCAGAGACGTCGGCCTCCAAGGTTCATGATTCAGAGACGCTGTCCTCCGAGGTTACTGCTGCAGAGACGCTGTCCTCCAAGCTTCATGATTCAGAGACGCTGTCCTCCAAGGTTCCTGATTCAGAGACGCTGTCCTCCGAGGTTACTGCTGCAGAGACGTCGGCCTTCAAGGTTCATGATTCAGAGACGCTGTCCTCCAAGGTTCCTGATTCAGAGACGCTGTCCTCCAAGGTTCATGATTCAGAGACGCTGTCCTCCAAGGTTCCTGATTCAGAGACGCTGTCCTCCAAGGTTCATGATTCAGAGACGCTGTCCTCCAAGCTTCATGATTCAGAGACGCTGTCCTCCAAGGTTCCTGATTCAGAGACGCTGTCCTCCAAGTTTACTGCTGCAGAGACGTCGGCCTTCAAGGTTCATGATTCAGAGACGCTGTCCTCCGAGGTTCCTGATTCAGAGACGCTGTCCTCCGAGGTTACTGCTGCAGAGACGCTGTTCTCCAAGGTTCCTGATTCAGAGACGCTGTCCTCCAAGGTTCCTGATTCAGAGACGCTGTCCTCCAAGGTTCATGATTCAGAGACGCTGTCCTCCAAGGTTCCTGATTCAGAGACGCTGTCCTCCAAGGTTCATGATTCAGAGACGCTGTCCTCCAAGCTTCATGATTCAGAGACGCTGTCCTCCAAGGTTCCTGATTCAAAGACGCTGTCCTCCAAGTTTACTGCTGCAGAGACGTCGGCCTTCAAGGTTCATGATTCAGAGACGCTGTCCTCCGAGGTTACTGCTGTAGAGGCTTCGGCCTCCAAGATTCATGAATCAGAGACGCTGTCCTCCAAGGTTCCTGATTCAGAGACGCTGTCCTCCGAGGTTACTGCTGCAGAGACGCTGGCCTCCAAGGTTCCTGATTCAGAGACGCTGTCCTCCAAGGTTCCTGATTCAGAGACTCTGTCCTCCAAGGTTACTGCTGCAGAGACGCTGTCCTCCAAGGTTCATGATTCAGAGACCATGTCCTCCAAGGTTTCTGATTCAGAGACGCTGTCCTCCAAGTTTACTGCTGCAGAGACGTCGGCCTTCAAGGTTCATGATTCAGAGACGCTGTCCTCCAAGGTTCCTGATTCAGTGACGTTGTCCTCCGAGGTTACTGCTGCAGAGGCGTTGGCCTCCAAGGTTCATGAATCAGAGACGCTGTCCTCCAAGGTTCCTGATTCAGAGACGCTGTCCTCCGAGGTTACTGCTGCAGAGACGTCGGCCTCCAAGGTTCATGATTCAGAAAAGCTGTCCTCCAAGATTCCTGATTCAGAGACTCTGTCCTCCAAGGTTACTGCTGCAGAGACGTCGGCCTTCAAGGTTCATGATTCAGAGACGCTGTCCTCCGAGGTTCCTGATTCAGAGACGCTGTCCTCCGAGGTTACTGCTGCAGAGACGCTGTTCTCCAAGGTTCCTGATTCAGATACGCTGTCCTCCAAGGTTCCTGATTCAGAGACGCTGTCCTCCAAGGTTCATGATTCAGAGACGCTGTCCTCCAAGGTTCCTGATTCAGAGACGCTGTCCTCCAAGGTTCATGATTCAGAGACGCTGTCCTCCAAGCTTCATGATTCAGAGACGCTGTCCTCCAAGGTTCCTGATTCAGAGACGCTGTCCTCCAAGTTTACTGCTGCAGAGACGTCGGCCTTCAAGGTTCATGATTCAGAGACGCTGTCCTCCAAGGTTCCTGATTCATAGACGCTGTCCTCCGAGGTTCCTGATTCAGAGACGCTGTCCTCCGAGGTTACTGCTGCAGAGACGCTGTTCTCCAAGGTTCCTGATTCAGAGACGCTGTCCTACAAGGTTCCTGATTCAGAGACGCTGTCCTCCAAGGTTCATGATTCAGAGACGCTGTCCTCCAAGGTTCCTGATTCAGAGACGCTGTCCTCCAAGGTTCATGATTCAGAGACGCTGTCCTCCAAGCTTCATGATTCAGAGACGCTGTCCTCCAAGGTTCCTGATTCAGAGACGCTGTCCTCCAAGTTTACTGCTGCAGAGACGTCGGCCTTCAAGGTTCATGATTCAGAGACGCTGTCCTCCGAGGTTACTGCTGCAGAGGCTTCGGCCTCCAAGATTCATGAATCAGAGACGCTGTCCTCCAAGGTTCCTGATTCAGAGACGCTGTCCTCCGAGGTTACTGCTGCAGAGACGCTGGCCTCCAAGGTTCCTGATTCAGAGACTCTGTCCTCCAAGGTTACTGCTGCAGAGACGTCGGCCTCCAAGGTTCATGATTAAGAGACGCTGTCCTCCAAGGTTCCTGATTCAGAGACGCTGTCCTCCAAGGTTACTGCTGCAGAGACGTCGGCCTCCAAGGTTCATGATTCAGAGACGCTGTCCTCCAAGGTTCCTGATTCAGAGACGCTGTCCTCCAAGGTTACTGCTGCAGAGACGTCGGCCTTCAAGGTTCATGAATCAGAGACACTGTCCTCTGAGGTTACTGCTGCAGAGACGCTGTCCTCCAAGGTTCATGATTCAGAGACGCTGTTCTCCAAGGTTCCTGAATCAGAGACGCTGTCCTCCAAGTTTACTGCTGCAGAGACGTCGGCCTTCAAGGTTCATGATTCAGAGACGCTGTCCTCCAAGGTTCCTGATTCAGAGACGCTGTCCTCTGAGGTTACTGCTGCAG
This sequence comes from Cyprinodon diabolis, assembly GCA_030533445.1. Taxonomy (NCBI): domain Eukaryota; kingdom Metazoa; phylum Chordata; class Actinopteri; order Cyprinodontiformes; family Cyprinodontidae; genus Cyprinodon; species Cyprinodon diabolis. The sequence goes on from JARPUW010000248.1 coordinate 31,328, forward strand.
AGACGTCGGACTTCAAGGTTCATGATTCAGAGACGTCGGCCTCCAAGGTTCATGATTCAGAGACGCTGTCCTCCAAGATTCCTGATTCAGAGACGCTGTCCTCCGAGGTTACTGCTGCAGAGACGCTGTCCTCTGAGGTGACTGATTCAGAGACGCTGTCCTCCAAGGTTCCTGATTCAGAGACGCTGTCCTCCGAGGTTACTGCTGTAGAGACGTCGGCCTCCAAGGTTCATGATTCAGAGACGCTGTCCTCCAAGGTTACTGCTGCAGAGACATCGGCCTCCAAGGTTCATGATTCAGAGACGCTGTCCTCCAAGGTTCCTGATTCAGAGACGCTGTCCTCCAAGGTTCATGATTCAGAGACCCTGTCCTCCAAGGTTTCTGATTCAGAGACGCTGTCCTCCAAGTTTACTGCTGCAGAGGCGTTGGCCTCCAAGGTTCATGAATCAGAGACGCTGTCCTCCAAGGTTCCTGATTCAGAGACGCTGTCCTCCGAGGTTACTGCTGCAGAGACGTCGGCCTCCAAGGTTCATGATTCAGAAAAGCTGTCACCAAGATTCCTGATTCAGAGACTCTGTCCTCCAAGGTTACTGCTGCAGAGACGTCGGCCTTAGAGGTTCATGATTCAGAGACGCTGTCCTCCAAGGTTCCTGATTCAGAGACGCTGTCCTCCGAGGTTACTGCTGCAGAGACGTCGGCCTTCAAGGTTCATGATTAAGAGACGCTGTCCTCCAAGGTTCCTGATTCAGAGACGCTGTCCTCCGAGGTTACTGCTGCAGAGACGTCGGCCTCCAAGGTTCATGAATCAGAGACGCTGTCCTCCGAGGTTACTGCTGCAGAGATGCTGTCCTCCAAGGTTCCTGATTCAGAGACGCTGTCCTCCGAGGTTACTGCTGCAGAGACGTCGGCCTCAAGGTTCATGATTCAGAGACGCTGTCCTCCAAGTTTCCTGATTCAGAGACGCTGTCCTCCGAGGTTACTGCTGCAGAGACGTCGGCCTCCAAGGTTCATGATTCAGAGACGCTGTCCTCCAAGGTTCCTGATATAGAGACGCTGTCCTCCAAGTTTCCTGATTCAGAGACGCTGTCCTCCGAGGTTACTGCTGCAGAGACATCGGCCTCCAAGGTTCATGATTCAGAGAGGCTGTCCTCCAAGGTTCCTGATTCAGAGACGCTGTCCTCCAAGGTTACTGCTGTAGAGACGTCGGCCTCCAAGGTTCATGATTCAGAAAAGCTGTCCTCTAAGGTTCCTGATTCAGAGACGCTGTCCTCCAAGGTTCCTGAATCAGAGACGCTGTCCTCCAAGGTTACTGCTGCAGAGATGTCGGCCTCCAAGGTTCATGATTCAGAGACGCTGTCCTCCGAGGTTACTGCTGCAGAGACGCTGTCCTCCAAGGTTCCTGATTCAGAGACGCTGTCTTCCAAGGTTCCTGATTCAGAGACGCTGTCCTCCAAGTTTACTGCTGCAGAGACGTCGGCCTTCAAGGTTCATGATTCAGAGACGCTGTCCTCCAAGGTTCCTTATTCAGAGACGCTGTCCTCCAAGTTTACTGCTGCAGAGACGTCAGCCTTCAAGGTTCATGATTCAGAGACGCTGTCCTCCAAGATTCCTTATTCAGAGACGCTGTCCTCCAAGTTTACTGCTGCAGAGACGTCGGCCTCCAAGGTTCATGAATCAGAGACGTTGTCCTCCAAGGTTCCTTATTCAGAGACGCTGTCCTCCAAGTTTACTGCTGCAGAGACGTCGGCCTCCAAGGTTCATGATTCAGAGACGCTGTCCTCCAAGGTTCCTTATTCAGAGACGCTGTCCTCCAAGTTTACTGCTGCAGAGACGTCGGCCTCCAAGCTTCATGATTCAGAGACGCTGTCCTCCAAGGTTCCTTATTCAGAGACGCTGTCCTCCGAGGTTACTGCTGCAGAGACGTCGGCCTTCAAGGTTCATGATTCAGAGACGCTGTCCTCCAAGGTTCCTGATTCAGAGACGCTGTCCTCCGAGGTTCCTGATTCAGATACGCTGTCCTCCGAGGTTACTGCTGCAGAGACGCTGTTCTCCAAGGTTCCTGATTCAGAGACGCTGTCCTCCAAGGTTCCTGGTTCAGAGACGCTGTCCTCCAAGGTTCATGATTCAGAGACGCTGTCCTCCGAGGTTCCTGATTCAGAGACGCTGTCCTCCAAGGTTCCTGATTCAGAGACGCTGTCCTCCAAGGTTCCTGATTCAGAGACGCTGTCCTCCAAGGTTCATGATTCAGCGACGCTGTCCTCCAAGGTTCCTGATTCAGAGACGCTGTCCTCCAAGGTTCATGATTCAGAGACGCTGTCCTCCAAGCTTCATGATTCAGAGACGCTGTCCTCCAAGGTTCCTGATTCAAAGACGCTGTCCTCCAAGTTTACTCCTGCAGAGACGTCGGCCTTCAAGGTTCATGATTCAGAGACGCTGTCCTCCGAGGTTACTGCTGTAGAGGCTTCGGCCTCCAAGATTCATGAATCAGAGACGCTGTCCTCCAAGGTTCCTGATTCAGAGACGCTGTCCTCCGAGGTTACTGCTGCAGAAACGCTGGCCTCCAAGGTTCCTGATTCAGAGACGCTGTCCTCCAAGGTTCCTGATTCAGAGACTCTGTCCTCCAAGGTTACTGCTGCAGAGACGCTGTCCTCCAAGGTTCATGATTCAGAGACGCTGTCCTCCAAGGTTTCTGATTCAGAGACGCTGTCCTCCAAGGTTCATGATTCAGAGACGCTGTCCTCCAAGGTTTCTGATTCAGAGACGCTGTCCTCCAAGTTTACTGCTGCAGAGACGTCGGCCTTCAAGGTTCATGATTCAGAGACGCTGTCCTCCAAGGTTCCTGATTCAGTGACGTTGTCCTCCGAGGTTACTGCTGCAGAGGCGTTGGCCTCCAAGGTTCATGAATCAGAGACGCTGTCCTCCAAGGTTCCTGATTCAGAGACGCTGTCCTCCGAGGTTACTGCTGCAGAGACGTCGGCCTCCAAGGTTCATGATTCAGAAAAGCTGTCCTCCAAGATTCCTGATTCAGAGACTCTGTCCTCCAAGGTTACTGCTGCAGAGACGTCGGCCTTCAAGGTTCATGATTCAGAGACGCTGTCCTCCAAGGTTCCTGATTCAGAGACGCTGTCCTCCGAGGTTACTGCAGCAGAGACGTCGGCCTCCAAGGTTCATGAATCAGAGACGCTGTCCTCCGAGGTTACTGCTGCAGAGATGCTGTCCTCCAAGGTTCCTGATTCAGAGACGCTGACCTCCGACGTTACTGCTGCAGAGACGTCGGCCTTCAAGGTTCATGATTCAGAGACGCTGTCCTCCAAGTTTCCTGATTCAGAGACGCTGTCCTCCGAGGTTACTGCAGCAGAGACGTCGGCCTCCAAGGTTCATGAATCAGAGACGCTGTCCTCCGAGGTTACTGCTGCAGAGACGTCGGCCTCCAAGGTTCATGATTCAGAGACGCTGTCCTCCGAGGTTACTGCTGCAGAGACGCTGTCCTCCAAGCTTCATGATTCAGAGACGCTGTCCTCCAAGGTTCCTGATTCAGAGACGCTGTCCTCCGAGGTTACTGCTGCAGAGACGTCGGCCTTCAAGGTTCATGATTCAGAGACGCTGTCCTCCAAGGTTCCTGATTCAGAGACGCTGTCCTCCAAGGTTCATGATTCAGAGACGCTGTCCTCCAAGGTTCCTGATTCAGAGACGCTGTCCTCCAAGGTTCATGATTCAGAGACGCTGTCCTCCAAGCTTCATGATTCAGAGACGCTGTCCTCCAAGGTTCCTGATTCAGAGACGCTGTCCTCCAAGTTTACTGCTGCAGAGACGTCGGCCTTCAAGGTTCATGATTCAGAGACGCTGTCCTCCGAGGTTCCTGATTCAGAGACGCTGTCCTCCGAGGTTACTGCTGCAGAGACGCTGTTCTCCAAGGTTCCTGATTCAGAGACGCTGTCCTCCAAGGTTCCTGATTCAGAGACGCTGTCCTCCAAGGTTCATGATTCAGAGACGCTGTCCTCCAAGGTTCCTGATTCAGAGACGCTGTCCTCCAAGGTTCATGATTCAGAGACGCTGTCCTCCAAGCTTCATGATTCAGAGACGCTGTCCTCCAAGGTTCCTGATTCAAAGACGCTGTCCTCCAAGTTTACTGCTGCAGAGACGTCGGCCTTCAAGGTTCATGATTCAGAGACGCTGTCCTCCGAGGTTACTGCTGTAGAGGCTTCGGCCTCCAAGATTCATGAATCAGAGACGCTGTCCTCCAAGGTTCCTGATTCAGAGACGCTGTCCTCCGAGGTTACTGCTGCAGAGACGCTGGCCTCCAAGGTTCCTGATTCAGAGACGCTGTCCTCCAAGGTTCCTGATTCAGAGACTCTGTCCTCCAAGGTTACTGCTGCAGAGACGCTGTCCTCCAAGGTTCATGATTCAGAGACCATGTCCTCCAAGGTTTCTGATTCAGAGACGCTGTCCTCCAAGTTTACTGCTGCAGAGACGTCGGCCTTCAAGGTTCATGATTCAGAGACGCTGTCCTCCAAGGTTCCTGATTCAGTGACGTTGTCCTCCGAGGTTACTGCTGCAGAGGCGTTGGCCTCCAAGGTTCATGAATCAGAGACGCTGTCCTCCAAGGTTCCTGATTCAGAGACGCTGTCCTCCGAGGTTACTGCTGCAGAGACGTCGGCCTCCAAGGTTCATGATTCAGAAAAGCTGTCCTCCAAGATTCCTGATTCAGAGACTCTGTCCTCCAAGGTTACTGCTGCAGAGACGTCGGCCTTCAAGGTTCATGATTCAGAGACGCTGTCCTCCGAGGTTCCTGATTCAGAGACGCTGTCCTCCGAGGTTACTGCTGCAGAGACGCTGTTCTCCAAGGTTCCTGATTCAGATACGCTGTCCTCCAAGGTTCCTGATTCAGAGACGCTGTCCTCCAAGGTTCATGATTCAGAGACGCTGTCCTCCAAGGTTCCTGATTCAGAGACGCTGTCCTCCAAGGTTCATGATTCAGAGACGCTGTCCTCCAAGCTTCATGATTCAGAGACGCTGTCCTCCAAGGTTCCTGATTCAGAGACGCTGTCCTCCAAGTTTACTGCTGCAGAGACGTCGGCCTTCAAGGTTCATGATTCAGAGACGCTGTCCTCCAAGGTTCCTGATTCATAGACGCTGTCCTCCGAGGTTCCTGATTCAGAGACGCTGTCCTCCGAGGTTACTGCTGCAGAGACGCTGTTCTCCAAGGTTCCTGATTCAGAGACGCTGTCCTACAAGGTTCCTGATTCAGAGACGCTGTCCTCCAAGGTTCATGATTCAGAGACGCTGTCCTCCAAGGTTCCTGATTCAGAGACGCTGTCCTCCAAGGTTCATGATTCAGAGACGCTGTCCTCCAAGCTTCATGATTCAGAGACGCTGTCCTCCAAGGTTCCTGATTCAGAGACGCTGTCCTCCAAGTTTACTGCTGCAGAGACGTCGGCCTTCAAGGTTCATGATTCAGAGACGCTGTCCTCCGAGGTTACTGCTGCAGAGGCTTCGGCCTCCAAGATTCATGAATCAGAGACGCTGTCCTCCAAGGTTCCTGATTCAGAGACGCTGTCCTCCGAGGTTACTGCTGCAGAGACGCTGGCCTCCAAGGTTCCTGATTCAGAGACGCTGTCCTCCAAGGTTCCTGATTCAGAGACTCTGTCCTCCAAGGTTACTGCTGCAGAGACGTCGGCCTCCAAGGTTCATGATTAAGAGACGCTGTCCTCCAAGGTTCCTGATTCAGAGACGCTGTCCTCCAAGGTTACTGCTGCAGAGACGTCGGCCTCCAAGGTTCATGATTCAGAGACGCTGTCCTCCAAGGTTCCTGATTCAGAGACGCTGTCCTCCAAGGTTACTGCTGCAGAGACGTCGGCCTTCAAGGTTCATGAATCAGAGACACTGTCCTCTGAGGTTACTGCTGCAGAGACGCTGTCCTCCAAGGTTCATGATTCAGAGACGCTGTCCTCCAAGGTTCCTGAATCAGAGACGCTGTCCTCCAAGGTTACTGCTGCAGAGATGTCGGCCTCCAAGGTTCATGATTCAGAGACGCTGTCCTCCGAGGTTACTGCTGCAGAGACGCTGTCCTCCAAGGTTCCTGATTCAGAGACGCTGTCCTCCAAGGTTCCTGATTCAGAGACGCTGTCCTCTGAGGTTACTGCTGCAGAGACGTCGGACTTCAAGGTTCATGATTCAGAGACGTCGGCCTCCAAGGTTCATGATTCAGAGACGCTGTCCTCCAAGATTCCTGATTCAGAGACGCTGTCCTCCGAGGTTACTGCTGCAGAGACGCTGTCCTCTGAGGTGACTGATTCAGAGACGCTGTCCTCCAAGGTTCCTGATTCAGAGACGCTGTCCTCCGAGGTTACTGCTGTAGAGACGTCGGCCTCCAAGGTTCATGATTCAGAGACGCTGTCCTCCAAGGTTACTGCTGCAGAGACATCGGCCTCCAAGGTTCATGATTCAGAGACGCTGTCCTCCAAGGTTCCTGATTCAGAGACGCTGTCCTCCAAGGTTCATGATTCAGAGACCCTGTCCTCCAAGGTTTCTGATTCAGAGACGCTGTCCTCCAAGTTTACTGCTGCAGAGGCGTTGGCCTCCAAGGTTCATGAATCAGAGACGCTGTCCTCCAAGGTTCCTGATTCAGAGACGCTGTCCTCCGAGGTTACTGCTGCAGAGACGTCGGCCTCCAAGGTTCATGATTCAGAAAAGCTGTCACCAAGATTCCTGATTCAGAGACTCTGTCCTCCAAGGTTACTGCTGCAGAGACGTCGGCCTTAGAGGTTCATGATTCAGAGACGCTGTCCTCCAAGGTTCCTGATTCAGAGACGCTGTCCTCCGAGGTTACTGCTGCAGAGACGTCGGCCTTCAAGGTTCATGATTAAGAGACGCTGTCCTCCAAGGTTCCTGATTCAGAGACGCTGTCCTCCGAGGTTACTGCTGCAGAGACGTCGGCCTCCAAGGTTCATGAATCAGAGACGCTGTCCTCCGAGGTTACTGCTGCAGAGATGCTGTCCTCCAAGGTTCCTGATTCAGAGACGCTGTCCTCCGAGGTTACTGCTGCAGAGACGTCGGCCTCAAGGTTCATGATTCAGAAACGCTGTCCTCCAAGTTTCCTGATTCAGAGACGCTGTCCTCCGAGGTTACTGCTGCAGAGACGTCGGCCTCCAAGGTTCATGATTCAGAGACGCTGTCCTCCAAGGTTCCTGATATAGAGACGCTGTCCTCCAAGTTTCCTGATTCAGAGACGCTGTCCTCCGAGGTTACTGCTGCAGAGACATCGGCCTCCAAGGTTCATGATTCAGAGAGGCTGTCCTCCAAGGTTCCTGATTCAGAGACGCTGTCCTCCAAGGTTACTGCTGTAGAGACGTCGGCCTCCAAGGTTCATGATTCAGAAAAGCTGTCCTCTAAGGTTCCTGATTCAGAGACGCTGTCCTCCAAGGTTCCTGAATCAGAGACGCTGTCCTCCAAGGTTACTGCTGCAGAGATGTCGGCCTCCAAGGTTCATGATTCAGAGACGCTGTCCTCCGAGGTTACTGCTGCAGAGACGCTGTCCTCCAAGGTTCCTGATTCAGAGACGCTGTCTTCCAAGGTTCCTGATTCAGAGACGCTGTCCTCCAAGTTTACTGCTGCAGAGACGTCGGCCTTCAAGGTTCATGATTCAGAGACGCTGTCCTCCAAGGTTCCTTATTCAGAGACGCTGTCCTCCAAGTTTACTGCTGCAGAGACGTCAGCCTTCAAGGTTCATGATTCAGAGACGCTGTCCTCCAAGATTCCTTATTCAGAGACGCTGTCCTCCAAGTTTACTGCTGCAGAGACGTCGGCCTCCAAGGTTCATGAATCAGAGACGTTGTCCTCCAAGGTTCCTTATTCAGAGACGCTGTCCTCCAAGTTTACTGCTGCAGAGACGTCGGCCTCCAAGGTTCATGATTCAGAGACGCTGTCCTCCAAGGTTCCTTATTCAGAGACGCTGTCCTCCAAGTTTACTGCTGCAGAGACGTCGGCCTCCAAGCTTCATGATTCAGAGACGCTGTCCTCCAAGGTTCCTTATTCAGAGACGCTGTCCTCCAAGTTTACTGCTGCAGAGACGTCGGCCTCCAAGGTTCATGATTCAGAGACGCTGTCCTCCAAGGTTCCTGATTCAGAGACGCTGTCCTCCGAGGTTACTGCTGCAGAGACGCTGTCCTCCAAGGTTCCTGATTCAGAGACGCTGTCCTCCAAGGTTCCTGATTCAGAGACGCTGTCCTCCGAGGTTACTGCTGCAGAGACGTCGGCCTCCAAGGTTCATGATTCAGAAAAGCTGTCCTCCAAGATTCCTGATTCAGAGACGCTGTCCTCCGAGGTTACTGCTGCAGAGACGCTGTCCTCCAAGGTTCCTGATTCAGAGACGCTGTCCTCCGAGGTTACTGCTGCAGAGACGCTGTCCTCCAAGGTTCATGATTCAGAGACGCTGTCCTCCAAGGTTCCTTATTCAGAGACGCTGTCCTCCGAGGTTACTGCTGCAGAGACGCTGTCCTCCAAGGTTCATGATTCAGAGACGCTGTCCTCCAAGGTTCCTTATTCAGAGACGCTGTCCTCCGAGGTTACTGCTGCAGAGACGTCGGCCTCCAGGGTTCATGATTCAGAGACGCTGTCCTCCAAGGTTCCTGATTCAGAGACGCTGTCCTCCAAGGTTCCTTAGTCAGAGACGCTGTCCTCCAAGGTTACTGCTGCAGAGACGTCGGCCTCCAAGGTTCATGAATCAGAGACGCTGTCCTCCAAGGTTCCTGATTCAGAGACGCTGTCCTCCGAGGTTACTGCTGCAGAGACGCTGTCCTCCAAGGTTCCTGATTCAGAGACGCTGTCCTCCAAGTTTACTGCTGCAGAGACGTCGGCCTTCAAGGTTCACGATTCAGAGACGCTGTCCTCCAAGGTTCCTGATTCAGTGACGTTGTCCTCCGAGGTTACTGCTGCAGAGGCGTTGGCCTCCAAGGTTCATGAATCAGAGACGCTGTCCTCCAAGGTTCCTGATTCAGAGACGCTGTCCTCCGAGGTTACTGCTGCAGAGACGTCGGACTCCAAGGTTCATGATTCAGAAAAGCTGTCCTCCAAGATTCCTGATTCAGAGACTCTGTCCTCCAAGGTTACTGCTGCAGAGACGTCGGCCTTCAAGGTTCATGATTCAGAGACGCTGTCCTCCAAGGTTCCTATTTTCAGAGACGCTGTCCTCCGAGGTTACTGCTGCAGAGACGTCGGCCTCCAAGGTTCATGAATCAGAGACGCTGTCCTCCGAGGTTACTGCTGCAGAGATGCTGTCCTCCAAGGTTCCTGATTCAGAGACGCTGTCCTCCGAGGTTACTGCTGCAGAGACGTCGGCCTTCAAGGTTCATGATTCAGAGACGCTGTCCTCCAAGTTTCCTGATTCAGAGACGCTGTCCTCCGAGGTTACTGCTGCAGTGACGTCAGCCTCCAAGGTTCATGATTCAGAAAAGCTGTCCTCCAAGATTCCTGATTCAGAGACGCTGTCCTCCGAGGTTCCTGCTGTAGAGACGCTGTCCTCCAAGGTTCCTGATTCAGAGACGCTGTCCTCCGAGGTTACTGCTGCAGAGACGCTGTCCTCCAAGGTTCATGATTCAGAGACGCTGTCCTCCAAGGTTCCTTATTCAGAGACGCTGTCCTCCGAGGTTACTGCTGCAGAGACGCTGTCCTCCAAGGTTCATGATTCAGAGACGCTGTCCTCCAAGGTTCCTTATTCAGAGACGCTGTCCTCCGAGGTTACTGCTGCAGAGACGTCGGCCTCCAGGGTTCATGATTCAGAGACGCTGTCCTCCAAGGTTCCTGATTCAGAGACGCTGTCCTCCAAGGTTCCTTAGTCAGAGACGCTGTCCTACAAGGTTACTGCTGCAGAGACGTCGGCCTCCAAGGCTCATGAATCAGAGACGCTGTCCTCCAAGGTTCCTGATTCAGAGACGCTGTCCTCCGAGGTTACTGCTGCAGAGACGCTGTCCTCCAAGGTTCCTGATTCAGAGACGCTGTCCTCCAAGTTTACTGCTGCAGAGACGTCGGCCTTCAAGGTTCATGATTCAGAGACGCTGTCCTCCAAGGTTCCTGATTCAGTGACGTTGTCCTCCGAGGTTACTGCTGCAGAGGCGTTAGCCTCCAAGGTTCATGAATCAGAGACGCTGTCCTCCAAGGTTCCTGATTCAGAGACGCTGTCCTCCGAGGTTACTGCTGCAGAGACGTCGGCCTCCAAGGTTCATGATTCAGAAAAGCTGTCCTCCAAGATTCCTGATTCAGAGACTCTGTCCTCCGCTGTCCTCCAAGGTTACTGCTGCAGAGATGTCGGACTCCAAGGTTCATGATTCAGAGACGCTGTCCTCCGAGGTTACTGCTGCAGAGACGTCGGCCTCCAAGGTTCATGATTCAGAAAAGCTTTCCTCCAAGATTCCTGATTCAGAGACGCTGTCCTCCGAGGTTACTGCTGCAGAGACGCTGTCCTCCAAGGTTCATGATTCAGAGACGCTGTCCTCCAAGGTTCCTTATTCAGAGACGCTGTCCTCCAAGGTTCCTGATTCAGAGACGCTGTCCTCCAAGGTTCATGATTCAGAGACGCTGTCCTCCAAGGTTTCTGATTCAGAGACGCTGTCCTCCAAGGTTACTGCTGCAGAGACGCTGTCCTCCAAGGTTACTGCTGCAGAGACGTCGGCCTCCAA
>JARPUW010000249.1:0-26000 GCA_030533445.1 Cyprinodon diabolis
CATTAACGGTTTGTCTGTTCCAGCTAGAGAGGCCAAATTGAGCTCCTCGCACTGTGAAAAGCGCGTTTTGGCCTGAACTTCTGATTTAAAGCTTGGAACCAAAAACATCTGCTCAGATCTACTTTAAATTGTTAGTTTTCAGCTCTAGATGATTGCCAGAAAATATCATTGCTGTATCATTAATGGTTTGTCTGTTACAGCTACAGAGGCCAAATGAGCTTATCTCACTGTGAAAATAGCGTTTTGGCCTCAACCTTCTGATTTGAAGCTTGGAACCAAAAACATCTGCTCAGATCTACTTTATATTGTTAGTTTTCAGCTCTAGATTATTGCCAGAAAAGATCATGGCTGTATAATAAATGGTTTGTCCGTTACAGCTACAGAGGCCAAAATGAGCTTCTCTCACTGTGAAGAGTGTTTTGGCCTCAACCTTCTAATTTGAAGCTTGGAACCAAAAATATCCACTCATATCTACTTTATATTGTTAGTTTTCAGCTCTAGATGATTGCCAGAAAAGATAATGGCTGTATCATTAATGGTTTGTCTGTTACAACTACAGAGGCCAAAATGGCATTATCTCACTGTGAAAAGAGCGTTTTGGCCTCAACCTTCTAATTTGAAGCTTGGAACCGAAACCATCTAGTCAAATCTACTTTATATTGTTAGTTTTCACCTCAAAATGATTGCCAGAAAACATCATGGATTTATCATTAATGGTTTGTCTGTTCCAGCTAGAGAGGCCAAATTGAGCTCCTCGCACTGTGAAAAGCGCGTTTTGGCCTTAACCTTCTGATTTAAAGCTTGGAACCAAAAACATCTGCTCAAATCTACTTTATATTGTCAGTTTTCAGCTCTAGATGATTGCCAGAAAAGATCATGGCTGTATCATTAATGGTTTGTCTGTTACAACTACAGAGGCCAAAATGACCTTATCTCACTGTGAAAAGAGCGTTTTGGCCTCAACCTTCTGATTTGAAGCTTGGAACCAAAACCATCTAGTCAAATCTACTTTATATTGTTAGTTTTCACCTCAAAATGATTGCCAGAAAACATCATGGATTTATCATTAATGGTTTGTCTGTTCCAGCTAGAGAGGCCAAAGTGAGCTCCTCGCACTGTGAAAAGCGCGTTTTGGCCTTAACCTTCTGATCTGAAGCTTGGAACCAAAAACATCCGCTCAAATCTACTTTATTATTGTTAGTTTTAGGCTCAAAATGATTGCCAGAAAAGATCATGGCTGTATCATTAATGGTTTGCCTGTTACAGCTACAAAGGCCAAATGAGCTTATCTCACTGTGAAAATAGCGTTTTGGCCTCAACCCTCTGATTTGAAGCTTGGAACCAAAAACATCTGCTCAGATCTACTTTAAATTGTTAGTTTTTAGCTCTAGATGATTGCCAGAAAAGATCATGGCTGTATCATTAATGGTTTGTCTGTTACAACTACAGAGGCCAAAATGACCCTATCTCACTGTGAAAAGAGCGTTTTGGCCTCAACCTTCTAATTTGAAGCTTGGAACCAAAACCATCTAGTCAAATCTACTTTATATTGTTAGTTTTCACCTCAAAATGATTGCCAGAAAAGATCATGGCTGTATCATTAATGGTTTGTCTGTTACAACTACAGAGGCCAAAATGACCTTATCTCACTGTGAAAAGAGCGTTTTGGCCTCAACCTTCTGATTTGAAGCTTGGAACCAAAAACATCTGCTCAAATCTACTTTATATTGTTAGTTTTCAGCTCTAGATGATTGCCAGAAAAGATCATGGCTGTATCATTAATGGTTTGTGTTTTACAGCTAAAGAGGCCAAAATGAGCTTCTCTCACTGTGAAAAGAGCGTTTTGGCCTCAACCTTCAGATTTGAAGCTTGGAACCAAAAACATCTGCTCAAATCTACTTTATATTGTTAGTTTTCAGCTCTAGATGATTGCCAGAAAAGATCATGGCTGTATCATTAATGGTTTGTTTGTTACAGCTACAGAGCCAAAATGAGCTTCTCTCACTGTGAAAAAAGCGTTTTGGCCTCAACCTTCTGATTTGAAGCTTGGAACCAAAAACATCTGCTCAAATCTACTTTATATTGTCAGTTTTCAGCTCTAGATGATTGCCACAAAAAATCATGGCCGTATTATTAATGATTTGTCTGTTACAGCTACAGAGGCCAAAATGAGCTTCTCTCACTGTAAAAAGAGCGTTTTGGCCTCAACCTTCTGATTTGAAGCTTGGAACCAAAAACATCTGCTCAGATCTACTTTATATTGTTAGTTTTCAGCTCTAGATTATTGCCAGAAAAGATCATGGCTGTATAATAAATGGTTTGTCCGTTACAGCTACAGAGGCCAAAATGAGCTTCTCTCACTGTGAAGAGTGTTTTGGCCTCAACCTTCTGATTTGAAGCTTGGAACCAAAACCATCTAGTCAAATCTACTTTATATTGTTAGTTTTTTACCTCAAAATTATTGCCAGAAAACATCATGGATTTATCATTAATGGTTTGTCTGTTCCAGCTAGAGAGGCCAAATTGAGCTCCTCGCACTGTGAAAAGCGCGTTTTGGCCTTAACCTTCTGATTTAAAGCTTGGAACCAAAAACATCTGCTCAAATCTACTTTATATTGTCAGTTTTCAGCTCTAGATGATTGCCAGAAAAGATCATGGCTGTATCATTAATGGTTTGTCTGTTACAACTACAGAGGCCAAAATGACCTTATCTCACTGTGAAAAGAGCGTTTTGGCCTCAACCTTCTGATTTGAAGCTTGGAACCAAAACCATCTAGTCAAATCTACTTTATATTGTTAGTTTTCACCTCAAAATGATTGCCAGAAAACATCAAGGATTTATCATTAATGGTTTGTCTGTTCCAGCTAGAGAGGCCAAATTGAGCTCCTCGCACTGTGAAAAGCGCGTTTTGGCCTTAACCTTCTGATTTAAAGCTTGGAACCAAAAACATCTGCTCAAATCTACTTTATATTTTTAGTTTTCAGCTCTAGATGATTGCCAGAAAAGATCATGGCTGTATCATTAATGGTTTGTCTGTTACAACTACAGAGGCCAAAATGAGCTTCTCTCACTGTAAAAAGAGCGTTTTGGCCTCAACCTTCTGATTTGAAGCTTGGAACCAAAAACATCTGCTCAAATCTACTTTATATTGTTAGTTTTCAGCTCTAGATTATTGCCAGAAAAGATCATGGCTGTATAATAAATGGTTTGTCCGTTACAGCTACAGAGGCCAAAATGAGCTTCTCTCACTGTGAAGAGTGTTTTGGCCTCAACCTTCTAATTTAAAGCTTGGAACCAAAAACATCCACTCAAATCTACTTTATATTGTTAGTTTTCAGCTCTAGATGATTGCCAGAAAAGATAATGGCTGTATCATTAATGGTTTGTCTGTTACAACTACAGAGGCCAAAATGGCATTATCTCACTGTGAAAAGAGCGTTTTGGCCTCAACCTTCTAATTTGAAGCTTGGAACTGAAACCATCTAGTCAAATCTACTTTATATTGTTAGTTTTCACCTCAAAATGATTGCCAGAAAACATCATGGATTTATCATTAATGGTTTGTCTGTTCCAGCTAGAGAGGCCAAATTGAGCTCCTCGCACTGTGAAAAGCGCGTTTTGGCCTTAACCTTCTGATTTAAAGCTTGGAACCAAAAACATCTGCTCAAATCTACTTTATATTGTCAGTTTTCAGCTCTAGATGATTGCCAGAAAAGATCATGGCTGTATCATTAATGGTTTGTCTGTTACAACTACAGAGGCCAAAATGACCTTATCTCACTGTGAAAAGAGCGTTTTGGCCTCAACCTTCTGATTTGAAGCTTGGAACCAAAACCATCTAGTCAAATCTACTTTATATTGTTAGTTTTCACCTCAAAATGATTGCCAGAAAACATCATGGATTTATCATTAATGGTTTGTCTGTTCCAGCTAGAGAGGCCAAATTGAGCTCCTCGCACTGTGAAAAGCGCGTTTTGGCCTTAACCTTCTGATTTGAAGCTTGGAACCAAAAACATCCGCTCAAATCTACTTTATTATTGTTATTTTTAGGCTCAAAATGATTGCCAGAAAAGATCATGGCTGTATCATTAACGGTTTGTCTGTTCCAGCTAGAGAGGCCAAATTGAGCTCCTCGCACTGTGAAAAGCGCGTTTTGGCCTGAACTTCTGATTTAAAGCTTGCAACCAAAAACATCTGCTCAAATCTACTTTATATTGTTAGTTTTCAGCTCTAGATGATTCCCAGAAAAGATCATGGCTGTATCATTAATGGTTTGTCTGTTACAACTACAGAGGCCAAAATGACCTTATCTCACTGTGAAAAGAGCGTTTTGGCCTCAACCTTCTGATTTGAAGCTTGGAACCAAAAACATCTGCTCAAAACTACTTTATATTGTTAGTTTTCAGCTCTAGATGATTGCCAGAAAAGATCATGGCTGTATCATTAATGGTTTGTCTGTTACAACTACAGAGGCCAAAATGACCTTATCTCACTGTGAAAAGAGCATTTGGCCTCAACCTTCTGATTTGAAGCTTGGAACCAAAAACATCTGCTCAAATCTACTTTATATTGTTAGTTTTCAGCTCTAGATGATTGCCAGAAAAGATCATGGCTGTATCATTAATGGTTTGTGTTTTACAGCTAAAGAGGCCAAAATGAGCTTCTCTCACTGTGAAAAGAGCGTTTTGGCCTCAACCTTCGGATTTGAAGCTTGGAACCAAAAACATCTGCTCAAATCTACTTTATATTGTTAGTTTTCAGCTCTAGATGATTGCCAGAAAATATCATTGCTGTATCATTAATGGTTTGCCTGTTACAGCTAAAGAGGCCAAATGAGCTTATCTCACTGTGAAAATAGCGTTTTGGCCTCAACCCTCTGATTTGAAGCTTGGAACCAAAAACATCTGCTCGAATCTACTTTATATTGTTAGTTTTCAGCTCTAGATGATTGCCAGAAAAGATCATGGCTGTATCATTAATGGTTTGTTTGTTACAGCTACAGAGCCAAAATGAGCTTCTCTCACTGTGAAAAAAGCGTTTTGGCCTCAACCTTCTGATTTGAAGCTTGGAACCAAAAACATCTGCTCAGATCTACTTTAAATTGTTAGTTTTCAGCTCTAGATGATTGCCAGAAAAGATAATGGCTGTATCATTAATGGTTTGTCTGTTACAACTACAGAGGCCAAAATGGCATTATCTCACTGTGAAAAGAGCTTTTTGGCCTCAACCTTCTGATTTGAAGCTTGGAACCAAAACCATCTAGTCAAATCTACTTTATATTGTTAGTTTTCACCTCAAAATGATTGCCAGAAAACATCATGGATTTATCATTAATGGTTTGTCTGTTCCAGCTAGAGAGGCCAAATTGAGCTCCTCGCACTGTGAAAAGCGCGTTTTGGCCTTAACCTTCTGATTTGAAGCTTGGAACCAAAAACATCCGCTCAAATCTACTTTATTATTGTTAGTTTTAGGCTCAAAATGATTGCCAGAAAAGATCATGGCCGTATCATTAACGGTTTGTCTGTTCCAGATAGAGAGGCCAAATTGAGCTCCTCGCACTGTGAAAAGCGCGTTTTGGCCTGAACTTCTGATTTAAAGCTTGGAACCAAAAACATCTGCTCAGATCTACTTTAAATTGTTAGTTTTCAGCTCTAGATGATTGCCAGAAAATATCATTGCTGTATCATTAATGGTTTGTCTGTTACAGCTACAGAGGCCAAATGAGCTTATCTCACTGTGAAAATAGCGTTTTGGCCTCAACCTTCTGATTTGAAGCTTGGAACCAAAAACATCTGCTCAGATCTACTTTATATTGTTAGTTTTCAGCTCTAGATTATTGCCAGAAAAGATCATGGCTGTATAATAAATGGTTTGTCCGTTACAGCTACAGAGGCCAAAATGAGCTTCTCTCACTGTGAAGAGTGTTTTGGCCTCAACCTTCTAATTTGAAGCTTGGAACCAAAAATATCCACTCATATCTACTTTATATTGTTAGTTTTCAGCTCTAGATGATTGCCAGAAAAGATAATGGCTGTATCATTAATGGTTTGTCTGTTACAACTACAGAGGCCAAAATGGCATTATCTCACTGTGAAAAGAGCGTTTTGGCCTCAACCTTCTAATTTGAAGCTTGGAACCGAAACCATCTAGTCAAATCTACTTTATATTGTTAGTTTTCACCTCAAAATGATTGCCAGAAAACATCATGGATTTATCATTAATGGTTTGTCTGTTCCAGCTAGAGAGGCCAAATTGAGCTCCTCGCACTGTGAAAAGCGCGTTTTGGCCTTAACCTTCTGATTTAAAGCTTGGAACCAAAAACATCTGCTCAAATCTACTTTATATTGTCAGTTTTCAGCTCTAGATGATTGCCAGAAAAGATCATGGCTGTATCATTAATGGTTTGTCTGTTACAACTACAGAGGCCAAAATGACCTTATCTCACTGTGAAAAGAGCGTTTTGGCCTCAACCTTCTGATTTGAAGCTTGGAACCAAAACCATCTAGTCAAATCTACTTTATATTGTTAGTTTTCACCTCAAAATGATTGCCAGAAAACATCATGGATTTATCATTAATGGTTTGTCTGTTCCAGCTAGAGAGGCCAAAGTGAGCTCCTCGCACTGTGAAAAGCGCGTTTTGGCCTTAACCTTCTGATTTGAAGCTTGGAACCAAAAACATCCGCTCAAATCTACTTTATTATTGTTAGTTTTAGGCTCAAAATGATTGCCAGAAAAGATCATGGCTGTATCATTAATGGTTTGCCTGTTACAGCTACAAAGGCCAAATGAGCTTATCTCACTGTGAAAATAGCGTTTTGGCCTCAACCCTCTGATTTGAAGCTTGGAACCAAAAACATCTGCTCAAATCTAGTTTATATTGTTAGTTTTCAGCTCTAGATGATTGCCAGAAAAGATCATGGCTGTATCATTAATGGTTTGCCTGTTACAGCTACAGAGGCCAAATGAGCTTATCTCACTGTGAAAATAGCGTTTTGGCCTCAACCCTCTGATTTGAAGCTTGGAACCAAAAACATCTGCTCAGATCTACTTTAAATTGTTAGTTTTTAGCTCTAGATGATTGCCAGAAAAGATCATGGCTGTATCATTAATGGTTTGTCTGTTACAACTACAGAGGCCAAAATGACCCTATCTCACTGTGAAAAGAGCGTTTTGGCCTCAACCTTCTAATTTGAAGCTTGGAACCAAAAACATCCACTCAAATCTACTTTATATTGTTAGTTTTCACCTCAAAATGATTGCCAGAAAAGATCATGGCTGTATCATTAATGGTTTGTCTGTTACAACTACAGAGGCCAAAATGACCTTATCTCACTGTGAAAAGAGCGTTTTGGCCTCAACCTTCTGATTTGAAGCTTGGAACCAAAAACATCTGCTCAAATCTACTTTATATTGTTAGTTTTCAGCTCTAGATGATTGCCAGAAAAGATCATGGCTGTATCATTAATGGTTTGTGTTTTACAGCTAAAGAGGCCAAAATGAGCTTCTCTCACTGTGAAAAGAGCGTTTTGGCCTCAACCTTCAGATTTGAAGCTTGGAACCAAAAACATCTGCTCAAATCTACTTTATATTGTTAGTTTTCAGCTCTAGATGATTGCCAGAAAAGATCATGGCTGTATCATTAATGGTTTGTTTGTTACAGCTACAGAGCCAAAATGAGCTTCTCTCACTGTGAAAAAAGCGTTTTGGCCTCAACCTTCTGATTTGAAGCTTGGAACCAAAAACATCTGCTCAAATCTACTTTATATTGTCAGTTTTCAGCTCTAGATGATTGCCACAAAAAATCATGGCCGTATTATTAATGATTTGTCTGTTACAGCTACAGAGGCCAAAATGAGCTTCTCTCACTGTAAAAAGAGCGTTTTGGCCTCAACCTTCTGATTTGAAGCTTGGAACCAAAAACATCTGCTCAGATCTACTTTATATTGTTAGTTTTCAGCTCTAGATTATTGCCAGAAAAGATCATGGCTGTATAATAAATGGTTTGTCCGTTACAGCTACAGAGGCCAAAATGAGCTTCTCTCACTGTGAAGAGTGTTTTGGCCTCAACCTTCTGATTTGAAGCTTGGAACCAAAACCATCTAGTCAAATCTACTTTATATTGTTAGTTTTCACCTCAAAATGATTGCCAGAAAACATCATGGATTTATCATTAATGGTTTGTCTGTTCCAGCTAGAGAGGCCAAATTGAGCTCCTCGCACTGTGAAAAGCGCGTTTTGGCCTTAACCTTCTGATTTAAAGCTTGGAACCAAAAACATCTGCTCAAATCTACTTTATATTGTCAGTTTTCAGCTCTAGATGATTGCCAGAAAAGATCATGGCTGTATCATTAATGGTTTGTCTGTTACAACTACAGAGGCCAAAATGACCTTATCTCACTGTGAAAAGAGCGTTTTGGCCTCAACCTTCTGATTTGAAGCTTGGAACCAAAACCATCTAGTCAAATCTACTTTATATTGTTAGTTTTCACCTCAAAATGATTGCCAGAAAACATCAAGGATTTATCATTAATGGTTTGTCTGTTCCAGCTAGAGAGGCCAAATTGAGCTCCTCGCACTGTGAAAAGCGCGTTTTGGCCTTAACCTTCTGATTTAAAGCTTGGAACCAAAAACATCTGCTCAAATCTACTTTATATTTTTAGTTTTCAGCTCTAGATGATTGCCAGAAAAGATCATGGCTGTATCATTAATGGTTTGTCTGTTACAACTACAGAGGCCAAAATGAGCTTCTCTCACTGTAAAAAGAGCGTTTTGGCCTCAACCTTCTGATTTGAAGCTTGGAACCAAAAACATCTGCTCAAATCTACTTTATATTGTTAGTTTTCAGCTCTAGATTATTGCCAGAAAAGATCATGGCTGTATAATAAATGGTTTGTCCGTTACAGCTACAGAGGCCAAAATGAGCTTCTCTCACTGTGAAGAGTGTTTTGGCCTCAACCTTCTAATTTAAAGCTTGGAACCAAAAACATCCACTCAAATCTACTTTATATTGTTAGTTTTCAGCTCTAGATGATTGCCAGAAAAGATAATGGCTGTATCATTAATGGTTTGTCTGTTACAACTACAGAGGCCAAAATGGCATTATCTCACTGTGAAAAGAGCGTTTTGGCCTCAACCTTCTAATTTGAAGCTTGGAACTGAAACCATCTAGTCAAATCTACTTTATATTGTTAGTTTTCACCTCAAAATGATTGCCAGAAAACATCATGGATTTATCATTAATGGTTTGTCTGTTCCAGCTAGAGAGGCCAAATTGAGCTCCTCGCACTGTGAAAAGCGCGTTTTGGCCTTAACCTTCTGATTTAAAGCTTGGAACCAAAAACATCTGCTCAAATCTACTTTATATTGTCAGTTTTCAGCTCTAGATGATTGCCAGAAAAGATCATGGCTGTATCATTAATGGTTTGTCTGTTACAACTACAGAGGCCAAAATGACCTTATCTCACTGTGAAAAGAGCGTTTTGGCCTCAACCTTCTGATTTGAAGCTTGGAACCAAAACCATCTAGTCAAATCTACTTTATATTGTTAGTTTTCACCTCAAAATGATTGCCAGAAAACATCATGGATTTATCATTAATGGTTTGTCTGTTCCAGCTAGAGAGGCCAAATTGAGCTCCTCGCACTGTGAAAAGCGCGTTTTGGCCTTAACCTTCTGATTTGAAGCTTGGAACCAAAAACATCCGCTCAAATCTACTTTATTATTGTTATTTTTAGGCTCAAAATGATTGCCAGAAAAGATCATGGCTGTATCATTAACGGTTTGTCTGTTCCAGCTAGAGAGGCCAAATTGAGCTCCTCGCACTGTGAAAAGCGCGTTTTGGCCTGAACTTCTGATTTAAAGCTTGCAACCAAAAACATCTGCTCAAATCTACTTTATATTGTTAGTTTTCAGCTCTAGATGATTCCCAGAAAAGATCATGGCTGTATCATTAATGGTTTGTCTGTTACAACTACAGAGGCCAAAATGACCTTATCTCACTGTGAAAAGAGCGTTTTGGCCTCAACCTTCTGATTTGAAGCTTGGAACCAAAAACATCTGCTCAAAACTACTTTATATTGTTAGTTTTCAGCTCTAGATGATTGCCAGAAAAGATCATGGCTGTATCATTAATGGTTTGTCTGTTACAACTACAGAGGCCAAAATGACCTTATCTCACTGTGAAAAGAGCGTTTTGGCCTCAACCTTCTGATTTGAAGCTTGGAACCAAAAACATCTGCTCAAATCTACTTTATATTGTTAGTTTTCAGCTCTAGATGATTGCCAGAAAAGATCATGGCTGTATCATTAATGGTTTGTGTTTTACAGCTAAAGAGGCCAAAATGAGCTTCTCTCACTGTGAAAAGAGCGTTTTGGCCTCAACCTTCGGATTTGAAGCTTGGAACCAAAAACATCTGCTCAAATCTACTTTATATTGTTAGTTTTCAGCTCTAGATGATTGCCAGAAAATATCATTGCTGTATCATTAATGGTTTGCCTGTTACAGCTACAGAGGCCAAATGAGCTTATCTCACTGTGAAAATAGCGTTTTGGCCTCAACCCTCTGATTTGAAGCTTGGAACCAAAAACATCCGCTCAAATCTACTTTATATTGTTAGTTTTCAGCTCTAGATGATTGCCAGAAAAGATCATGGCTGTATCATTAATGGTTTGTTTGTTACAGCTACAGAGCCAAAATGAGCTTCTCTCACTGTGAAAAAAGCGTTTTGGCCTCAACCTTCTGATTTGAAGCTTGGAACCAAAAACATCTGCTCAGATCTACTTTAAATTGTTAGTTTTCAGCTCTAGATGATTGCCAGAAAAGATAATGGCTGTATCATTAATGGTTTGTCTGTTACAACTACAGAGGCCAAAATGGCATTATCTCACTGTGAAAAGAGCTTTTTGGCCTCAACCTTCTGATTTGAAGCTTGGAACCAAAACCATCTAGTCAAATCTACTTTATATTGTTAGTTTTCACCTCAAAATGATTGCCAGAAAACATCATGGATTTATCATTAATGGTTTGTCTGTTCCAGCTAGAGAGGCCAAATTGAGCTCCTCGCACTGTGAAAAGCGCGTTTTGGCCTTAACCTTCTGATTTGAAGCTTGGAACCAAAAACATCCGCTCAAATCTACTTTATTATTGTTAGTTTTAGGCTCAAAATGATTGCCAGAAAAGATCATGGCTGTATCATTAACGGTTTGTCTGTTCCAGCTAGAGAGGCCAAATTGAGCTCCTCGCACTGTGAAAAGCGCGTTTTGGCCTGAACTTCTGATTTAAAGCTTGGAACCAAAAACATCTGCTCAGATCTACTTTAAATTGTTAGTTTTCAGCTCTAGATGATTGCCAGAAAATATCATTGCTGTATCATTAATGGTTTGTCTGTTACAGCTACAGAGGCCAAATGAGCTTATCTCACTGTGAAAATAGCGTTTTGGCCTCAACCTTCTGATTTGAAGCTTGGAACCAAAAACATCTGCTCAGATCTACTTTATATTGTTAGTTTTCAGCTCTAGATTATTGCCAGAAAAGATCATGGCTGTATAATAAATGGTTTGTCCGTTACAGCTACAGAGGCCAAAATGAGCTTCTCTCACTGTGAAGAGTGTTTTGGCCTCAACCTTCTAATTTAAAGCTTGGAACCAAAAACATCCACTCAAATCTACTTTATATTGTTAGTTTTCAGCTCTAGATGATTGCCAGAAAAGATAATGGCTGTATCATTAATGGTTTGTCTGTTACAACTACAGAGGCCAACATGGCATTATCTCACTGTGAAAAGAGCGTTTTGGCCTCAACCTTCTAATTTGAAGCTTGGAACCGAAACCATCTAGTCAAATCTACTTTATATTGTTAGTTTTCACCTCAAAATGATTGCCAGAAAACATCATGGATTTATCATTAATGGTTTGTCTGTTCCAGCTAGAGAGGCCAAATTGAGCTCCTCGCACTGTGAAAAGCGCGTTTTGGCCTTAACCTTCTGATTTAAAGCTTGGAACCAAAAACATCTGCTCAAATCTACTTTATATTGTCAGTTTTCAGCTCTAGATGATTGCCAGAAAAGATCATGGCTGTATCATTAATGGTTTGTCTGTTACAACTACAGAGGCCAAAATGACCTTATCTCACTGTGAAAAGAGCGTTTTGGCCTCAACCTTCTGATTTGAAGCTTGGAACCAAAACCATCTAGTCAAATCTACTTTATATTGTTAGTTTTCACCTCAAAATGATTGCCAGAAAAGATCATGGCTGTATCATTAACGGTTTGTCTGTTCCAGCTAGAGAGGCCAAATTGAGCTCCTCGCACTGTGAAAAGCGCGTTTTGGCCTGAACTTCTGATTTAAAGCTTGCAACCAAAAACATCTGCTCAAATCTACTTTATATTGTTAGTTTTCAGCTCTAGATGATTCCCAGAAAAGATCATGGCTGTATCATTAATGGTTTGTCTGTTACAACTACAGAGGCCAAAATGACCTTATCTCACTGTGAAAAGAGCGTTTTGGCCTCAACCTTCTGATTTGAAGCTTGGAACCAAAAACATCTGCTCAAAACTACTTTATATTGTTAGTTTTCAGCTCTAGATGATTGCCAGAAAAGATCATGGCTGTATCATTAATGGTGTGTCTGTTACAACTACAGAGGCCAAAATGACCTTATCTCACTGTCAAAAGAGCGTTTTGGCCTCAACCTTCTGATTTGAAGCTTGGAACCAAAAACATCTGCTCAAATCTACTTTATATTGTTAGTTTTCAGCTCTAGATGATTGCCAGAAAAGATCATGGCTGTATCATTAATGGTTTGTGTTTTACAGCTAAAGAGGCCAAAATGAGCTTCTCTCACTGTGAAAAGAGCGTTTTGGCCTCAACCTTCGGATGTGAAGCTTGGAACCAAAAACATCTGCTCAAATCTACTTTATATTGTTAGTTTTCAGCTCTAGATGATTGCCAGAAAATATCATTGCTGTATCATTAATGGTTTGCCTGTTACAGCTACAGAGGCCAAATGAGCTTATCTCACTGTGAAAATAGCGTTTTGGCCTCAACCCTCTGATTTGAAGCTTGGAACCAAAAACATCTGCTCAAATCTACTTTATATTGTTAGTTTTCAGCTCTAGATGATTGCCAGAAAAGATCATGGCTGTATCATTAATGGTTTGTTTGTTACAGCTACAGAGCCAAAATGAGCTTCTCTCACTGTGAAAAAAGCGTTTTGGCCTCAATCTTCTGATTTGAAGCTTGGAACCAAAAACATCTGCTCAGATCTACTTTAAATTGTTAGTTTTCAGCTCTAGATGATTGCCAGAAAAGATAATGGCTGTATCATTAATGGTTTGTCTGTTACAACTACAGAGGCCAAAATGGCATTATCTCACTGTGAAAAGAGCTTTTTGGCCTCAACCTTCTGATTTGAAGCTTGGAACCAAAACCATCTAGTCAAATCTACTTTATATTGTTAGTTTTCACCTCAAAATGATTGCCAGAAAACATCATGGATTTATCATTAATGGTTTGTCTGTTCCAGCTAGAGAGGCCAAATTGAGCTCCTCGCACTGTGAAAAGCGCGTTTTGGCCTTAACCTTCTGATTTGAAGCTTGGAACCAAAAACATCCGCTCAAATCTACTTTATTATTGTTAGTTTTAGGCTCAAAATGATTGCCAGAAAAGATCATGGCTGTATCATTAACGGTTTGTCTGTTCCAGCTAGAGAGGCCAAATTGAGCTCCTCGCACTGTGAAAAGCGCGTTTTGGCCTGAACTTCTGATTTAAAGCTTGGAACCAAAAACATCTGCTCAGATCTACTTTAAATTGTTAGTTTTCAGCTCTAGATGATTGCCAGAAAATATCATTGCTGTATCATTAATGGTTTGTCTGTTACAGCTACAGAGGCCAAATGAGCTTATCTCACTGTGAAAATAGCGTTTTGGCCTCAACCTTCTGATTTGAAGCTTGGAACCAAAAACATCTGCTCAGATCTACTTTATATTGTTAGTTTTCAGCTCTAGATTATTGCCAGAAAAGATCATGGCTGTATAATAAATGGTTTGTCCGTTACAGCTACAGAGGCCAAAATGAGCTTCTCTCACTGTGAAGAGTGTTTTGGCCTCAACCTTCTAATTTGAAGCTTGGAACCAAAAATATCCACTCATATCTACTTTATATTGTTAGTTTTCAGCTCTAGATGATTGCCAGAAAAGATCATGGCTGTATCATTAATGGTTTGTCTGTTACAACTACAGAGGCCAAAATGGCATTATCTCACTGTGAAAAGAGCGTTTTGGCCTCAACCTTCTAATTTGAAGCTTGGAACCGAAACCATCTAGTCAGATCTACTTTATATTGTTAGTTTTCACCTCAAAATGATTGCCAGAAAACATCATGGATTTATCATTAATGGTTTGTCTGTTCCAGCTAGAGAGGCCAAATTGAGCTCCTCGCACTGTGAAAAGCGCGTTTTGGCCTTAACCTTCTGATTTAAAGCTTGGAACCAAAAACATCTGCTCAAATCTACTTTATATTGTCAGTTTTCAGCTCTAGATGATTGCCAGAAAAGATCATGGCTGTATCATTAATGGTTTGTCTGTTACAACTACAGAGGCCAAAATGACCTTATCTCACTGTGAAAAGAGCGTTTTGGCCTCAACCTTCTGATTTGAAGCTTGGAACCAAAACCATCTAGTCAAATCTACTTTATATTGTTAGTTTTCACCTCAAAATGATTGCCAGAAAACATCATGGATTTATCATTAATGGTTTGTCTGTTCCAGCTAGAGAGGCCAAATTGAGCTCCTCGCACTGTGAAAAGAGCGTTTTGGCCTTAACCTTCTGATTTGAAGCTTGGAACCAAAAACATCCGCTCAAATCTACTTTATTATTGTTAGTTTTAGGCTCAAAATGATTGCCAGAAAAGATCATGGCTGTATCATTAATGGTTTGCCTGTTACAGCTACAGAGGCCAAATGAGCTTATCTCACTGTGAAAATAGCGTTTTGGCCTCAACCCTCTGATTTGAAGCTTGGAACCAAAAACATCTGCTCAAATCTACTTTATATTGTCAGTTTTCAGCTCTAGATGATTGCCAGAAAAGATCATGGCTGTATCATTAATGGTTTGCCTGTTACAGCTACAGAGGCCAAATGAGCTTATCTCACTGTGAAAATAGCGTTTTGGCCTCAACCCTCTGATTTGAAGCTTGGAACCAAAAACATCTGCTCAGATCTACTTTAAATTGTTAGTTTTTAGCTCTAGATGATTGCCAGAAAAGATCATGGCTGTATCATTAATGGTTTGTCTGTTACAACTACAGAGGCCAAAATGACCCTATCTCACTGTGAAAAGAGCGTTTTGGCCTCAACCTTCTAATTTGAAGCTTGGAACCAAAAACATCTGCTCAAATCTACTTTATATTGTTAGTTTTCACCTCAAAATGATTGCCAGAAAACATCATGGATTTATCATTAATGGTTTGTCTGTTCCAGCTAGAGAGGCCAAATTGAGCTCCTCGCACTTTGAAAAGCGCGTTTTGGCCTTAACCTTCTGATTTAAAGCTTGGAACCAAAAACATCTGCTCAAATCTACTTTATATTTTTAGTTTTCAGCTCTAGATGATTGCCAGAAAAGATCATGGCTGTATCATTAATGGTTTGTCTGTTACAACTACAGAGGCCAAAATGACTTTATCTCACTGTGAAAAGAGCGTTTTGGCCTCAACCTTCTGATTTGAAGCTTGGAACCAAAAACATCTGCTCAAATCTACTTTATATTGTTAGTTTTCAGCTCTAGATTATTGCCAGAAAAGATCATGGCTGTATAATAAATGGTTTGTCCGTTACAGCTACAGAGGCCAAAATGAGCTTCTCTCACTGTGAAAAGTGTTTTGGCCTCAACCTTCTGATTTGAAGCTTGGAACCAAAAACATCCGCTCAAATCTACTTTATATTGTTAGTTTTCAGCTCTAGATGATTGCCAGGAAAGATCATGGCTGTATCATTAATGGTTAGTCTGTTACAGCTACAGAGGCCAAAATGAGCTCCTCGCACTGTGAAAAGCACGTTTTGGCCTGAACTTCTGATTTAAAGCTTGGAACCAAAAACATCTGCTCAAATCTACTTTATATTGTTAGTTTTCAGCTCTAGATTATTGCCAGAAAAGATAATGGCTGTATCATTAATGGTTTGTCTGTTACAACTACAGAGGCCAAAATGGCATTATCTCACTGTGAAAAGAGCGTTTTGGCCTCAACCTTCTAATTTGAAGCTTGGAACCGAAACCATCTAGTCAAATCTACTTTATATTGTTAGTTTTCACCTCAAAATGATTGCCAGAAAACATCATGGATTTATCATTAATGGTTTGTCTGTTCCAGCTAGAGAGGCCAAATTGAGCTCCTCGCACTGTGAAAAGCGCGTTTTGGCCTTAACCTTCTGATTTAAAGCTTGGAACCAAAAACATCTGCTCAAATCTACTTTATATTGTCAGTTTTCAGCTCTAGATGATTGCCAGAAAAGATCATGGCTGTATCATTAATGGTTTGTCTGTTACAACTACAGAGGCCAAAATGGCATTATCTCACTGTGAAAAGAGCGTTTTGGCCTCAACCTTCTAATTTGAAGCTTGGAACCGAAACCATCTAGTCAAATCTACTTTATATTGTTAGTTTTCACCTCAAAATGATTGCCAGAAAACATCATGGATTTATCATTAATGGTTTGTCTGTTCCAGCTAGAGAGGCCAAATTGAGCTCCTCGCACTGTGAAAAGCACGTTTTGGCCTTAACCTTCTGATTTGAAGCTTGGAACCAAAAACATCCGCTCAAATCTACTTTATTATTGTTAGTTTTAGGCTCAAAATGATTGCCAGAAAAGATCATGGCTGTATCATTAATGGTTTGCCTGTTACAGCTACAGAGGCCAAATGAGCTTATCTCACTGTGAAAATAGCATTTTGGCCTCAACCCTCTGATTTGAAGCTTGGAACCAAAAACATCTGCTCAAATCTACTTTATATTGTTAGTTTTCAGCTCTAGATGATTGCCAGAAAAGATCATGGATTTATCATTAATGGTTTGTCTGTTCCAGCTAGAGAGGCCAAATTGAGCTCCTCGCACTTTGAAAAGCGCGTTTTGGCCTTAACCTTCTGATTTACAGCTTGGAACCAAAAACATCTGCTCAAATCTACTTTATAGTTTTATTTTTCAGCTCTAGATTATTGCCAGAAAAGATCATGGCTGTATCATTAATGGTTTGTCTGTTACAACTACAGAGGCCAAAATGACTTTATCTCACTGTGAAAAGAGCGTTTTGGCCTCAACCTTCTGATTTGAAGCTTGGAACCAAAAACATCTGCTCAAATCTACTTTATATTGTTAGTTTTCAGCTCTAGATGATTGCCAGAAAAGATCATGGCTGTATCATTAATGGTTTGTTTGTTACAGCTACAGACCCAAAATGAGCTTCTCTCACTGTGAAAAAAGTGTTTTGGCCTCAACCTTCTGATTTGAAGCTTGGAACCAAAAACATCTGCTCAGATCTACTTTAAATTGTTAGTTTTTAGCTCTAGATGATTGCCAGAAAATATCATGGAAGTTTCATTAATGGTTTGTCTGTTACAGCTACAGAGGCCAAAATGAGCTTCTCTCACTGTAAAAAGAGCGTTTTGGCCTCAACCTTCTGATTTGAAGCTTGGAACCAAAAACATCTGCTCAGATCTACTTTATATTGTTAGTTTTCAGCTCTAGATTATTGCCAGAAAAGATCATGGCTGTATAATAAATGGTTTGTCCATTACAGCTACAGATTCCAAAATAAGCTTCTCTCACTGTGAAAAGAGCGTTTTGGCCTCAACCTTCTGATTTGAAGCTTGGAACCAAAAACATCCGCTCAAATCTACTTTATATTGTTAGTTTTCAGTTCTAGATGATTGCCAGGAAAGATCATGGCTGTATCATTAATGGTTAGTCTGTTACAGCTACAGAGGCCAAAATGAGCTCCTCGCACTGTGAAAAGCACGTTTTGGCCTGAACTTCTGATTTAACGCTTGGAACCAAAAACATCTGCTCAAATCTACTTTATATTGTTAGTTTTCAGCTCTAGATGATTGTCAGAAAAGATCATGGCTGTATCATTAATGGTTTGTCTGTTACAACTACAGAGGCCAAAATGACCTTATCTCACTGTGAAAAGAGCGTTTTGGCCTCAACCTTCTGATTTGAAGCTTGGAACCAAAAACATCTGCTCAAAACTACTTTATATTGTTAATTTTCAGCTCTAGATGATTGCCAGAAAAGATCATGGCTGTATCATTAATGGTTTGTCTGTTACAACTACAGAGGCCAAATGAGCTTATCTCACTGTGAAAATAGCGTTTTGGCTTCAACCCCCCTGATTTGAAGCTTGGAACCAAAAACATCTGCTCAAGTCTACTTTATATTGTTAGTTTTCAGCTCTAGATGATTGCCAGAAAAGATCATGGCTGTATCATTAACAGTGATGGGACTAACGGCGTTGAAAGTAACGGCGTTACTAACGCCATTACCTTCTTTTAGTAACGAGTAATCTAACTAATTACTTTGACTGTAACTATAACACAGTTACCATTGCAGACACCCCGTTACTGCGCGTTACTCAGGTCGCACAATGAACCTTTTTTCATGATAGGACTGGTGCGCAGCTGCGTGAAGCTGACACCCCACCCACGTCAAAAAACTCTGCAAATAGACTGAATGGTTAGTGCAACGTTAGTGCAGATTTGTGCAGAAAAAAATATTGTTTGTGCTACTTTTGTTTAAGAGATATTAAAGATTATTTTTTAGGTCATCCAGAGGTGCGCGCCTTGTCATGAGAGAGGGGAGGATGAGAATGGCTGATGTATAGTGAGATTCCGTCTGTCAGTTGGTAGGTGGGTGTTTCTGCTGGTGGGTGTTAACGTCCAGCACACACAGAGAGATGGAGAGTGAGGAGGATCCAGCAGCAAACAGCGTTTTCCTGATGGAAATACCGGTGTTACATCGAGCTGCGTTTCCCCATAAGATACGGTTTCCTCTGCATCTCCGCACAGCGCAGGCGGCATGAGTCACCGCGCAAGCGACAGGAAACGCGCATGCTCGCTAAAGGCGCGCACCAGTTGCCCTGTGCTCGCGCCACAGGAGAACTATGGAGAGCGTGAACGATCAAATGATAGCCTATATGGAGAAAGGGAGAAATCTGGATGGATGGATGGATGGATGGATGGATACTCTGCCTTCTCAACCTACTGTATTTTTTATTTTAAACATTATTTGATGGCCTTTGTGGCAGGGATGGAGATCCATATTTTATGTCACACACAGAGTATACATCTAGATAGATAGATTTTGCAGTATCTATAACAACCCAAACACACAGGATTTCAGAATTAGACATCCCCAGTTATTAATTTCATTCACTCACCAGATCTGAATGCCCTGTTAAAAAACTTCACATCGCGTTCCCCCTGATGTCATTTACATTGAGTTGCAATAAATGCAAAACTCTCTGCAGGTTCTTGTCTTTGTCGTCCACTCTATTCAGCTGGCTTTTGAATCACACCGCGAGAAGGTGGGGGCTGGGTGGTGAGGGGTACGGCGGCGAGAAACGCAAAAGTAACGCAATAGTTACTTTTACTAGTAACTAGTTACTTTTATTGTGGGGTAACTCAGTTAGTAACTCAGTTACTTTTTGGGAGAAGTAACTAGTAACTATAACTAATTACTTTTTCAAAGTAACGTTCCCAACACTGATCATTAATGGTTTGTTTGTTACAGCTACAGAGCCAAAATGAGCTTCTCTCACTGTGAAGAGTGTTTTGGCCTCAACCTTCTAATTTGAAGCTTGGAACCAAAAACATCCACTCAAATCTACTTTATATTGTTAGTTTTCAGCTCTAGATGATTGCCAGAAAAGATAATGGCTGTATCATTAATGGTTTGTCTGTTACAACTACAGAGGCCAAAATGGCATTATCTCACTGTGAAAAGAGCATTTTGGCCACAACCTTCTGATTTGAAGCTTGGAACCAGAACCATCTAGTCAAATCTACTTTATATTGTTAATTTTCACCTCAAAATGATTGCCAGATAACATCATGGATTTATCATTAATGGTTTGTCTGTTCCAACTAGAGAGGCCAAACTGAGCTCCTCGCACTGTGAACAGCGCGTTTTAGCCTTAACCTTCTGATTTGAAGCTTGGAACCAAAAACATCCGCTCAAATCTACTTTATTATTGTTAGTTTTAGGCTCAAAATGATTGCCAGAAAAGATCATGGCTGTATCATTAATGGTTTGTCTGTTACAACTACAGAGGCCAAAATGACCTTATCTCACTGTGAAAAGAGCGTTTTGGCCTCAACCTTCTGATTTGAAGCTTGGAACCAAAAACATCTGCTCAAAACTACTTTATATTGTTAGTTTTCAGCTCTAGATGATTGCCAGAAAAGATCATGGCTGTATCATTAATGGTTTGTCTGTTACAACTACAGAGGCCAAAATGACCTTATCTCACTGTGAAAAGAGCGTTTTGGCCTCAACCTTCGGATTTGAAGCTTCGAACCAAAAACATCTGCTCAAATCTACTTTATATTGTTAGTTTTCAGCTCTAGATGATTGCCAGAAAATATCATTGCTGTATCATTAATGGTTTGTCTGTTACAACTACAGAGGCCAAAATGACCTTATCTCACTGTGAAAAGAGCGTTTTGGCCTCAACCTTCGGATTTGAAGCTTCGAACCAAAAACATCTGCTCAAATCTACTTTATATTGTTAGTTTTCAGCTCTAGATGATTGCCAGAAAATATCATTGCTGTATCATTAATGGTTTGCCTGTTACAGCTACAGAGGCCAAATGAGCTTATCTCACTGTGAAAATAGCGTTTTGGCCTCAACCTTCTGATTTGAAGCTTGGAACCAAAAACATCTGCTCAGATTTACTTTATATTGTTAGTTTTCAGCTCTAGATTATTGCCAGAAAAGATCATGGCTGTATAATAAATGGTTTGTCCGTTACAGCTACAGAGGCCAAAATGAGCTTCTCTCACTGTGAAGAGTGTTTTGGCCTCAACCTTCTAATTTGAAGCTTGGAACCAAAAATATCCACTCATATCTACTTTATATTGTTAGTTTTCAGCTCTAGATGATTGCCAGAAAAGATAATGGCTGTATCATTAATGGTTTGTCTGTTACAACTACAGAGGCCAAAATGGCATTATCTCACTGTGAAAAGAGCGTTTTGGCCTCAACCTTCTAATTTGAAGCTTGGAACCGAAACCATCTAGTCAAATCTACTTTATATTGTTAGTTTTCACCTCAAAATGATTGCCAGAAAACATCATGGATTTATCATTAATGGTTTGTCTGTTCCAGCTAGAGAGGCCAAATTGAGCTCCTCGCACTGTGAAAAGCGCGTTTTGGCCTTAACCTTCTGATTTAAAGCTTGGAACCAAAAACATCTGCTCAAATCTACTTTATATTGTCAGTTTTCAGCTCTAGATGATTGCCAGAAAAGATCATGGCTGTATCATTAATGGTTTGTCTGTTACAACTACAGAGGCCAAAATGGCATTATCTCACTGTGAAAAGAGCGTTTTGGCCTCAACCTTCTAATTTGAAGCTTGGAACCGAAACCATCTAGTCAAATCTACTTTATATTGTTAGTTTTCACCTCAAAATGATTGCCAGAAAACATCATGGATTTATCATTAATGGTTTGTCTGTTCCAGCTAGAGAGGCCAAATTGAGCTCCTCGCACTGTGAAAAGCGCGTTTTGGCCTTAACCTTCTGATTTGAAGCTTGGAACCAAAAACATCCGCTCAAATCTACTTTATTATTGTTAGTTTTAGGCTCAAAATGATTGCCAGAAAAGATCATGGCTGTATCATTAATGGTTTGCCTGTTACAGCTACAGAGGCCAAATGAGCTTATCTCACTGTGAAAATAGCGTTTTGGCCTCAACCCTCTGATTTGAAGCTTGGAACCAAAAACATCTGCTCAAATCTACTTTATATTGTTAGTTTTCAGCTCTAGATGATTGCCAGAAAAGATCATGGATTTATCATTAATGGTTTGTCTGTTCCAGCTAGAGAGGCCAAATTGAGCTCCTCGCACTTTGAAAAGCGCGTTTTGGCCTTAACCTTCTGATTTAAAGCTTGGAACCAAAAACATCTGCTCAAATCTACTTTATATTTTTATTTTTCAGCTCTAGATTATTGCCAGAAAAGATCATGGCTGTATCATTAATGGTTTGTCTGTTACAACTACAGAGGCCAAAATGACTTTATCTCACTGTGAAAAGAGCGTTTTGGCCTCAACCTTCTGATTTGAAGCTTGGAACCAAAAACATCTGCTCAAATCTACTTTATATTGTTAGTTTTCAGCTCTAGATGATTGCCAGAAAAGATCATGGCTGTATCATTAATGGTTTGTTTGTTACAGCTACAGACCCAAAATGAGCTTCTCTCACTGTGAAAAAAGTGTTTTGGCCTCAACCTTCTGATTTGAAGCTTGGAACCAAAAACATCTGCTCAGATCTACTTTAAATTGTTAGTTTTTAGCTCTAGATGATTGCCAGAAAATATCATGGAAGTTTCATTAATGGTTTGTCTGTTACAGCTACAGAGGCCAAAATGAGCTTCTCTCACTGTAAAAAGAGCGTTTTGGCCTCAACCTTCTGATTTGAAGCTTGGAACCAAAAACATCTGCTCAGATCTACTTTATATTGTTAGTTTTCAGCTCTAGATTATTGCCAGAAAAGATCATGGCTGTATAATAAATGGTTTGTCCATTACAGCTACAGAGGCCAAAATTAGCTTCTCTCACTGTGAAGAGTGTTTTGGCCTCAACCTTCTAATTTGAAGCTTGGAACCAAAAACATCTTCTCAAATCTACTTTATATTGTTAGTTTTCAGCTCTAGATGATTGCCAGAAAAGATAAAGGCTGTATCATTAATTGTTTGTCTGTTACAGCTACAGATTCCAAAATAAGCTTCTCTCACTGTGAAAAGAGCGTTTTGGCCTCAACCTTCTGATTTGAAGCTTGGAACCAAAAACATCCGCTCAAATCTACTTTATATTGTTAGTTTTCAGTTCTAGATGATTGCCAGGAAAGATCATGGCTGTATCATTAATGGTTAGTCTGTTACAGCTACAGAGGCCAAAATGAGCTCCTCGCACTGTGAAAAGCACGTTTTGGCCTGAACTTCTGATTTAACGCTTGGAACCAAAAACATCTGCTCAAATCTACTTTATATTGTTAGTTTTCAGCTCTAGATGATTGTCAGAAAAGATCATGGCTGTATCATTAATGGTTTGTCTGTTACAACTACAGAGGCCAAAATGACCTTATCTCACTGTGAAAAGAGCGTTTTGGCCTCAACCTTCTGATTTGAAGCTTGGAACCAAAAACATCTGCTCAAAACTACTTTATATTGTTAGTTTTCAGCTCTAGATGATTGCCAGAAAAGATCATGGCTGTATCATTAATGGTTTGTCTGTTACAACTACAGAGGCCAAAATGACCTTATCTCACTGTGAACAGAGCGTTTTGGCCTCAACCTTCTGATTTGAAGCTTGGAACCAAAAACATCTGCTCAAATCTAGTTTATATTGTTAGTTTTCAGCTCTAGATGATTGCCAGAAAAGATCATGGCTGTATCATTAATGGTTTGTGTTTCACAGCTAAAGAGGCCAAAATGAGCTTCTCTCACTGTGAAAAGAGCGTTTTGGCCTCAACCTTCGGATTTGAAGCTTGGAACCAAAAACATCTGCTCAAATCTGCTTTATATTGTTAGTTTTCAGCTCTAGATGATTGCCAGAAAATATCATTGCTGTATCATTAATGGTTTGCCTGTTACAGCTACAGAGGCCAAATGAGCTTATCTCACTGTGAAAATAGCGTTTTGGCTTCAACCCTCTGATTTGAAGCTTGGAACCAAAAACATCTGCTCAAGTCTACTTTATATTGTTAGTTTTCAGCTCTAGATGATTGCCAGAAAAGATCATGGCTGTATCATTAACAGTGATGGGACTAACGGCGTTGAAAGTAACGGCGTTACTAACGCCGTTACCTTCTTTTAGTAACGAGTAATCTAACTAATTACTTTGACTGTAACTATAACACAGTTACCATTGCAGACACCCCGTTACTGCGCGTTACTCAGGTCGCACAATGAACCTTTTTTCATGATAGGACTGGTGCGCAGCTGCGTGAAGCTGACACCCCACCCACGTCAAAAAACTCTGCAAATAGACTGAATGGTTAGTGCAACGTTAGTGCAGATTTGTGCAGAAAAAAATATTGTTTGTGCTACTTTTGTTTAAGAGATATTAAAGATTATTTTTTAGGTCATCCAGAGGTGCGCGCCTTGTCATGAGAGAGGGGAGGATGAGAATGGCTGATGTATAGTGAGATTCCGTCTGTCAGTTGGTAGGTGGGTGTTTCTGCTGGTGGGTGTTAACGTCCAGCACACACAGAGAGATGGAGAGTGAGGAGGATCCAGCAGCAAACAGCGTTTTCCTGATGGAAATACCGGTGTTACATCGAGCTGCGTTTCCCCATCAGATACGGTTTCCTCTGCATCTCCGCACAGCGCAGGCGGCATGAGTCACCGCGCAAGCGACAGGAAACGCGCATGCTCGCTAAAGGCGCGCACCAGTTGCCCTGTGCTCGCGCCACAGGAGAACTATGGAGAGCGTGAACGATCAAATGATAGCCTATATGGAGAAAGGGAGAAATCTGGATGGATGGATGGATGGATGGATACTCTGCCTTCTCAACCTACTGTATTTTTTATTTTAAACATTATTTGATGGCCTTTGTGGCAGGGATGGAGATCCATATTTTATGTCACACACAGAGTATACATCTAGATAGATAGATTTTGCAGTATCTATAACAACCCAAACACACAGGATTTCAGAATTAGACATCCCCAGTTATTAATTTCATTCACTCACCAGATCTGAATGCCCTGTTAAAAAACTTCACATCGCGTTCCCCCTGATGTCATTTACATTGAGTTGCAATAAATGCAAAACTCTCTGCAGGTTCTTGTCTTTGTCGTCCACTCTATTCAGCTGGCTTTTGAATCACACCGCGAGAAGGTGGGGGCTGGGTGGTGAGGGGTACGGCGGCGAGAAACGCAAAAGTAACGCAATAGTTACTTTTACTAGTAACTAGTTACTTTTATTGTGGGGTAACTCAGTTAGTAACTCAGTTACTTTTTGGGAGAAGTAACTAGTAACTATAACTAATTACTTTTTCAAAGTAACGTTCCCAACACTGATCATTAATGGTTTGTTTGTTACAGCTACAGAGCCAAAATGAGCTTCTCTCACTGTGAAGAGTGTTTTGGCCTCAACCTTCTAATTTGAAGCTTGGAACCAAAAACATCCACTCAAATCTACTTTATATTGTTAGTTTTCAGCTCTAGATGATTGCCAGAAAAGATAATGGCTGTATCATTAATGGTTTGTCTGTTACAACTACAGAGGCCAAAATGGCATTATCTCACTGTGAAAAGAGCATTTTGGCCACAACCTTCTGATTTGAAGCTTGGAACCAGAACCATCTAGTCAAATCTACTTTATATTGTTAATTTTCAACTCAAAATGATTGCCAGATAACATCATGGATTTATCATTAATGGTTTGTCTGTTCCAACTAGAGAGGCCAAACTGAGCTCCTCGCACTGTGAACAGCGCGTTTTAGCCTTAACCCTCTGATTTGAAGCTTGGAACCAAAAACATATGCTCAAGTCTACTTTATATTGTTAGTTTTCAGCTCTAGATGATTGCCAGAAAAGATCATGGCTGTATCATTAACAGTGATGGGACTAACGGCGTTGAAAGTAACGGCGTTACTAACGCCGTTACCTTCTTTTAGTAACGAGTAATCTAACTAATTACTTTGACTGTAAGTATAACACAGTTACCATTGCAGACACCCCGTTACTGCGCGTTACTCAGGTCGCACAATGAACCTTTTTTCATGA
>JARPUW010000025.1:0-200105 GCA_030533445.1 Cyprinodon diabolis
AGTTGTAACAGACAAACCATTAATGATACAGCCATGATCTTTTCTGGCAATCATCTAGAGCTGAAAACGAACAATATAAAGTAGATTTGAGCAGATGTTTTTGGTTCCAAGCTTCAAAACAGAAGTTGAGGCCAAAACGCTCTTTTCACAGTGAGATAATGCCATTTTGGCCTCTGGAGTTGTAACAGACAAACCATTAATGATACAGCCATGATCTTTTCTGGCAATCATCTAGAGCTGAAAACTAACAATATAAAGTAGATTTGAGCAGATGTTTTTGGTTACAAGCTTCAAAACAGAAGGTTGAGGCCAAAACGCCCTTTTCACAGTGAGATAATGCCATTTTGGCCTCTGGAGTTGTAACAGACAAACCATTAATGATACAGCCATGATCTTTTCTGGCAATCATCTAGAGCTGAAAACTAACAATATAAAGTAGATTTGAGCAGATGTTTTTGGTTACAAGCTTCAAAACAGAAGGTTGAGGCCAAAACGCTCTTTTCACAGTGAGATAATGCCATTTTGGCCTCTGGAGTTGTAACAGACAAACCATTAATGATACAGCCATGATCTTTTCTGGCAATCATCTAGAGCTGAAAACTAACAATATAAAGTAGATTTGAGCAGATGTTTTTGGTTCCAAGCTTCAAAACAGAAGTTGAGGCCAAAACGCTCTTTTCACAGTGAGATAATGCCATTTTGGCCTCTGGAGTTGTAACAGACAAACCATTAATGATACAGCCATGATCTTTTCTGGCAATCATCTAGAGCTGAAAACTAACAATATAAAGTAGATTTGAGCAGATGTTTTTGGTTCCAAGCTTCAAAACAGAAGTTGAGGCCAAAACGCTCTTTTCACGGTGAGATAGTGCCATTTTGGCCTCTGGAGTTGTAACAGACAAACCATTAATGATACAGCCATGATCTTTTCTGGCAATCATCTAGAGCTGAAAACGAACAATATAAAGTAGATTTGAGCAGATGTTTTTGGTTACAAGCTTCAAAACAGAAGGTTGAGGCCAAAACGCTCTTTTTACAGTGAGATAATGCCATTTTGGCCTCTGGAGTTGTAACAGACAAACCATTAATGATACAGCCATGATCTTTTCTGGCAATCATCTAGAGCTGAAAACTAACAATATAAAGTAGATTTGAGCAGATGATTTTGCTTCCAAGCTTCAAAACAGAAGTTGAGGCCAAAACGCTCTTTTCACAGTGAGATAATGCCATTTTGGCCTCTGGAGTTGTAACAGACAAACCATTAATGATACAGCCATGATCTTTTCTGGCAATCATCTAGAGCTGAAAACTAACAATATAAAGTAGATTTGAGCAGATGTTTTTGGTTCCAAGCTTCAAAACAGAAGTTGAGGCCAAAACGCTCTTTTCACAGTGAGATAATGCCATTTTGGCCTCTGGAGTTGTAACAGACAAACCATTAATGATACAGCCATGATCTTTTCTGGCAATCATCTAGAGCTGAAAACTAACAATATAAAGTAGATTTGAGCAGATGTTTATGGTTCCAAGCTTCAAAACAGAAGTTGAGGCCAAAACGCTCATTTTACAGTGAGATAATGCCATTTTGGCCTCTGGAGTTGTAACAGACAAACCATTAATGATACAGCCATGATCTTTTCTGGCAATCATCTAGTGCTGAAAACTAACAATATAAAGTAGATTTGAGCAGATGTTTTTGGTTCCAAGCTTCAAAACAGAAGTTGAGGCCAAAACGCTCTTTTCACAGTGAGATAATGCCATTTTGGCCTCTGGAGTTGTAACAGACAAACCATTAATGATACAGCCATGATCTTTTCTGGCAATCATCTAGAGCTGAAAACTAACAATATAAAGTAGATTTGAGCAGAAGTTTTTGGTTCCAAGCTTCAAAACAGAAGTTGAGGCCAAAACGCTCTTTTCACAGTGAGATAATGCCATTTTGGCCTCTGGAGTTGTAACAGACAAACCATTAATGATACAGCCATGATCTTTTCTGGCAATCATCTAGAGCTGAAAACTAAAAATATAAAGTAGATTTGAGCAGATGTTTTTGGTTACAAGCTTCAAAACAGAAGGTTGAGGCCAAAACGCTCTTTTCACAGTGAGATAATGCCATTTTGGCCTCTGGAGTTGTAACAGACAAACCATTAATGATACAGCCATGATCTTTTCTGGCAATCATCTAGAGCTGAAAACTAACAATATAAAGTAGATTTGAGCAGATGTTTTTGGTTACAAGCTTCAAAACAGAAGGTTGAGGCCAAAACGCTCTTTTCACAGTGAGATAATGCCATTTTGGCCTCTGGAGTTGTAACAGACAAACCATTAATGATACAGCCATGATCTTTTCTGGCAATCATCTAGAGCTGAAAACTAACAATATAAAGTAGATTTGAGCAGATGTTTTTGGTTCCAAGCTTCAAAACAGAAGTTGAGGCCAAAACGCTCTTTTCACAGTGAGATAATGCCATTTTGGCCTCTGGAGTTGTAACAGACAAACCATTAATGATACAGCCATGATATTTTCTGGCAATCATCTAGAGCTGAAAACTAACAATATAAAGTAGATTTGAGCAGATGTTTTTGGTTACAAGCTTCAAAACAGAAGGTTGAGGCCAAAACGCTCTTTTCACAGTGAGATAATGCCATTTTGGCCTCTGGAGTTGTAACAGACAAACCATTAATGATACAGCCATGATCTTTTCTGGCAATCATCTAGAGCTGAAAACTAACAATATAAAGTAGATTTGAGCAGATGTTTATGGTTCCAAGCTTCAAAACAGAAGTTGAGGCCAAAACGCTCATTTCAGAGTGAGATAATGCCATTTTGGCCTCTGGAGTTGTAACAGACAAACCATTAATGATACAGTCATGATCTTTTCTGGCAATCATCTAGTGCTGAAAACTAACAATATAAAGTAGATTTGAGCAGATGTTTTTGGTTCCAAGCTTCAAAACAGAAGTTGAGGCCAAAACGCTCTTTTCACAGTGAGATAATGCCATTTTGGCCTCTGGAGTTGTAACAGACAAACCATTAATGATACAGCCATGATCTTTTCTGGCAATCATCTAGAGCTGAAAACTAACAATATAAAGTAGATTTGAGCAGATGCTTTTGGTTCCAAGCTTCAAAACAGAAGTTGAGGCCAAAACGCTCTTTTCACAGTGAGATAATGCCATTTTGGCCTCTGGAGTTGTAACAGACAAACCATTAATGATACAGCCATGATCTTTTCTGGCAATCATCTAGAGCTGAAAACTAACAATATAAAGTAGATTTGAGCAGAAGTTTTTGGTTCCAAGCTTCAAAACAGAAGTTGAGGCCAAAACGCTCTTTTCACAGTGAGATAATGCCATTTTGGCCTCTGGAGTTGTAACAGACAAACCATTAATGATACAGCCATGATCTTTTCTGGCAATCATCTAGAGCTGAAAACTAAAAATATAAAGTAGATTTGAGCAGATGTTTTTGGTTACAAGCTTCAAAACAGAAGGTTGAGGCCAAAACGCTCTTTTCACAGTGAGATAATGCCATTTTGGCCTCTGGAGTTGTAACAGACAAACCATTAATGATACAGCCATGATCTTTTCTGGCAATCATCTAGAGCTGAAAACTAACAATATAAAGTAGATTTGAGCAGATGTTTTTGGTTACAAGCTTCAAAACAGAAGGTTGAGGCCAAAACGCTCTTTTCACAGTGAGATAATGCCATTTTGGCCTCTGGAGTTGTAACAGACAAACCATTAATGATACAGCCATGATCTTTTCTGGCAATCATCTAGAGCTGAAAACTAACAATATAAAGTAGATTTGAGCAGATGTTTTTGGTTCCAAGCTTCAAAACAGAAGTTGAGGCCAAAACGCTCTTTTCACAGTGAGATAATGCCATTTTGGCCTCTGGAGTTGTAACAGACAAACCATTAATGATACAGCCATGATATTTTCTGGCAATCATCTAGAGCTGAAAACTAACAATATAAAGTAGATTTGAGCAGATGTTTTTGGTTACAAGCTTCAAAACAGAAGGTTGAGGCCAAAACGCTCTTTTCACAGTGAGATAATGCCATTTTGGCCTCTGGAGTTGTAACAGACAAACCATTAATGATACAGCCATGATCTTTTCTGGCAATCATCTAGAGCTGAAAACTAACAATATAAAGTAGATTTGAGCAGATGTTTATGGTTCCAAGCTTCAAAACAGAAGTTGAGGCCAAAACGCTCATTTCACAGTGAGATAATGCCATTTTGGCCTCTGGAGTTGTAACAGACAAACCATTAATGATACAGTCATGATCTTTTCTGGCAATCATCTAGTGCTGAAAACTAACAATATAAAGTAGATTTGAGCAGATGTTTTTGGTTCCAAGCTTCAAAACAGAAGTTGAGGCCAAAACGCTCTTTTCACAGTGAGATAATGCCATTTTGGCCTCTGGAGTTGTAACAGACAAACCATTAATGATACAGCCATGATCTTTTCTGGCAATCATCTAGAGCTGAAAACTAACAATATAAAGTAGATTTGAGCAGATGTTTTTGGTTCCAAGCTTCAAAACAGAAGTTGAGGCCAAAACGCTCTTTTCACAGTGAGATAATGCCATTTTGGCCTCTGGAGTTGTAACAGACAAACCATTAATGATACAGCCATGATCTTTTCTGGCAATCATCTAGAGCTGAAAACTAACAATATAAAGTAGATTTGAGCAGATGTTTTTGGTTACAAGCTTCAAAACAGAAGGTTGAGGCCAAAACGCTCTTTTCACAGTGAGATAATGCCATTTTGGCCTCTGGAGTTGTAACAGACAAACCATTAATGATACAGCCATGATCTTTTCTGGCAATCATCTAGAGCTGAAAACTAACAATATAAAGTAGATTTGAGCAGATGTTTATGGTTCCAAGCTTCAAAACAGAAGTTGAGGCCAAAACGCTCATTTCACAGTGAGATAATGCCATTTTGGCCTCTGGAGTTGTAACAGACAAACCATTAATGATACAGCCATGATCTTTTCTGGCAATCATCTAGTGCTGAAAACTAACAATATAAAGTAGATTTGAGCAGATGTTTTTGGTTCCAAGCTTCAAAACAGAAGTTGAGGCCAAAACGCTCTTTTCACAGTGAGATAATGCCATTTTGGCCTCTGGAGTTGTAACAGACAAACCATTAATGATACAGCCATGATCTTTTCTGGCAATCATCTAGAGCTGAAAACTAACAATATAAAGTAGA
Source organism: Cyprinodon diabolis (assembly GCA_030533445.1). NCBI lineage: Eukaryota > Metazoa > Chordata > Actinopteri > Cyprinodontiformes > Cyprinodontidae > Cyprinodon > Cyprinodon diabolis. Next base: position 5,229 of record JARPUW010000025.1, read on the forward strand.
TTTGAGCAGATGTTTTTGGTTACAAGCTTCAAAACAGAAGGTTGAGGCCAAAACGCTCTTTTCACAGTGAGATAATGCCATTTTGGCCTCTGGAGTTGTAACAGACAAACCATTAATGATACAGCCATGATCTTTTCTGGCAATCATCTAGAGCTGAAAACGAACAATATAAAGTAGATTTGAGCAGATGTTTTTGGTTCCAAGCTTCAAAACAGAAGTTGAGGCCAAAACGCTCTTTTCACAGTGAGATAATGCCATTTTGGCCTCTGGAGTTGTAACAGACAAACCATTAATGATACAGCCATGATCTTTTCTGGCAATCATCTAGAGCTGAAAACTAACAATATAAAGTAGATTTGAGCAGATGTTTTTGGTTCCAAGCTTCAAAACAGAAGTTGAGGCCAAAACGCTCTTTTCACAGTGAGATAATGCCATTTTGGCCTCTGGAGTTGTAACAGACAAACCATTAATGATACAGCCATGATCTTTTCTGGCAATCATCTAGAGCTGAAAACTAACAATATAAAGTAGATTTGAGCAGATGTTTTTGGTTACAAGCTTCAAAACAGAAGGTTGAGGCCAAAACGCTCTTTTCACAGTGAGATAATGCCATTTTGGCCTCTGGAGTTGTAACAGACAAACCATTAATGATACAGCCATGATCTTTTCTGGCAATCATCTAGAGCTGAAAACTAACAATATAAAGTAGATTTGAGCAGATGTTTATGGTTCCAAGCTTCAAAACAGAAGTTGAGGCCAAAACGCTCATATCACAGTGAGATAATGCCATTTTGGCCTCTGGAGTTGTAACAGACAAACCATTAATGATACAGCCATGATCTTTTCTGGCAATCATCTAGAGCTGAAAACGAACAATATAAAGTAGATTTGAGCAGATGTTTTTGGTTCCAAGCTTCAAAACAGAAGTTGAGGCCAAAACGCTCTTTTCACAGTGAGATAATGCCATTTTGGCCTCTGGAGTTGTAACAGACAAACCATTAATGATACAGCCATGATCTTTTCTGGCAATCATCTAGAGCTGAAAACTAACAATATAAAGTAGATTTGAGCAGATGTTTTTGGTTCCAAGCTTCAAAACAGAAGTTGAGGCCAAAACGCTCTTTTCACGGTGAGATAGTGCCATTTTGGCCTCTGGAGTTGTAACAGACAAACCATTAATGATACAGCCATGATCTTTTCTGGCAATCATCTAGAGCTGAAAACGAACAATATAAAGTAGATTTGAGCAGATGTTTTTGGTTACAAGCTTCAAAACAGAAGGTTGAGGCCAAAACGCTCTTTTTACAGTGAGATAATGCCATTTTGGCCTCTGGAGTTGTAACAGACAAACCATTAATGATACAGCCATGATCTTTTCTGGCAATCATCTAGAGCTGAAAACTAACAATATAAAGTAGATTTGAGCAGATGATTTTGCTTCCAAGCTTCAAAACAGAAGTTGAGGCCAAAACGCTCTTTTCACAGTGAGATAATGCCATTTTGGCCTCTGGAGTTGTAACAGACAAACCATTAATGATACAGCCATGATCTTTTCTGGCAATCATCTAGAGCTGAAAACTAACAATATAAAGTAGATTTGAGCAGATGTTTTTGGTTCCAAGCTTCAAAACAGAAGTTGAGGCCAAAACGCTCTTTTCACAGTGAGATAATGCCATTTTGGCCTCTGGAGTTGTAACAGACAAACCATTAATGATACAGCCATGATCTTTTCTGGCAATCATCTAGAGCTGAAAACTAACAATATAAAGTAGATTTGAGCAGATGTTTTTGGTTACAAGCTTCAAAACAGAAGGTTGAGGCCAAAACGCCCTTTTCACAGTGAGATAATGCCATTTTGGCCTCTGGAGTTGTAACAGACAAACCATTAATGATACAGCCATGATCTTTTCTGGCAATCATCTAGAGCTGAAAACTAACAATATAAAGTAGATTTGAGCAGATGTTTTTGGTTACAAGCTTCAAAACAGAAGGTTGAGGCCAAAACGCTCTTTTCACAGTGAGATAATGCCATTTTGGCCTCTGGAGTTGTAACAGACAAACCATTAATGATACAGCCATGATCTTTTCTGGCAATCATCTAGAGCTGAAAACTAACAATATAAAGTAGATTTGAGCAGATGTTTTTGGTTCCAAGCTTCAAAACAGAAGTTGAGGCCAAAACGCTCTTTTCACAGTGAGATAATGCCATTTTGGCCTCTGGAGTTGTAACAGACAAACCATTAATGATACAGCCATGATCTTTTCTGGCAATCATCTAGAGCTGAAAACAATATAAAGTAGATTTGAGCAGATGTTTTTGGTTACAAGCTTCAAAACAGAAGGTTGAGGCCAAAACGCTCTTTTCACAGTGAGATAATGCCATTTTGGCCTCTGGAGTTGTAACAGACAAACCATTAATGATACAGCCATGATCTTTTCTGGCAATCATCTAGAGCTGAAAACTAACAATATAAAGTAGATTTGAGCAGATGTTTATGGTTCCAAGCTTCAAAACAGAAGTTGAGGCCAAAACGCTCATATCACAGTGAGATAATGCCATTTTGGCCTCTGGAGTTGTAACAGACAAACCATTAATGATACAGCCATGATCTTTTCTGGCAATCATCTAGAGCTGAAAACGAACAATATAAAGTAGATTTGAGCAGATGTTTTTGGTTCCAAGCTTCAAAACAGAAGTTGAGGCCAAAACGCTCTTTTCACAGTGAGATAATGCCATTTTGGCCTCTGGAGTTGTAACAGACAAACCATTAATGATACAGCCATGATCTTTTCTGGCAATCATCTAGAGCTGAAAACTAACAATATAAAGTAGATTTGAGCAGATGTTTTTGGTTACAAGCTTCAAAACAGAAGGTTGAGGCCAAAACGCCCTTTTCACAGTGAGATAATGCCATTTTGGCCTCTGGAGTTGTAACAGACAAACCATTAATGATACAGCCATGATCTTTTCTGGCAATCATCTAGAGCTGAAAACTAACAATATAAAGTAGATTTGAGCAGATGTTTTTGGTTACAAGCTTCAAAACAGAAGGTTGAGGCCAAAACGCTCTTTTCACAGTGAGATAATGCCATTTTGGCCTCTGGAGTTGTAACAGACAAACCATTAATGATACAGCCATGATCTTTTCTGGCAATCATCTAGAGCTGAAAACTAACAATATAAAGTAGATTTGAGCAGATGTTTTTGGTTCCAAGCTTCAAAACAGAAGTTGAGGCCAAAACGCTCTTTTCACAGTGAGATAATGCCATTTTGGCCTCTGGAGTTGTAACAGACAAACCATTAATGATACAGCCATGATCTTTTCTGGCAATCATCTAGAGCTGAAAACTAACAATATAAAGTAGATTTGAGCAGATGTTTTTGGTTCCAAGCTTCAAAACAGAAGTTGAGGCCAAAACGCTCTTTTCACGGTGAGATAGTGCCATTTTGGCCTCTGGAGTTGTAACAGACAAACCATTAATGATACAGCCATGATCTTTTCTGGCAATCATCTAGAGCTGAAAACGAACAATATAAAGTAGATTTGAGCAGATGTTTTTGGTTACAAGCTTCAAAACAGAAGGTTGAGGCCAAAACGCTCTTTTTACAGTGAGATAATGCCATTTTGGCCTCTGGAGTTGTAACAGACAAACCATTAATGATACAGCCATGATCTTTTCTGGCAATCATCTAGAGCTGAAAACTAACAATATAAAGTAGATTTGAGCAGATGATTTTGCTTCCAAGCTTCAAAACAGAAGTTGAGGCCAAAACGCTCTTTTCACAGTGAGATAATGCCATTTTGGCCTCTGGAGTTGTAACAGACAAACCATTAATGATACAGCCATGATCTTTTCTGGCAATCATCTAGAGCTGAAAACTAACAATATAAAGTAGATTTGAGCAGATGTTTTTGGTTCCAAGCTTCAAAACAGAAGTTGAGGCCAAAACGCTCTTTTCACAGTGAGATAATGCCATTTTGGCCTCTGGAGTTGTAACAGACAAACCATTAATGATACAGCCATGATCTTTTCTGGCAATCATCTAGAGCTGAAAACGAACAATATAAAGTAGATTTGAGCAGATGTTTTTGGTTCCAAGCTTCAAAACAGAAGTTGAGGCCAAAACGCTCTTTTCACAGTGAGATAATGCCATTTTGGCCTCTGGAGTTGTAACAGACAAACCATTAATGATACAGCCATGATCTTTTCTGGCAATCATCTAGAGCTGAAAACTAACAATATAAAGTAGATTTGAGCAGATGTTTTTGGTTCCAAGCTTCAAAACAGAAGTTGAGGCCAAAACGCTCTTTTCACAGTGAGATAATGCCATTTTGGCCTCTGGAGTTGTAACAGACAAACCATTAATGATACAGCCATGATCTTTTCTGGCAATCATCTAGAGCTGAAAACTAACAATATAAAGTAGATTTGAGCAGATGTTTTTGGTTACAAGCTTCAAAACAGAAGGTTGAGGCCAAAACGCTCTTTTCACAGTGAGATAATGCCATTTTGGCCTCTGGAGTTGTAACAGACAAACCATTAATGATACAGCCATGATCTTTTCTGGCAATCATCTAGAGCTGAAAACTAACAATATAAAGTAGATTTGAGCAGATGTTTATGGTTCCAAGCTTCAAAACAGAAGTTGAGGCCAAAACGCTCATATCACAGTGAGATAATGCCATTTTGGCCTCTGGAGTTGTAACAGACAAACCATTAATGATACAGCCATGATCTTTTCTGGCAATCATCTAGAGCTGAAAACGAACAATATAAAGTAGATTTGAGCAGATGTTTTTGGTTCCAAGCTTCAAAACAGAAGTTGAGGCCAAAACGCTCTTTTCACAGTGAGATAATGCCATTTTGGCCTCTGGAGTTGTAACAGACAAACCATTAATGATACAGCCATGATCTTTTCTGGCAATCATCTAGAGCTGAAAACTAACAATATAAAGTAGATTTGAGCAGATGTTTTTGGTTCCAAGCTTCAAAACAGAAGTTGAGGCCAAAACGCTCTTTTCACGGTGAGATAGTGCCATTTTGGCCTCTGGAGTTGTAACAGACAAACCATTAATGATACAGCCATGATCTTTTCTGGCAATCATCTAGAGCTGAAAACGAACAATATAAAGTAGATTTGAGCAGATGTTTTTGGTTACAAGCTTCAAAACAGAAGGTTGAGGCCAAAACGCTCTTTTTACAGTGAGATAATGCCATTTTGGCCTCTGGAGTTGTAACAGACAAACCATTAATGATACAGCCATGATCTTTTCTGGCAATCATCTAGAGCTGAAAACTAACAATATAAAGTAGATTTGAGCAGATGATTTTGCTTCCAAGCTTCAAAACAGAAGTTGAGGCCAAAACGCTCTTTTCACAGTGAGATAATGCCATTTTGGCCTCTGGAGTTGTAACAGACAAACCATTAATGATACAGCCATGATCTTTTCTGGCAATCATCTAGAGCTGAAAACTAACAATATAAAGTAGATTTGAGCAGATGTTTTTGGTTCCAAGCTTCAAAACAGAAGTTGAGGCCAAAACGCTCTTTTCACAGTGAGATAATGCCATTTTGGCCTCTGGAGTTGTAACAGACAAACCATTAATGATACAGCCATGATCTTTTCTGGCAATCATCTAGAGCTGAAAACTAACAATATAAAGTAGATTTGAGCAGATGTTTTTGGTTCCAAGCTTCAAAACAGAAGTTGAGGCCAAAACGCTCTTTTCACGGTGAGATAGTGCCATTTTGGCCTCTGGAGTTGTAACAGACAAACCATTAATGATACAGCCATGATCTTTTCTGGCAATCATCTAGAGCTGAAAACGAACAATATAAAGTAGATTTGAGCAGATGTTTTTGGTTACAAGCTTCAAAACAGAAGGTTGAGGCCAAAACGCTCTTTTTACAGTGAGATAATGCCATTTTGGCCTCTGGAGTTGTAACAGACAAACCATTAATGATACAGCCATGATCTTTTCTGGCAATCATCTAGAGCTGAAAACTAACAATATAAAGTAGATTTGAGCAGATGATTTTGCTTCCAAGCTTCAAAACAGAAGTTGAGGCCAAAACGCTCTTTTCACAGTGAGATAATGCCATTTTGGCCTCTGGAGTTGTAACAGACAAACCATTAATGATACAGCCATGATCTTTTCTGGCAATCATCTAGAGCTGAAAACTAACAATATAAAGTAGATTTGAGCAGATGTTTTTGGTTCCAAGCTTCAAAACAGAAGTTGAGGCCAAAACGCTCTTTTCACAGTGAGATAATGCCATTTTGGCCTCTGGAGTTGTAACAGACAAACCATTAATGATACAGCCATGATCTTTTCTGGCAATCATCTAGAGCTGAAAACTAACAATATAAAGTAGATTTGAGCAGATGTTTTTGGTTACAAGCTTCAAAACAGAAGGTTGAGGCCAAAACGCCCTTTTCACAGTGAGATAATGCCATTTTGGCCTCTGGAGTTGTAACAGACAAACCATTAATGATACAGCCATGATCTTTTCTGGCAATCATCTAGAGCTGAAAACTAACAATATAAAGTAGATTTGAGCAGATGTTTTTGGTTACAAGCTTCAAAACAGAAGGTTGAGGCCAAAACGCTCTTTTCACAGTGAGATAATGCCATTTTGGCCTCTGGAGTTGTAACAGACAAACCATTAATGATACAGCCATGATCTTTTCTGGCAATCATCTAGAGCTGAAAACTAACAATATAAAGTAGATTTGAGCAGATGTTTTTGGTTCCAAGCTTCAAAACAGAAGTTGAGGCCAAAACGCTCTTTTCACAGTGAGATAATGCCATTTTGGCCTCTGGAGTTGTAACAGACAAACCATTAATGATACAGCCATGATCTTTTCTGGCAATCATCTAGAGCTGAAAACAATATAAAGTAGATTTGAGCAGATGTTTTTGGTTACAAGCTTCAAAACAGAAGGTTGAGGCCAAAACGCTCTTTTCACAGTGAGATAATGCCATTTTGGCCTCTGGAGTTGTAACAGACAAACCATTAATGATACAGCCATGATCTTTTCTGGCAATCATCTAGAGCTGAAAACTAACAATATAAAGTAGATTTGAGCAGATGTTTATGGTTCCAAGCTTCAAAACAGAAGTTGAGGCCAAAACGCTCATATCACAGTGAGATAATGCCATTTTGGCCTCTGGAGTTGTAACAGACAAACCATTAATGATACAGCCATGATCTTTTCTGGCAATCATCTAGAGCTGAAAACGAACAATATAAAGTAGATTTGAGCAGATGTTTTTGGTTCCAAGCTTCAAAACAGAAGTTGAGGCCAAAACGCTCTTTTCACAGTGAGATAATGCCATTTTGGCCTCTGGAGTTGTAACAGACAAACCATTAATGATACAGCCATGATCTTTTCTGGCAATCATCTAGAGCTGAAAACTAACAATATAAAGTAGATTTGAGCAGATGTTTTTGGTTACAAGCTTCAAAACAGAAGGTTGAGGCCAAAACGCCCTTTTCACAGTGAGATAATGCCATTTTGGCCTCTGGAGTTGTAACAGACAAACCATTAATGATACAGCCATGATCTTTTCTGGCAATCATCTAGAGCTGAAAACTAACAATATAAAGTAGATTTGAGCAGATGTTTTTGGTTACAAGCTTCAAAACAGAAGGTTGAGGCCAAAACGCTCTTTTCACAGTGAGATAATGCCATTTTGGCCTCTGGAGTTGTAACAGACAAACCATTAATGATACAGCCATGATCTTTTCTGGCAATCATCTAGAGCTGAAAACTAACAATATAAAGTAGATTTGAGCAGATGTTTTTGGTTCCAAGCTTCAAAACAGAAGTTGAGGCCAAAACGCTCTTTTCACAGTGAGATAATGCCATTTTGGCCTCTGGAGTTGTAACAGACAAACCATTAATGATACAGCCATGATCTTTTCTGGCAATCATCTAGAGCTGAAAACTAACAATATAAAGTAGATTTGAGCAGATGTTTTTGGTTCCAAGCTTCAAAACAGAAGTTGAGGCCAAAACGCTCTTTTCACGGTGAGATAGTGCCATTTTGGCCTCTGGAGTTGTAACAGACAAACCATTAATGATACAGCCATGATCTTTTCTGGCAATCATCTAGAGCTGAAAACGAACAATATAAAGTAGATTTGAGCAGATGTTTTTGGTTACAAGCTTCAAAACAGAAGGTTGAGGCCAAAACGCTCTTTTTACAGTGAGATAATGCCATTTTGGCCTCTGGAGTTGTAACAGACAAACCATTAATGATACAGCCATGATCTTTTCTGGCAATCATCTAGAGCTGAAAACTAACAATATAAAGTAGATTTGAGCAGATGATTTTGCTTCCAAGCTTCAAAACAGAAGTTGAGGCCAAAACGCTCTTTTCACAGTGAGATAATGCCATTTTGGCCTCTGGAGTTGTAACAGACAAACCATTAATGATACAGCCATGATCTTTTCTGGCAATCATCTAGAGCTGAAAACTAACAATATAAAGTAGATTTGAGCAGATGTTTTTGGTTCCAAGCTTCAAAACAGAAGTTGAGGCCAAAACGCTCTTTTCACAGTGAGATAATGCCATTTTGGCCTCTGGAGTTGTAACAGACAAACCATTAATGATACAGCCATGATCTTTTCTGGCAATCATCTAGAGCTGAAAACGAACAATATAAAGTAGATTTGAGCAGATGTTTTTGGTTCCAAGCTTCAAAACAGAAGTTGAGGCCAAAACGCTCTTTTCACAGTGAGATAATGCCATTTTGGCCTCTGGAGTTGTAACAGACAAACCATTAATGATACAGCCATGATCTTTTCTGGCAATCATCTAGAGCTGAAAACTAACAATATAAAGTAGATTTGAGCAGATGTTTTTGGTTCCAAGCTTCAAAACAGAAGTTGAGGCCAAAACGCTCTTTTCACAGTGAGATAATGCCATTTTGGCCTCTGGAGTTGTAACAGACAAACCATTAATGATACAGCCATGATCTTTTCTGGCAATCATCTAGAGCTGAAAACTAACAATATAAAGTAGATTTGAGCAGATGTTTTTGGTTACAAGCTTCAAAACAGAAGGTTGAGGCCAAAACGCTCTTTTCACAGTGAGATAATGCCATTTTGGCCTCTGGAGTTGTAACAGACAAACCATTAATGATACAGCCATGATCTTTTCTGGCAATCATCTAGAGCTGAAAACTAACAATATAAAGTAGATTTGAGCAGATGTTTATGGTTCCAAGCTTCAAAACAGAAGTTGAGGCCAAAACGCTCATATCACAGTGAGATAATGCCATTTTGGCCTCTGGAGTTGTAACAGACAAACCATTAATGATACAGCCATGATCTTTTCTGGCAATCATCTAGAGCTGAAAACGAACAATATAAAGTAGATTTGAGCAGATGTTTTTGGTTCCAAGCTTCAAAACAGAAGTTGAGGCCAAAACGCTCTTTTCACAGTGAGATAATGCCATTTTGGCCTCTGGAGTTGTAACAGACAAACCATTAATGATACAGCCATGATCTTTTCTGGCAATCATCTAGAGCTGAAAACTAACAATATAAAGTAGATTTGAGCAGATGTTTTTGGTTCCAAGCTTCAAAACAGAAGTTGAGGCCAAAACGCTCTTTTCACGGTGAGATAGTGCCATTTTGGCCTCTGGAGTTGTAACAGACAAACCATTAATGATACAGCCATGATCTTTTCTGGCAATCATCTAGAGCTGAAAACGAACAATATAAAGTAGATTTGAGCAGATGTTTTTGGTTACAAGCTTCAAAACAGAAGGTTGAGGCCAAAACGCTCTTTTTACAGTGAGATAATGCCATTTTGGCCTCTGGAGTTGTAACAGACAAACCATTAATGATACAGCCATGATCTTTTCTGGCAATCATCTAGAGCTGAAAACTAACAATATAAAGTAGATTTGAGCAGATGATTTTGCTTCCAAGCTTCAAAACAGAAGTTGAGGCCAAAACGCTCTTTTCACAGTGAGATAATGCCATTTTGGCCTCTGGAGTTGTAACAGACAAACCATTAATGATACAGCCATGATCTTTTCTGGCAATCATCTAGAGCTGAAAACTAACAATATAAAGTAGATTTGAGCAGATGTTTTTGGTTCCAAGCTTCAAAACAGAAGTTGAGGCCAAAACGCTCTTTTCACAGTGAGATAATGCCATTTTGGCCTCTGGAGTTGTAACAGACAAACCATTAATGATACAGCCATGATCTTTTCTGGCAATCATCTAGAGCTGAAAACTAACAATATAAAGTAGATTTGAGCAGATGTTTTTGGTTACAAGCTTCAAAACAGAAGGTTGAGGCCAAAACGCTCTTTTCACAGTGAGATAATGCCATTTTGGCCTCTGGAGTTGTAACAGACAAACCATTAATGATACAGCCATGATCTTTTCTGGCAATCATCTAGAGCTGAAAACTAACAATATAAAGTAGATTTGAGCAGATGTTTTTGGTTCCAAGCTTCAAAACAGAAGTTGAGGCCAAAACGCTCTTTTCACAGTGAGATAATGCCATTTTGGCCTCTGGAGTTGTAACAGACAAACCATTAATGATACAGCCATGATCTTTTCTGGCAATCATCTAGAGCTGAAAACTAACAATATAAAGTAGATTTGAGCAGATGTTTTTGGTTCCAAGCTTCAAAACAGAAGTTGAGGCCAAAACGCTCTTTTCACAGTGAGATAATGCCATTTTGGCCTCTGGAGTTGTAACAGACAAACCATTAATGATACAGCCATGATCTTTTCTGGCAATCATCTAGAGCTGAAAACTAACAATATAAAGTAGATTTGAGCAGATGTTTATGGTTCCAAGCTTCAAAACAGAAGTTGAGGCCAAAACGCTCATTTTACAGTGAGATAATGCCATTTTGGCCTCTGGAGTTGTAACAGACAAACCATTAATGATACAGCCATGATCTTTTCTGGCAATCATCTAGTGCTGAAAACTAACAATATAAAGTAGATTTGAGCAGATGTTTTTGGTTCCAAGCTTCAAAACAGAAGTTGAGGCCAAAACGCTCTTTTCACAGTGAGATAATGCCATTTTGGCCTCTGGAGTTGTAACAGACAAACCATTAATGATACAGCCATGATCTTTTCTGGCAATCATCTAGAGCTGAAAACTAACAATATAAAGTAGATTTGAGCAGAAGTGTTTGGTTCCAAGCTTCAAAACAGAAGTTGAGGCCAAAACGCTCTTTTCACAGTGAGATAATGCCATTTTGGCCTCTGGAGTTGTAACAGACAAACCATTAATGATACAGCCATGATCTTTTCTGGCAATCATCTAGAGCTGAAAACTAAAAATATAAAGTAGATTTGAGCAGATGTTTTTGGTTACAAGCTTCAAAACAGAAGGTTGAGGCCAAAACGCTCTTTTCACAGTGAGATAATGCCATTTTGGCCTCAGGAGTTGTAACAGACAAACCATTAATGATACAGCCATGATCTTTTCTGGCAATCATCTAGAGCTGAAAACTAACAATATAAAGTAGATTTGAGCAGATGTTTTTGGTTACAAGCTTCAAAACAGAAGGTTGAGGCCAAAACGCTCTTTTCACAGTGAGATAATGCCATTTTGGCCTCTGGAGTTGTAACAGACAAACCATTAATGATACAGCCATGATCTTTTCTGGCAATCATCTAGAGCTGAAAACTAACAATATAAAGTAGATTTGAGCAGATGTTTTTGGTTCCAAGCTTCAAAACAGAAGTTGAGGCCAAAACGCTCTTTTCACAGTGAGATAATGCCATTTTGGCCTCTGGAGTTGTAACAGACAAACCATTAATGATACAGCCATGATATTTTCTGGCAATCATCTAGAGCTGAAAACTAACAATATAAAGTAGATTTGAGCAGATGTTTTTGGTTACAAGCTTCAAAACAGAAGGTTGAGGCCAAAACGCTCTTTTCACAGTGAGATAATGCCATTTTGGCCTCTGGAGTTGTAACAGACAAACCATTAATGATACAGCCATGATCTTTTCTGGCAATCATCTAGAGCTGAAAACTAACAATATAAAGTAGATTTGAGCAGATGTTTATGGTTCCAAGCTTCAAAACAGAAGTTGAGGCCAAAACGCTCATTTCACAGTGAGATAATGCCATTTTGGCCTCTGGAGTTGTAACAGACAAACCATTAATGATACAGTCATGATCTTTTCTGGCAATCATCTAGTGCTGAAAACTAACAATATAAAGTAGATTTGAGCAGATGTTTTTGGTTCCAAGCTTCAAAACAGAAGTTGAGGCCAAAACGCTCTTTTCACAGTGAGATAATGCCATTTTGGCCTCTGGAGTTGTAACAGACAAACCATTAATGATACAGCCATGATCTTTTCTGGCAATCATCTAGAGCTGAAAACTAACAATATAAAGTAGATTTGAGCAGATGTTTTTGGTTCCAAGCTTCAAAACAGAAGTTGAGGCCAAAACGCTCTTTTCACAGTGAGATAATGCCATTTTGGCCTCTGGAGTTGTAACAGACAAACCATTAATGATACAGCCATGATCTTTTCTGGCAATCATCTAGAGCTGAAAACTAACAATATAAAGTAGATTTGAGCAGATGTTTTTGGTTACAAGCTTCAAAACAGAAGGTTGAGGCCAAAACGCTCTTTTCACAGTGAGATAATGCCATTTTGGCCTCTGGAGTTGTAACAGACAAACCATTAATGATACAGCCATGATCTTTTCTGGCAATCATCTAGAGCTGAAAACTAACAATATAAAGTAGATTTGAGCAGAAGTTTTTGGTTCCAAGCTTCAAAACAGAAGTTGAGGCCAAAACGCTCTTTTCACGGTGAGATAGTGCCATTTTGGCCTCTGGAGTTGTAACAGACAAACCATTAATGATACAGCCATGATCTTTTCTGGCAATCATCTAGAGCTGAAAACGAACAATATAAAGTAGATTTGAGCAGATGTTTTTGGTTACAAGCTTCAAAACAGAAGGTTGAGGCCAAAACGCTCTTTTTACAGTGAGATAATGCCATTTTGGCCTCTGGAGTTGTAACAGACAAACCATTAATGATACAGCCATGATCTTTTCTGGCAATCATCTAGAGCTGAAAACTAACAATATAAAGTAGATTTGAGCAGATGTTTTTGGTTCCAAGCTTCAAAACAGAAGTTGAGGCCAAAACGCTCTTTTCACGGTGAGATAGTGCCATTTTGGCCTCTGGAGTTGTAACAGACAAACCATTAATGATACAGCCATGATCTTTTCTGGCAATCATCTAGAGCTGAAAACGAACAATATAAAGTAGATTTGAGCAGATGTTTTTGGTTACAAGCTTCAAAACAGAAGGTTGAGGCCAAAACGCTCTTTTTACAGTGAGATAATGCCATTTTGGCCTCTGGAGTTGTAACAGACAAACCATTAATGATACAGCCATGATCTTTTCTGGCAATCATCTAGAGCTGAAAACTAACAATATAAAGTAGATTTGAGCAGATGATTTTGCTTCCAAGCTTCAAAACAGAAGTTGAGGCCAAAACGCTCTTTTCACAGTGAGATAATGCCATTTTGGCCTCTGGAGTTGTAACAGACAAACCATTAATGATACAGCCATGATCTTTTCTGGCAATCATCTAGAGCTGAAAACTAACAATATAAAGTAGATTTGAGCAGATGTTTTTGGTTCCAAGCTTCAAAACAGAAGTTGAGGCCAAAACGCTCTTTTCACAGTGAGATAATGCCATTTTGGCCTCTGGAGTTGTAACAGACAAACCATTAATGATACAGCCATGATCTTTTCTGGCAATCATCTAGAGCTGAAAACGAACAATATAAAGTAGATTTGAGCAGATGTTTTTGGTTCCAAGCTTCAAAACAGAAGTTGAGGCCAAAACGCTCTTTTCACAGTGAGATAATGCCATTTTGGCCTCTGGAGTTGTAACAGACAAACCATTAATGATACAGCCATGATCTTTTCTGGCAATCATCTAGAGCTGAAAACTAACAATATAAAGTAGATTTGAGCAGATGTTTTTGGTTCCAAGCTTCAAAACAGAAGTTGAGGCCAAAACGCTCTTTTCACAGTGAGATAATGCCATTTTGGCCTCTGGAGTTGTAACAGACAAACCATTAATGATACAGCCATGATCTTTTCTGGCAATCATCTAGAGCTGAAAACTAACAATATAAAGTAGATTTGAGCAGATGTTTTTGGTTACAAGCTTCAAAACAGAAGGTTGAGGCCAAAACGCTCTTTTCACAGTGAGATAATGCCATTTTGGCCTCTGGAGTTGTAACAGACAAACCATTAATGATACAGCCATGATCTTTTCTGGCAATCATCTAGAGCTGAAAACTAACAATATAAAGTAGATTTGAGCAGATGTTTATGGTTCCAAGCTTCAAAACAGAAGTTGAGGCCAAAACGCTCATATCACAGTGAGATAATGCCATTTTGGCCTCTGGAGTTGTAACAGACAAACCATTAATGATACAGCCATGATCTTTTCTGGCAATCATCTAGAGCTGAAAACGAACAATATAAAGTAGATTTGAGCAGATGTTTTTGGTTCCAAGCTTCAAAACAGAAGTTGAGGCCAAAACGCTCTTTTCACAGTGAGATAATGCCATTTTGGCCTCTGGAGTTGTAACAGACAAACCATTAATGATACAGCCATGATCTTTTCTGGCAATCATCTAGAGCTGAAAACTAACAATATAAAGTAGATTTGAGCAGATGTTTATGGTTCCAAGCTTCAAAACAGAAGTTGAGGCCAAAACGCTCATTTTACAGTGAGATAATGCCATTTTGGCCTCTGGAGTTGTAACAGACAAACCATTAATGATACAGCCATGATCTTTTCTGGCAATCATCTAGTGCTGAAAACTAACAATATAAAGTAGATTTGAGCAGATGTTTTTGGTTCCAAGCTTCAAAACAGAAGTTGAGGCCAAAACGCTCTTTTCACAGTGAGATAATGCCATTTTGGCCTCTGGAGTTGTAACAGACAAACCATTAATGATACAGCCATGATCTTTTCTGGCAATCATCTAGAGCTGAAAACTAACAATATAAAGTAGATTTGAGCAGAAGTGTTTGGTTCCAAGCTTCAAAACAGAAGTTGAGGCCAAAACGCTCTTTTCACAGTGAGATAATGCCATTTTGGCCTCTGGAGTTGTAACAGACAAACCATTAATGATACAGCCATGATCTTTTCTGGCAATCATCTAGAGCTGAAAACGAACAATATAAAGTAGATTTGAGCAGATGTTTTTGGTTACAAGCTTCAAAACAGAAGGTTGAGGCCAAAACGCTCTTTTTACAGTGAGATAATGCCATTTTGGCCTCTGGAGTTGTAACAGACAAACCATTAATGATACAGCCATGATCTTTTCTGGCAATCATCTAGAGCTGAAAACTAACAATATAAAGTAGATTTGAGCAGATGATTTTGCTTCCAAGCTTCAAAACAGAAGTTGAGGCCAAAACGCTCTTTTCACAGTGAGATAATGCCATTTTGGCCTCTGGAGTTGTAACAGACAAACCATTAATGATACAGCCATGATCTTTTCTGGCAATCATCTAGAGCTGAAAACTAACAATATAAAGTAGATTTGAGCAGATGTTTTTGGTTCCAAGCTTCAAAACAGAAGTTGAGGCCAAAACGCTCTTTTCACAGTGAGATAATGCCATTTTGGCCTCTGGAGTTGTAACAGACAAACCATTAATGATACAGCCATGATCTTTTCTGGCAATCATCTAGAGCTGAAAACTAACAATATAAAGTAGATTTGAGCAGATGTTTATGGTTCCAAGCTTCAAAACAGAAGTTGAGGCCAAAACGCTCATTTTACAGTGAGATAATGCCATTTTGGCCTCTGGAGTTGTAACAGACAAACCATTAATGATACAGCCATGATCTTTTCTGGCAATCATCTAGTGCTGAAAACTAACAATATAAAGTAGATTTGAGCAGATGTTTTTGGTTCCAAGCTTCAAAACAGAAGTTGAGGCCAAAACGCTCTTTTCACAGTGAGATAATGCCATTTTGGCCTCTGGAGTTGTAACAGACAAACCATTAATGATACAGCCATGATCTTTTCTGGCAATCATCTAGAGCTGAAAACTAACAATATAAAGTAGATTTGAGCAGAAGTGTTTGGTTCCAAGCTTCAAAACAGAAGTTGAGGCCAAAACGCTCTTTTCACAGTGAGATAATGCCATTTTGGCCTCTGGAGTTGTAACAGACAAACCATTAATGATACAGCCATGATCTTTTCTGGCAATCATCTAGAGCTGAAAACTAAAAATATAAAGTAGATTTGAGCAGATGTTTTTGGTTACAAGCTTCAAAACAGAAGGTTGAGGCCAAAACGCTCTTTTCACAGTGAGATAATGCCATTTTGGCCTCAGGAGTTGTAACAGACAAACCATTAATGATACAGCCATGATCTTTTCTGGCAATCATCTAGAGCTGAAAACTAACAATATAAAGTAGATTTGAGCAGATGTTTTTGGTTACAAGCTTCAAAACAGAAGGTTGAGGCCAAAACGCTCTTTTCACAGTGAGATAATGCCATTTTGGCCTCTGGAGTTGTAACAGACAAACCATTAATGATACAGCCATGATCTTTTCTGGCAATCATCTAGAGCTGAAAACTAACAATATAAAGTAGATTTGAGCAGATGTTTTTGGTTCCAAGCTTCAAAACAGAAGTTGAGGCCAAAACGCTCTTTTCACAGTGAGATAATGCCATTTTGGCCTCTGGAGTTGTAACAGACAAACCATTAATGATACAGCCATGATATTTTCTGGCAATCATCTAGAGCTGAAAACTAACAATATAAAGTAGATTTGAGCAGATGTTTTTGGTTACAAGCTTCAAAACAGAAGGTTGAGGCCAAAACGCTCTTTTCACAGTGAGATAATGCCATTTTGGCCTCTGGAGTTGTAACAGACAAACCATTAATGATACAGCCATGATCTTTTCTGGCAATCATCTAGAGCTGAAAACTAACAATATAAAGTAGATTTGAGCAGATGTTTATGGTTCCAAGCTTCAAAACAGAAGTTGAGGCCAAAACGCTCATTTCACAGTGAGATAATGCCATTTTGGCCTCTGGAGTTGTAACAGACAAACCATTAATGATACAGTCATGATCTTTTCTGGCAATCATCTAGTGCTGAAAACTAACAATATAAAGTAGATTTGAGCAGATGTTTTTGGTTCCAAGCTTCAAAACAGAAGTTGAGGCCAAAACGCTCTTTTCACAGTGAGATAATGCCATTTTGGCCTCTGGAGTTGTAACAGACAAACCATTAATGATACAGCCATGATCTTTTCTGGCAATCATCTAGAGCTGAAAACTAACAATATAAAGTAGATTTGAGCAGATGTTTTTGGTTCCAAGCTTCAAAACAGAAGTTGAGGCCAAAACGCTCTTTTCACAGTGAGATAATGCCATTTTGGCCTCTGGAGTTGTAACAGACAAACCATTAATGATACAGCCATGATCTTTTCTGGCAATCATCTAGAGCTGAAAACTAACAATATAAAGTAGATTTGAGCAGATGTTTTTGGTTACAAGCTTCAAAACAGAAGGTTGAGGCCAAAACGCTCTTTTCACAGTGAGATAATGCCATTTTGGCCTCTGGAGTTGTAACAGACAAACCATTAATGATACAGCCATGATCTTTTCTGGCAATCATCTAGAGCTGAAAACTAACAATATAAAGTAGATTTGAGCAGAAGTTTTTGGTTCCAAGCTTCAAAACAGAAGTTGAGGCCAAAACGCTCTTTTCACGGTGAGATAGTGCCATTTTGGCCTCTGGAGTTGTAACAGACAAACCATTAATGATACAGCCATGATCTTTTCTGGCAATCATCTAGAGCTGAAAACGAACAATATAAAGTAGATTTGAGCAGATGTTTTTGGTTACAAGCTTCAAAACAGAAGGTTGAGGCCAAAACGCTCTTTTTACAGTGAGATAATGCCATTTTGGCCTCTGGAGTTGTAACAGACAAACCATTAATGATACAGCCATGATCTTTTCTGGCAATCATCTAGAGCTGAAAACTAACAATATAAAGTAGATTTGAGCAGATGTTTTTGGTTCCAAGCTTCAAAACAGAAGTTGAGGCCAAAACGCTCTTTTCACGGTGAGATAGTGCCATTTTGGCCTCTGGAGTTGTAACAGACAAACCATTAATGATACAGCCATGATCTTTTCTGGCAATCATCTAGAGCTGAAAACGAACAATATAAAGTAGATTTGAGCAGATGTTTTTGGTTACAAGCTTCAAAACAGAAGGTTGAGGCCAAAACGCTCTTTTTACAGTGAGATAATGCCATTTTGGCCTCTGGAGTTGTAACAGACAAACCATTAATGATACAGCCATGATCTTTTCTGGCAATCATCTAGAGCTGAAAACTAACAATATAAAGTAGATTTGAGCAGATGATTTTGCTTCCAAGCTTCAAAACAGAAGTTGAGGCCAAAACGCTCTTTTCACAGTGAGATAATGCCATTTTGGCCTCTGGAGTTGTAACAGACAAACCATTAATGATACAGCCATGATCTTTTCTGGCAATCATCTAGAGCTGAAAACTAACAATATAAAGTAGATTTGAGCAGATGTTTTTGGTTCCAAGCTTCAAAACAGAAGTTGAGGCCAAAACGCTCTTTTCACAGTGAGATAATGCCATTTTGGCCTCTGGAGTTGTAACAGACAAACCATTAATGATACAGCCATGATCTTTTCTGGCAATCATCTAGAGCTGAAAACGAACAATATAAAGTAGATTTGAGCAGATGTTTTTGGTTCCAAGCTTCAAAACAGAAGTTGAGGCCAAAACGCTCTTTTCACAGTGAGATAATGCCATTTTGGCCTCTGGAGTTGTAACAGACAAACCATTAATGATACAGCCATGATCTTTTCTGGCAATCATCTAGAGCTGAAAACTAACAATATAAAGTAGATTTGAGCAGATGTTTTTGGTTACAAGCTTCAAAACAGAAGGTTGAGGCCAAAACGCTCTTTTCACAGTGAGATAATGCCATTTTGGCCTCTGGAGTTGTAACAGACAAACCATTAATGATACAGCCATGATCTTTTCTGGCAATCATCTAGAGCTGAAAACTAACAATATAAAGTAGATTTGAGCAGAAGTTTTTGGTTCCAAGCTTCAAAACAGAAGTTGAGGCCAAAACGCTCTTTTCACGGTGAGATAGTGCCATTTTGGCCTCTGGAGTTGTAACAGACAAACCATTAATGATACAGCCATGATCTTTTCTGGCAATCATCTAGAGCTGAAAACGAACAATATAAAGTAGATTTGAGCAGATGTTTTTGGTTACAAGCTTCAAAACAGAAGGTTGAGGCCAAAACGCTCTTTTTACAGTGAGATAATGCCATTTTGGCCTCTGGAGTTGTAACAGACAAACCATTAATGATACAGCCATGATCTTTTCTGGCAATCATCTAGAGCTGAAAACTAACAATATAAAGTAGATTTGAGCAGATGTTT
Source organism: Cyprinodon diabolis (assembly GCA_030533445.1). Lineage (NCBI taxonomy): Eukaryota > Metazoa > Chordata > Actinopteri > Cyprinodontiformes > Cyprinodontidae > Cyprinodon > Cyprinodon diabolis. The sequence goes on from JARPUW010000025.1 coordinate 24,743, forward strand.
TTGGTTCCAAGCTTCAAAACAGAAGTTGAGGCCAAAACGCTCTTTTCACGGTGAGATAGTGCCATTTTGGCCTCTGGAGTTGTAACAGACAAACCATTAATGATACAGCCATGATCTTTTCTGGCAATCATCTAGAGCTGAAAACGAACAATATAAAGTAGATTTGAGCAGATGTTTTTGGTTACAAGCTTCAAAACAGAAGGTTGAGGCCAAAACGCTCTTTTTACAGTGAGATAATGCCATTTTGGCCTCTGGAGTTGTAACAGACAAACCATTAATGATACAGCCATGATCTTTTCTGGCAATCATCTAGAGCTGAAAACTAACAATATAAAGTAGATTTGAGCAGATGATTTTGCTTCCAAGCTTCAAAACAGAAGTTGAGGCCAAAACGCTCTTTTCACAGTGAGATAATGCCATTTTGGCCTCTGGAGTTGTAACAGACAAACCATTAATGATACAGCCATGATCTTTTCTGGCAATCATCTAGAGCTGAAAACTAACAATATAAAGTAGATTTGAGCAGATGTTTTTGGTTCCAAGCTTCAAAACAGAAGTTGAGGCCAAAACGCTCTTTTCACAGTGAGATAATGCCATTTTGGCCTCTGGAGTTGTAACAGACAAACCATTAATGATACAGCCATGATCTTTTCTGGCAATCATCTAGAGCTGAAAACGAACAATATAAAGTAGATTTGAGCAGATGTTTTTGGTTCCAAGCTTCAAAACAGAAGTTGAGGCCAAAACGCTCTTTTCACAGTGAGATAATGCCATTTTGGCCTCTGGAGTTGTAACAGACAAACCATTAATGATACAGCCATGATCTTTTCTGGCAATCATCTAGAGCTGAAAACTAACAATATAAAGTAGATTTGAGCAGATGTTTTTGGTTCCAAGCTTCAAAACAGAAGTTGAGGCCAAAACGCTCTTTTCACAGTGAGATAATGCCATTTTGGCCTCTGGAGTTGTAACAGACAAACCATTAATGATACAGCCATGATCTTTTCTGGCAATCATCTAGAGCTGAAAACTAACAATATAAAGTAGATTTGAGCAGATGTTTTTGGTTACAAGCTTCAAAACAGAAGGTTGAGGCCAAAACGCTCTTTTCACAGTGAGATAATGCCATTTTGGCCTCTGGAGTTGTAACAGACAAACCATTAATGATACAGCCATGATCTTTTCTGGCAATCATCTAGAGCTGAAAACTAACAATATAAAGTAGATTTGAGCAGATGTTTATGGTTCCAAGCTTCAAAACAGAAGTTGAGGCCAAAACGCTCATATCACAGTGAGATAATGCCATTTTGGCCTCTGGAGTTGTAACAGACAAACCATTAATGATACAGCCATGATCTTTTCTGGCAATCATCTAGAGCTGAAAACGAACAATATAAAGTAGATTTGAGCAGATGTTTTTGGTTCCAAGCTTCAAAACAGAAGTTGAGGCCAAAACGCTCTTTTCACAGTGAGATAATGCCATTTTGGCCTCTGGAGTTGTAACAGACAAACCATTAATGATACAGCCATGATCTTTTCTGGCAATCATCTAGAGCTGAAAACTAACAATATAAAGTAGATTTGAGCAGATGTTTATGGTTCCAAGCTTCAAAACAGAAGTTGAGGCCAAAACGCTCATTTTACAGTGAGATAATGCCATTTTGGCCTCTGGAGTTGTAACAGACAAACCATTAATGATACAGCCATGATCTTTTCTGGCAATCATCTAGTGCTGAAAACTAACAATATAAAGTAGATTTGAGCAGATGTTTTTGGTTCCAAGCTTCAAAACAGAAGTTGAGGCCAAAACGCTCTTTTCACAGTGAGATAATGCCATTTTGGCCTCTGGAGTTGTAACAGACAAACCATTAATGATACAGCCATGATCTTTTCTGGCAATCATCTAGAGCTGAAAACTAACAATATAAAGTAGATTTGAGCAGAAGTGTTTGGTTCCAAGCTTCAAAACAGAAGTTGAGGCCAAAACGCTCTTTTCACAGTGAGATAATGCCATTTTGGCCTCTGGAGTTGTAACAGACAAACCATTAATGATACAGCCATGATCTTTTCTGGCAATCATCTAGAGCTGAAAACGAACAATATAAAGTAGATTTGAGCAGATGTTTTTGGTTACAAGCTTCAAAACAGAAGGTTGAGGCCAAAACGCTCTTTTTACAGTGAGATAATGCCATTTTGGCCTCTGGAGTTGTAACAGACAAACCATTAATGATACAGCCATGATCTTTTCTGGCAATCATCTAGAGCTGAAAACTAACAATATAAAGTAGATTTGAGCAGATGATTTTGCTTCCAAGCTTCAAAACAGAAGTTGAGGCCAAAACGCTCTTTTCACAGTGAGATAATGCCATTTTGGCCTCTGGAGTTGTAACAGACAAACCATTAATGATACAGCCATGATCTTTTCTGGCAATCATCTAGAGCTGAAAACTAACAATATAAAGTAGATTTGAGCAGATGTTTTTGGTTCCAAGCTTCAAAACAGAAGTTGAGGCCAAAACGCTCTTTTCACAGTGAGATAATGCCATTTTGGCCTCTGGAGTTGTAACAGACAAACCATTAATGATACAGCCATGATCTTTTCTGGCAATCATCTAGAGCTGAAAACTAACAATATAAAGTAGATTTGAGCAGATGTTTATGGTTCCAAGCTTCAAAACAGAAGTTGAGGCCAAAACGCTCATTTTACAGTGAGATAATGCCATTTTGGCCTCTGGAGTTGTAACAGACAAACCATTAATGATACAGCCATGATCTTTTCTGGCAATCATCTAGTGCTGAAAACTAACAATATAAAGTAGATTTGAGCAGATGTTTTTGGTTCCAAGCTTCAAAACAGAAGTTGAGGCCAAAACGCTCTTTTCACAGTGAGATAATGCCATTTTGGCCTCTGGAGTTGTAACAGACAAACCATTAATGATACAGCCATGATCTTTTCTGGCAATCATCTAGAGCTGAAAACTAACAATATAAAGTAGATTTGAGCAGAAGTGTTTGGTTCCAAGCTTCAAAACAGAAGTTGAGGCCAAAACGCTCTTTTCACAGTGAGATAATGCCATTTTGGCCTCTGGAGTTGTAACAGACAAACCATTAATGATACAGCCATGATCTTTTCTGGCAATCATCTAGAGCTGAAAACTAAAAATATAAAGTAGATTTGAGCAGATGTTTTTGGTTACAAGCTTCAAAACAGAAGGTTGAGGCCAAAACGCTCTTTTCACAGTGAGATAATGCCATTTTGGCCTCAGGAGTTGTAACAGACAAACCATTAATGATACAGCCATGATCTTTTCTGGCAATCATCTAGAGCTGAAAACTAACAATATAAAGTAGATTTGAGCAGATGTTTTTGGTTACAAGCTTCAAAACAGAAGGTTGAGGCCAAAACGCTCTTTTCACAGTGAGATAATGCCATTTTGGCCTCTGGAGTTGTAACAGACAAACCATTAATGATACAGCCATGATCTTTTCTGGCAATCATCTAGAGCTGAAAACTAACAATATAAAGTAGATTTGAGCAGATGTTTTTGGTTCCAAGCTTCAAAACAGAAGTTGAGGCCAAAACGCTCTTTTCACAGTGAGATAATGCCATTTTGGCCTCTGGAGTTGTAACAGACAAACCATTAATGATACAGCCATGATATTTTCTGGCAATCATCTAGAGCTGAAAACTAACAATATAAAGTAGATTTGAGCAGATGTTTTTGGTTACAAGCTTCAAAACAGAAGGTTGAGGCCAAAACGCTCTTTTCACAGTGAGATAATGCCATTTTGGCCTCTGGAGTTGTAACAGACAAACCATTAATGATACAGCCATGATCTTTTCTGGCAATCATCTAGAGCTGAAAACTAACAATATAAAGTAGATTTGAGCAGATGTTTATGGTTCCAAGCTTCAAAACAGAAGTTGAGGCCAAAACGCTCATTTCACAGTGAGATAATGCCATTTTGGCCTCTGGAGTTGTAACAGACAAACCATTAATGATACAGTCATGATCTTTTCTGGCAATCATCTAGTGCTGAAAACTAACAATATAAAGTAGATTTGAGCAGATGTTTTTGGTTCCAAGCTTCAAAACAGAAGTTGAGGCCAAAACGCTCTTTTCACAGTGAGATAATGCCATTTTGGCCTCTGGAGTTGTAACAGACAAACCATTAATGATACAGCCATGATCTTTTCTGGCAATCATCTAGAGCTGAAAACTAACAATATAAAGTAGATTTGAGCAGATGTTTTTGGTTCCAAGCTTCAAAACAGAAGTTGAGGCCAAAACGCTCTTTTCACAGTGAGATAATGCCATTTTGGCCTCTGGAGTTGTAACAGACAAACCATTAATGATACAGCCATGATCTTTTCTGGCAATCATCTAGAGCTGAAAACTAACAATATAAAGTAGATTTGAGCAGATGTTTTTGGTTACAAGCTTCAAAACAGAAGGTTGAGGCCAAAACGCTCTTTTCACAGTGAGATAATGCCATTTTGGCCTCTGGAGTTGTAACAGACAAACCATTAATGATACAGCCATGATCTTTTCTGGCAATCATCTAGAGCTGAAAACTAACAATATAAAGTAGATTTGAGCAGAAGTTTTTGGTTCCAAGCTTCAAAACAGAAGTTGAGGCCAAAACGCTCTTTTCACGGTGAGATAGTGCCATTTTGGCCTCTGGAGTTGTAACAGACAAACCATTAATGATACAGCCATGATCTTTTCTGGCAATCATCTAGAGCTGAAAACGAACAATATAAAGTAGATTTGAGCAGATGTTTTTGGTTACAAGCTTCAAAACAGAAGGTTGAGGCCAAAACGCTCTTTTTACAGTGAGATAATGCCATTTTGGCCTCTGGAGTTGTAACAGACAAACCATTAATGATACAGCCATGATCTTTTCTGGCAATCATCTAGAGCTGAAAACTAACAATATAAAGTAGATTTGAGCAGATGTTTTTGGTTCCAAGCTTCAAAACAGAAGTTGAGGCCAAAACGCTCTTTTCACGGTGAGATAGTGCCATTTTGGCCTCTGGAGTTGTAACAGACAAACCATTAATGATACAGCCATGATCTTTTCTGGCAATCATCTAGAGCTGAAAACGAACAATATAAAGTAGATTTGAGCAGATGTTTTTGGTTACAAGCTTCAAAACAGAAGGTTGAGGCCAAAACGCTCTTTTTACAGTGAGATAATGCCATTTTGGCCTCTGGAGTTGTAACAGACAAACCATTAATGATACAGCCATGATCTTTTCTGGCAATCATCTAGAGCTGAAAACTAACAATATAAAGTAGATTTGAGCAGATGATTTTGCTTCCAAGCTTCAAAACAGAAGTTGAGGCCAAAACGCTCTTTTCACAGTGAGATAATGCCATTTTGGCCTCTGGAGTTGTAACAGACAAACCATTAATGATACAGCCATGATCTTTTCTGGCAATCATCTAGAGCTGAAAACTAACAATATAAAGTAGATTTGAGCAGATGTTTTTGGTTCCAAGCTTCAAAACAGAAGTTGAGGCCAAAACGCTCTTTTCACAGTGAGATAATGCCATTTTGGCCTCTGGAGTTGTAACAGACAAACCATTAATGATACAGCCATGATCTTTTCTGGCAATCATCTAGAGCTGAAAACGAACAATATAAAGTAGATTTGAGCAGATGTTTTTGGTTCCAAGCTTCAAAACAGAAGTTGAGGCCAAAACGCTCTTTTCACAGTGAGATAATGCCATTTTGGCCTCTGGAGTTGTAACAGACAAACCATTAATGATACAGCCATGATCTTTTCTGGCAATCATCTAGAGCTGAAAACTAACAATATAAAGTAGATTTGAGCAGATGTTTTTGGTTCCAAGCTTCAAAACAGAAGTTGAGGCCAAAACGCTCTTTTCACAGTGAGATAATGCCATTTTGGCCTCTGGAGTTGTAACAGACAAACCATTAATGATACAGCCATGATCTTTTCTGGCAATCATCTAGAGCTGAAAACTAACAATATAAAGTAGATTTGAGCAGATGTTTTTGGTTACAAGCTTCAAAACAGAAGGTTGAGGCCAAAACGCTCTTTTCACAGTGAGATAATGCCATTTTGGCCTCTGGAGTTGTAACAGACAAACCATTAATGATACAGCCATGATCTTTTCTGGCAATCATCTAGAGCTGAAAACTAACAATATAAAGTAGATTTGAGCAGATGTTTATGGTTCCAAGCTTCAAAACAGAAGTTGAGGCCAAAACGCTCATATCACAGTGAGATAATGCCATTTTGGCCTCTGGAGTTGTAACAGACAAACCATTAATGATACAGCCATGATCTTTTCTGGCAATCATCTAGAGCTGAAAACGAACAATATAAAGTAGATTTGAGCAGATGTTTTTGGTTCCAAGCTTCAAAACAGAAGTTGAGGCCAAAACGCTCTTTTCACAGTGAGATAATGCCATTTTGGCCTCTGGAGTTGTAACAGACAAACCATTAATGATACAGCCATGATCTTTTCTGGCAATCATCTAGAGCTGAAAACTAACAATATAAAGTAGATTTGAGCAGATGTTTTTGGTTCCAAGCTTCAAAACAGAAGTTGAGGCCAAAACGCTCTTTTCACGGTGAGATAGTGCCATTTTGGCCTCTGGAGTTGTAACAGACAAACCATTAATGATACAGCCATGATCTTTTCTGGCAATCATCTAGAGCTGAAAACGAACAATATAAAGTAGATTTGAGCAGATGTTTTTGGTTACAAGCTTCAAAACAGAAGGTTGAGGCCAAAACGCTCTTTTTACAGTGAGATAATGCCATTTTGGCCTCTGGAGTTGTAACAGACAAACCATTAATGATACAGCCATGATCTTTTCTGGCAATCATCTAGAGCTGAAAACTAACAATATAAAGTAGATTTGAGCAGATGATTTTGCTTCCAAGCTTCAAAACAGAAGTTGAGGCCAAAACGCTCTTTTCACAGTGAGATAATGCCATTTTGGCCTCTGGAGTTGTAACAGACAAACCATTAATGATACAGCCATGATCTTTTCTGGCAATCATCTAGAGCTGAAAACTAACAATATAAAGTAGATTTGAGCAGATGTTTTTGGTTCCAAGCTTCAAAACAGAAGTTGAGGCCAAAACGCTCTTTTCACAGTGAGATAATGCCATTTTGGCCTCTGGAGTTGTAACAGACAAACCATTAATGATACAGCCATGATCTTTTCTGGCAATCATCTAGAGCTGAAAACTAACAATATAAAGTAGATTTGAGCAGATGTTTTTGGTTACAAGCTTCAAAACAGAAGGTTGAGGCCAAAACGCTCTTTTCACAGTGAGATAATGCCATTTTGGCCTCTGGAGTTGTAACAGACAAACCATTAATGATACAGCCATGATCTTTTCTGGCAATCATCTAGAGCTGAAAACTAACAATATAAAGTAGATTTGAGCAGATGTTTTTGGTTCCAAGCTTCAAAACAGAAGTTGAGGCCAAAACGCTCTTTTCACAGTGAGATAATGCCATTTTGGCCTCTGGAGTTGTAACAGACAAACCATTAATGATACAGCCATGATCTTTTCTGGCAATCATCTAGAGCTGAAAACAATATAAAGTAGATTTGAGCAGATGTTTTTGGTTACAAGCTTCAAAACAGAAGGTTGAGGCCAAAACGCTCTTTTCACAGTGAGATAATGCCATTTTGGCCTCTGGAGTTGTAACAGACAAACCATTAATGATACAGCCATGATCTTTTCTGGCAATCATCTAGAGCTGAAAACTAACAATATAAAGTAGATTTGAGCAGATGTTTATGGTTCCAAGCTTCAAAACAGAAGTTGAGGCCAAAACGCTCATATCACAGTGAGATAATGCCATTTTGGCCTCTGGAGTTGTAACAGACAAACCATTAATGATACAGCCATGATCTTTTCTGGCAATCATCTAGAGCTGAAAACGAACAATATAAAGTAGATTTGAGCAGATGTTTTTGGTTCCAAGCTTCAAAACAGAAGTTGAGGCCAAAACGCTCTTTTCACAGTGAGATAATGCCATTTTGGCCTCTGGAGTTGTAACAGACAAACCATTAATGATACAGCCATGATCTTTTCTGGCAATCATCTAGAGCTGAAAACTAACAATATAAAGTAGATTTGAGCAGATGTTTTTGGTTACAAGCTTCAAAACAGAAGGTTGAGGCCAAAACGCCCTTTTCACAGTGAGATAATGCCATTTTGGCCTCTGGAGTTGTAACAGACAAACCATTAATGATACAGCCATGATCTTTTCTGGCAATCATCTAGAGCTGAAAACTAACAATATAAAGTAGATTTGAGCAGATGTTTTTGGTTACAAGCTTCAAAACAGAAGGTTGAGGCCAAAACGCTCTTTTCACAGTGAGATAATGCCATTTTGGCCTCTGGAGTTGTAACAGACAAACCATTAATGATACAGCCATGATCTTTTCTGGCAATCATCTAGAGCTGAAAACTAACAATATAAAGTAGATTTGAGCAGATGTTTTTGGTTCCAAGCTTCAAAACAGAAGTTGAGGCCAAAACGCTCTTTTCACAGTGAGATAATGCCATTTTGGCCTCTGGAGTTGTAACAGACAAACCATTAATGATACAGCCATGATCTTTTCTGGCAATCATCTAGAGCTGAAAACTAACAATATAAAGTAGATTTGAGCAGATGTTTTTGGTTCCAAGCTTCAAAACAGAAGTTGAGGCCAAAACGCTCTTTTCACGGTGAGATAGTGCCATTTTGGCCTCTGGAGTTGTAACAGACAAACCATTAATGATACAGCCATGATCTTTTCTGGCAATCATCTAGAGCTGAAAACGAACAATATAAAGTAGATTTGAGCAGATGTTTTTGGTTACAAGCTTCAAAACAGAAGGTTGAGGCCAAAACGCTCTTTTTACAGTGAGATAATGCCATTTTGGCCTCTGGAGTTGTAACAGACAAACCATTAATGATACAGCCATGATCTTTTCTGGCAATCATCTAGAGCTGAAAACTAACAATATAAAGTAGATTTGAGCAGATGATTTTGCTTCCAAGCTTCAAAACAGAAGTTGAGGCCAAAACGCTCTTTTCACAGTGAGATAATGCCATTTTGGCCTCTGGAGTTGTAACAGACAAACCATTAATGATACAGCCATGATCTTTTCTGGCAATCATCTAGAGCTGAAAACTAACAATATAAAGTAGATTTGAGCAGATGTTTTTGGTTCCAAGCTTCAAAACAGAAGTTGAGGCCAAAACGCTCTTTTCACAGTGAGATAATGCCATTTTGGCCTCTGGAGTTGTAACAGACAAACCATTAATGATACAGCCATGATCTTTTCTGGCAATCATCTAGAGCTGAAAACTAACAATATAAAGTAGATTTGAGCAGATGTTTATGGTTCCAAGCTTCAAAACAGAAGTTGAGGCCAAAACGCTCATTTTACAGTGAGATAATGCCATTTTGGCCTCTGGAGTTGTAACAGACAAACCATTAATGATACAGCCATGATCTTTTCTGGCAATCATCTAGTGCTGAAAACTAACAATATAAAGTAGATTTGAGCAGATGTTTTTGGTTCCAAGCTTCAAAACAGAAGTTGAGGCCAAAACGCTCTTTTCACAGTGAGATAATGCCATTTTGGCCTCTGGAGTTGTAACAGACAAACCATTAATGATACAGCCATGATCTTTTCTGGCAATCATCTAGAGCTGAAAACTAACAATATAAAGTAGATTTGAGCAGAAGTGTTTGGTTCCAAGCTTCAAAACAGAAGTTGAGGCCAAAACGCTCTTTTCACAGTGAGATAATGCCATTTTGGCCTCTGGAGTTGTAACAGACAAACCATTAATGATACAGCCATGATCTTTTCTGGCAATCATCTAGAGCTGAAAACTAAAAATATAAAGTAGATTTGAGCAGATGTTTTTGGTTACAAGCTTCAAAACAGAAGGTTGAGGCCAAAACGCTCTTTTCACAGTGAGATAATGCCATTTTGGCCTCAGGAGTTGTAACAGACAAACCATTAATGATACAGCCATGATCTTTTCTGGCAATCATCTAGAGCTGAAAACTAACAATATAAAGTAGATTTGAGCAGATGTTTTTGGTTACAAGCTTCAAAACAGAAGGTTGAGGCCAAAACGCTCTTTTCACAGTGAGATAATGCCATTTTGGCCTCTGGAGTTGTAACAGACAAACCATTAATGATACAGCCATGATCTTTTCTGGCAATCATCTAGAGCTGAAAACTAACAATATAAAGTAGATTTGAGCAGATGTTTTTGGTTCCAAGCTTCAAAACAGAAGTTGAGGCCAAAACGCTCTTTTCACAGTGAGATAATGCCATTTTGGCCTCTGGAGTTGTAACAGACAAACCATTAATGATACAGCCATGATCTTTTCTGGCAATCATCTAGAGCTGAAAACTAACAATATAAAGTAGATTTGAGCAGATGTTTTTGGTTCCAAGCTTCAAAACAGAAGTTGAGGCCAAAACGCTCTTTTCACAGTGAGATAATGCCATTTTGGCCTCTGGAGTTGTAACAGACAAACCATTAATGATACAGCCATGATCTTTTCTGGCAATCATCTAGAGCTGAAAACGAACAATATAACGTAGATTTGAGCAGATGTTTTTGGTTACAAGCTTCAAAACAGAAGGTTGAGGCCAAAACGCTCTTTTCACAGTGAGATAATGCCATTTTGGCCTCTGGAGTTGTAACAGACAAACCATTAATGATACAGCCATGATCTTTTCTGGCAATCATCTAGTGCTGAAAACTAACAATATAAAGTAGATTTGAGCAGATGTTTTTGGTTCCAAGCTTCAAAACAGAAGGTGAGGCCAAAACGCTCTTTTCACAGTGAGATAATGCCATTTTGGCCTCTGGAGTTGTAACAGACAAACCATTAATGATACAGCCATGATCTTTTCTGGCAATCATCTAGAGCTGAAAACGAACAATATAAAGTAGATTTGAGCAGATGTTTTTGGTTACAAGCTTCAAAACAGAAGGTTTAGGCCAAAACGCTCTTTTCACAGTGAGATAATGCCATTTTGGCCTCTGGAGTTGTAACAGACAAACCATTAATGATACAGCCATGATCTTTTCTGGCAATCATCTAGAGCTGAAAACTAACAATATAAAGTAGATTTGAGCAGATGTTTTTGCTTCCAAGCTTCAAAACAGAAGTTGAGGCCAAAACGCTCTTTTCACAGTGAGATAATGCCATTTTGGCCTCTGGAGTTGTAACAGACAAACCATTAATGATACAGCCATGATCTTTTCTGGCAATCATCTAGAGCTGAAAACTAACAATATAAAGTAGATTTGAGCAGATGTTTTTGGTTCCAAGCTTCAAAACAGAAGTTGAGGCCAAAACGCTCTTTTCACAGTGAGATAATGCCATTTTGGCCTCTGGAGTTGTAACAGACAAACCATTAATGATACAGCCATGATCTTTTCTGGCAATCATCTAGAGCTGAAAACTAACAATATAAAGTAGATTTGAGCAGATGTTTATGGTTCCAAGCTTCAAAACAGAAGTTGAGGCCAAAACGCTCATTTTACAGTGAGATAATGCCATTTTGGCCTCTGGAGTTGTAACAGACAAACCATTAATGATACAGCCATGATCTTTTCTGGCAATCATCTAGTGCTGAAAACTAACAATATAAAGTAGATTTGAGCAGATGTTTTTGGTTCCAAGCTTCAAAACAGAAGTTGAGGCCAAAACGCTCTTTTCACAGTGAGATAATGCCATTTTGGCCTCTGGAGTTGTAACAGACAAACCATTAATGATACAGCCATGATCTTTTCTGGCAATCATCTAGAGCTGAAAACTAACAATATAAAGTAGATTTGAGCAGAAGTTTTTGGTTCCAAGCTTCAAAACAGAAGTTGAGGCCAAAACGCTCTTTTCACAGTGAGATAATGCCATTTTGGCCTCTGGAGTTGTAACAGACAAACCATTAATGATACAGCCATGATCTTTTCTGGCAATCATCTAGAGCTGAAAACTAACAATATAAAGTAGATTTGAGCAGATGTTTTTGCTTCCAAGCTTCAAAACAGAAGTTGAGGCCAAAACGCTCTTTTCACAGTGAGATAATGCCATTTTGGCCTCTGGAGTTGTAACAGACAAACCATTAATGATACAGCCATGATCTTTTCTGGCAATCATCTAGAGCTGAAAACGAACAATATAAAGTAGATTTGAGCAGATGTTTTTGGTTCCAAGCTTCAAAACAGAAGTTGAGGCCAAAACGCTCTTTTCACAGTGAGATAATGCCATTTTGGCCTCTGGAGTTGTAACAGACAAACCATTAATGATACAGCCATGATCTTTTCTGGCAATCATCTAGAGCTGAAAACGAACAATATAAAGTAGATTTGAGCAGATGTTTTTGGTTACAAGCTTCAAAACAGAAGGTTTAGGCCAAAACGCTCTTTTCACAGTGAGATAATGTCATTTTGGCCTCTGGAGTTGTAACAGACAAACCATTAATGATACAGCCATGATCTTTTCTGGCAATCATCTAGAGCTGAAAACTAACAATATAAAGTAGATTTGAGCAGATGTTTTTGCTTCCAAGCTTCAAAACAGAAGTTGAGGCCAAAACGCTCTTTTCACAGTGAGATAATGCCATTTTGGCCTCTGGAGTTGTAACAGACAAACCATTAATGATACAGCCATGATCTTTTCTGGCAATCATCTAGAGCTGAAAACGAACAATATAAAGTAGATTTGAGCAGATGTTTTTGGTTACAAGCTTCAAAACAGAAGGTTTAGGCCAAAACGCTCTTTTCACAGTGAGATAATGCCATTTTGGCCTCTGGAGTTGTAACAGACAAACCATTAATGATACAGCCATGATCTTTTCTGGCAATCATCTAGAGCTGAAAACTAACAATATAAAGTAGATTTGAGCAGATGTTTTTGCTTCCAAGCTTCAAAACAGAAGTTGAGGCCAAAACGCTCTTTTCACAGTGAGATAATGCCATTTTGGCCTCTGGAGTTGTAACAGACAAACCATTAATGATACAGCCATGATCTTTTCTGGCAATCATCTAGAGCTGAAAACTAACAATATAAAGTAGATTTGAGCAGATGTTTTTGGTTACAAGCTTCAAAACAGAAGGTTGAGGCCAAAACGCTCTTTTCACAGTGAGATAATGCCATGTTGGCCTCTGGAGTTGTAACAGACAAACCATTAATGATACAGCCATGATCTTTTCTGGCAATCATCTAGAGCTGAAAACTAACAATATAAAGTAGATTTGAGCAGATGTTTATGGTTCCAAGCTTCAAAACAGAAGTTGAGGCCAAAACGCTCATTTCACAGTGAGATAATGCCATTTTGGCCTCTGGAGTTGTAACAGACAAACCATTAATGATACAGCCATGATCTTTTCTGGCAATCATCTAGAGCTGAAAACTAACAATATAAAGTAGATTTGAGCAGATGTTTTTGGTTCCAAGCTTCAAAACAGAAGTTGAGGCCAAAACGCTCTTTTCACAGTGAGATAATGCCATTTTGGCCTCTGGAGTTGTAACAGACAAACCATTAATGATACAGCCATGATCTTTTCTGGCAATCATCTAGAGCTGAAAACTAACAATATAAAGTAGATTTGAGCAGATGTTTTTGGTTCCAAGCTTCAAAACAGAAGTTGAGGCCAAAACGCTCTTTTCACAGTGAGATAATGCCATTTTGGCCTCTGGAGTTGTAACAGACAAACCATTAATGATACAGCCATGATCTTTTCTGGCAATCATCTAGAGCTGAAAACTAACAATATAAAGTAGATTTGAGCAGATGTTTATGGTTCCAAGCTTCAAAACAGAAGTTGAGGCCAAAACGCTCTTTTCACAGTGAGATAATGCCATTTTGGCCTCTGGAGTTGTAACAGACAAACCATTAATGATACAGCCATGATCTTTTCTGGCAATCATCTAGAGCTGAAAACTAACAATATAAAGTAGATTTGAGCAGATGTTTTTGGTTCCAAGCTTCAAAACAGAAGTTGAGGCCAAAACGCTCTTTTCACAGTGAGATAATGCCATTTTGGCCTCTGGAGTTGTAACAGACAAACCATTAATGATACAGCCATGATCTTTTCTGGCAATCATCTAGAGCTGAAAACTAACAATATAAAGTAGATTTGAGCAGATGTTTTTGGTTCCAAGCTTCAAAACAGAAGTTGAGGCCAAAACGCTCTTTTCACAGTGAGATAATGCCATTTTGGCCTCTGGAGTTGTAACAGACAAACCATTAATGATACAGCCATGATCTTTTCTGGCAATCATCTAGAGCTGAAAACTAACAATATAAAGTAGATTTGAGCAGATGTTTTTGGTTCCAAGCTTCAAAACAGAAGTTGAGGCCAAAACGCTCTTTTCACAGTGAGATAATGCCATTTTGGCCTCTGGAGTTGTAACAGACAAACCATTAATGATACAGCCATGATCTTTTCTGGCAATCATCTAGAGCTGAAAACTAACAATATAAAGTAGATTTGAGCAGATGTTTTTGGTTCCAAGCTTCAAAACAGAAGTTGAGGCCAAAACGCTCTTTTCACAGTGAGATAATGCCATTTTGGCCTCTGGAGTTGTAACAGACAAACCATTAATGATACAGCCATGATCTTTTCTGGCAATCATCTAGAGCTGAAAACGAACAATATAAAGTAGATTTGAGCAGATGTTTTTGGTTACAAGCTTCAAAACAGAAGGTTTAGGCCAAAACGCTCTTTTCACAGTGAGATAATGCCATTTTGGCCTCTGGAGTTGTAACAGACAAACCATTAATGATACAGCCATGATCTTTTCTGGCAATCATCTAGAGCTGAAAACTAACAATATAAAGTAGATTTGAGCAGATGTTTTTGCTTCCAAGCTTCAAAACAGAAGTTGAGGCCAAAACGCTCTTTTCACAGTGAGATAATGCCATTTTGGCCTCTGGAGTTGTAACAGACAAACCATTAATGATACAGCCATGATCTTTTCTGGCAATCATCTAGAGCTGAAAACGAACAATATAAAGTAGATTTGAGCAGATGTTTTTGGTTACAAGCTTCAAAACAGAAGGTTTAGGCCAAAACGCTCTTTTCACAGTGAGATAATGCCATTTTGGCCTCTGGAGTTGTAACAGACAAACCATTAATGATACAGCCATGATCTTTTCTGGCAATCATCTAGAGCTGAAAACTAACAATATAAAGTAGATTTGAGCAGATGTTTTTGCTTCCAAGCTTCAAAACAGAAGTTGAGGCCAAAACGCTCTTTTCACAGTGAGATAATGCCATTTTGGCCTCTGGAGTTGTAACAGACAAACCATTAATGATACAGCCATGATCTTTTCTGGCAATCATCTAGAGCTGAAAACTAACAATATAAAGTAGATTTGAGCAGATGTTTTTGGTTACAAGCTTCAAAACAGAAGGTTGAGGCCAAAACGCTCTTTTCACAGTGAGATAATGCCATGTTGGCCTCTGGAGTTGTAACAGACAAACCATTAATGATACAGCCATGATCTTTTCTGGCAATCATCTAGAGCTGAAAACTAACAATATAAAGTAGATTTGAGCAGATGTTTATGGTTCCAAGCTTCAAAACAGAAGTTGAGGCCAAAACACTCATTTCACAGTGAGATAATGCCATTTTGGCCTCTGGAGTTGTAACAGACAAACCATTAATGATACAGCCATGATCTTTTCTGGCAATCATCTAGTGCTGAAAACTAACAATATAAAGTAGATTTGAGCAGATGTTTTTGGTTCCAAGCTTCAAAACAGAAGTTGAGGCCAAAACGCTCTTTTCACAGTGAGATAATGCCATTTTGGCCTCTGGAGTTGTAACAGACAAACCATTAATGATACAGCCATGATCTTTTCTGGCAATCATCTAGAGCTGAAAACTAACAATATAAAGTAGATTTGAGCAGATGTTTTTGGTTCCAAGCTTCAAAACAGAAGTTGAGGCCAAAACGCTCTTTTCACAGTGAGATAATGCCATTTTGGCCTCTGGAGTTGTAACAGACAAACCATTAATGATACAGCCATGATCTTTTCTGGCAATCATCTAGAGCTGAAAACTAACAATATAAAGTAGATTTGAGCAGATGTTTTTGGTTCCAAGCTTCAAAACAGAAGTTGAGGCCAAAACGCTCTTTTCACAGTGAGATAATGCCATTTTGGCCTCTGGAGTTGTAACAGACAAACCATTAATGATACAGCCATGATCTTTTCTGGCAATCATCTAGAGCTGAAAACTAACAATATAAAGTAGATTTGAGCAGATGTTTTTGGTTCCAAGCTTCAAAACAGAAGTTGAGGCCAAAACGCTCTTTTCACAGTGAGATAATGCCATTTTGGCCTCTGGAGTTGTAACAGACAAACCATTAATGATACAGCCATGATCTTTTCTGGCAATCATCTAGAGCTGAAAACGAACAATATAACGTAGATTTGAGCAGATGTTTTTGGTTACAAGCTTCAAAACAGAAGGTTGAGGCCAAAACGCTCTTTTCACAGTGAGATAATGCCATTTTGGCCTCTGGAGTTGTAACAGACAAACCATTAATGATACAGCCATGATCTTTTCTGGCAATCATCTAGTGCTGAAAACTAACAATATAAAGTAGATTTGAGCAGATGTTTTTGGTTCCAAGCTTCAAAACAGAAGGTGAGGCCAAAACGCTCTTTTCACAGTGAGATAATGCCATTTTGGCCTCTGGAGTTGTAACAGACAAACCATTAATGATACAGCCATGATCTTTTCTGGCAATCATCTAGAGCTGAAAACGAACAATATAAAGTAGATTTGAGCAGATGTTTTTGGTTACAAGCTTCAAAACAGAAGGTTTAGGCCAAAACGCTCTTTTCACAGTGAGATAATGCCATTTTGGCCTCTGGAGTTGTAACAGACAAACCATTAATGATACAGCCATGATCTTTTCTGGCAATCATCTAGAGCTGAAAACTAACAATATAAAGTAGATTTGAGCAGATGTTTTTGCTTCCAAGCTTCAAAACAGAAGTTGAGGCCAAAACGCTCTTTTCACAGTGAGATAATGCCATTTTGGCCTCTGGAGTTGTAACAGACAAACCATTAATGATACAGCCATGATCTTTTCTGGCAATCATCTAGAGCTGAAAACTAACAATATAAAGTAGATTTGAGCAGATGTTTTTGGTTCCAAGCTTCAAAACAGAAGTTGAGGCCAAAACGCTCTTTTCACAGTGAGATAATGCCATTTTGGCCTCTGGAGTTGTAACAGACAAACCATTAATGATACAGCCATGATCTTTTCTGGCAATCATCTAGAGCTGAAAACTAACAATATAAAGTAGATTTGAGCAGATGTTTATGGTTCCAAGCTTCAAAACAGAAGTTGAGGCCAAAACGCTCATTTTACAGTGAGATAATGCCATTTTGGCCTCTGGAGTTGTAACAGACAAACCATTAATGATACAGCCATGATCTTTTCTGGCAATCATCTAGTGCTGAAAACTAACAATATAAAGTAGATTTGAGCAGATGTTTTTGGTTCCAAGCTTCAAAACAGAAGTTGAGGCCAAAACGCTCTTTTCACAGTGAGATAATGCCATTTTGGCCTCTGGAGTTGTAACAGACAAACCATTAATGATACAGCCATGATCTTTTCTGGCAATCATCTAGAGCTGAAAACTAACAATATAAAGTAGATTTGAGCAGAAGTTTTTGGTTCCAAGCTTCAAAACAGAAGTTGAGGCCAAAACGCTCTTTTCACAGTGAGATAATGCCATTTTGGCCTCTGGAGTTGTAACAGACAAACCATTAATGATACAGCCATGATCTTTTCTGGCAATCATCTAGAGCTGAAAACTAACAATATAAAGTAGATTTGAGCAGATGTTTTTGCTTCCAAGCTTCAAAACAGAAGTTGAGGCCAAAACGCTCTTTTCACAGTGAGATAATGCCATTTTGGCCTCTGGAGTTGTAACAGACAAACCATTAATGATACAGCCATGATCTTTTCTGGCAATCATCTAGAGCTGAAAACGAACAATATAAAGTAGATTTGAGCAGATGTTTTTGGTTCCAAGCTTCAAAACAGAAGTTGAGGCCAAAACGCTCTTTTCACAGTGAGATAATGCCATTTTGGCCTCTGGAGTTGTAACAGACAAACCATTAATGATACAGCCATGATCTTTTCTGGCAATCATCTAGAGCTGAAAACTAACAATATAAAGTAGATTTGAGCAGATGTTTTTGGTTCCAAGCTTCAAAACAGAAGTTGAGGCCAAAACGCTCTTTTCACAGTGAGATAATGCCATTTTGGCCTCTGGAGTTGTAACAGACAAACCATTAATGATACAGCCATGATCTTTTCTGGCAATCATCTAGAGCTGAAAACTAACAATATAAAGTAGATTTGAGCAGATGTTTTTGGTTACAAGCTTCAAAACAGAAGGTTGAGGCCAAAACGCTCTTTTCACAGTGAGATAATGCCATTTTGGCCTCTGGAGTTGTAACAGACAAACCATTAATGATACAGCCATGATCTTTTCTGGCAATCATCTAGAGCTGAAAACTAACAATATAAAGTAGATTTGAGCAGATGTTTATGGTTCCAAGCTTCAAAACAGAAGTTGAGGCCAAAACGCTCATATCACAGTGAGATAATGCCATTTTGGCCTCTGGAGTTGTAACAGACAAACCATTAATGATACAGCCATGATCTTTTCTGGCAATCATCTAGAGCTGAAAACGAACAATATAAAGTAGATTTGAGCAGATGTTTTTGGTTCCAAGCTTCAAAACAGAAGTTGAGGCCAAAACGCTCTTTTCACAGTGAGATAATGCCATTTTGGCCTCTGGAGTTGTAACAGACAAACCATTAATGATACAGCCATGATCTTTTCTGGCAATCATCTAGAGCTGAAAACTAACAATATAAAGTAGATTTGAGCAGATGTTTTTGGTTCCAAGCTTCAAAACAGAAGTTGAGGCCAAAACGCTCTTTTCACGGTGAGATAGTGCCATTTTGGCCTCTGGAGTTGTAACAGACAAACCATTAATGATACAGCCATGATCTTTTCTGGCAATCATCTAGAGCTGAAAACGAACAATATAAAGTAGATTTGAGCAGATGTTTTTGGTTACAAGCTTCAAAACAGAAGGTTGAGGCCAAAACGCTCTTTTTACAGTGAGATAATGCCATTTTGGCCTCTGGAGTTGTAACAGACAAACCATTAATGATACAGCCATGATCTTTTCTGGCAATCATCTAGAGCTGAAAACTAACAATATAAAGTAGATTTGAGCAGATGATTTTGCTTCCAAGCTTCAAAACAGAAGTTGAGGCCAAAACGCTCTTTTCACAGTGAGATAATGCCATTTTGGCCTCTGGAGTTGTAACAGACAAACCATTAATGATACAGCCATGATCTTTTCTGGCAATCATCTAGAGCTGAAAACTAACAATATAAAGTAGATTTGAGCAGATGTTTTTGGTTACAAGCTTCAAAACAGAAGGTTGAGGCCAAAACGCTCTTTTCACAGTGAGATAATGCCATTTTGGCCTCTGGAGTTGTAACAGACAAACCATTAATGATACAGCCATGATCTTTTCTGGCAATCATCTAGAGCTGAAAACTAACAATATAAAGTAGATTTGAGCAGATGTTTTTGGTTCCAAGCTTCAAAACAGAAGTTGAGGCCAAAACGCTCTTTTCACAGTGAGATAATGCCATTTTGGCCTCTGGAGTTGTAACAGACAAACCATTAATGATACAGCCATGATCTTTTCTGGCAATCATCTAGAGCTGAAAACGAACAATATAACGTAGATTTGAGCAGATGTTTTTGGTTACAAGCTTCAAAACAGAAGGTTGAGGCCAAAACGCTCTTTTCACAGTGAGATAATGCCATTTTGGCCTCTGGAGTTGTAACAGACAAACCATTAATGATACAGCCATGATCTTTTCTGGCAATCATCTAGTGCTGAAAACTAACAATAT
The DNA here is from genome assembly GCA_030533445.1 of Cyprinodon diabolis. NCBI lineage: Eukaryota > Metazoa > Chordata > Actinopteri > Cyprinodontiformes > Cyprinodontidae > Cyprinodon > Cyprinodon diabolis. The sequence goes on from JARPUW010000025.1 coordinate 44,749, forward strand.
AAAGTAGATTTGAGCAGATGTTTTTGGTTCCAAGCTTCAAAACAGAAGGTGAGGCCAAAACGCTCTTTTCACAGTGAGATAATGCCATTTTGGCCTCTGGAGTTGTAACAGACAAACCATTAATGATACAGCCATGATCTTTTCTGGCAATCATCTAGAGCTGAAAACGAACAATATAAAGTAGATTTGAGCAGATGTTTTTGGTTACAAGCTTCAAAACAGAAGGTTTAGGCCAAAACGCTCTTTTCACAGTGAGATAATGCCATTTTGGCCTCTGGAGTTGTAACAGACAAACCATTAATGATACAGCCATGATCTTTTCTGGCAATCATCTAGAGCTGAAAACTAACAATATAAAGTAGATTTGAGCAGATGTTTTTGCTTCCAAGCTTCAAAACAGAAGTTGAGGCCAAAACGCTCTTTTCACAGTGAGATAATGCCATTTTGGCCTCTGGAGTTGTAACAGACAAACCATTAATGATACAGCCATGATCTTTTCTGGCAATCATCTAGAGCTGAAAACTAACAATATAAAGTAGATTTGAGCAGATGTTTTTGGTTCCAAGCTTCAAAACAGAAGTTGAGGCCAAAACGCTCTTTTCACAGTGAGATAATGCCATTTTGGCCTCTGGAGTTGTAACAGACAAACCATTAATGATACAGCCATGATCTTTTCTGGCAATCATCTAGAGCTGAAAACTAACAATATAAAGTAGATTTGAGCAGATGTTTATGGTTCCAAGCTTCAAAACAGAAGTTGAGGCCAAAACGCTCATTTTACAGTGAGATAATGCCATTTTGGCCTCTGGAGTTGTAACAGACAAACCATTAATGATACAGCCATGATCTTTTCTGGCAATCATCTAGTGCTGAAAACTAACAATATAAAGTAGATTTGAGCAGATGTTTTTGGTTCCAAGCTTCAAAACAGAAGTTGAGGCCAAAACGCTCTTTTCACAGTGAGATAATGCCATTTTGGCCTCTGGAGTTGTAACAGACAAACCATTAATGATACAGCCATGATCTTTTCTGGCAATCATCTAGAGCTGAAAACTAACAATATAAAGTAGATTTGAGCAGAAGTTTTTGGTTCCAAGCTTCAAAACAGAAGTTGAGGCCAAAACGCTCTTTTCACAGTGAGATAATGCCATTTTGGCCTCTGGAGTTGTAACAGACAAACCATTAATGATACAGCCATGATCTTTTCTGGCAATCATCTAGAGCTGAAAACTAACAATATAAAGTAGATTTGAGCAGATGTTTTTGCTTCCAAGCTTCAAAACAGAAGTTGAGGCCAAAACGCTCTTTTCACAGTGAGATAATGCCATTTTGGCCTCTGGAGTTGTAACAGACAAACCATTAATGATACAGCCATGATCTTTTCTGGCAATCATCTAGAGCTGAAAACGAACAATATAAAGTAGATTTGAGCAGATGTTTTTGGTTCCAAGCTTCAAAACAGAAGTTGAGGCCAAAACGCTCTTTTCACAGTGAGATAATGCCATTTTGGCCTCTGGAGTTGTAACAGACAAACCATTAATGATACAGCCATGATCTTTTCTGGCAATCATCTAGAGCTGAAAACTAACAATATAAAGTAGATTTGAGCAGATGTTTTTGGTTCCAAGCTTCAAAACAGAAGTTGAGGCCAAAACGCTCTTTTCACAGTGAGATAATGCCATTTTGGCCTCTGGAGTTGTAACAGACAAACCATTAATGATACAGCCATGATCTTTTCTGGCAATCATCTAGAGCTGAAAACTAACAATATAAAGTAGATTTGAGCAGATGTTTTTGGTTACAAGCTTCAAAACAGAAGGTTGAGGCCAAAACGCTCTTTTCACAGTGAGATAATGCCATTTTGGCCTCTGGAGTTGTAACAGACAAACCATTAATGATACAGCCATGATCTTTTCTGGCAATCATCTAGAGCTGAAAACTAACAATATAAAGTAGATTTGAGCAGATGTTTATGGTTCCAAGCTTCAAAACAGAAGTTGAGGCCAAAACGCTCATATCACAGTGAGATAATGCCATTTTGGCCTCTGGAGTTGTAACAGACAAACCATTAATGATACAGCCATGATCTTTTCTGGCAATCATCTAGAGCTGAAAACGAACAATATAAAGTAGATTTGAGCAGATGTTTTTGGTTCCAAGCTTCAAAACAGAAGTTGAGGCCAAAACGCTCTTTTCACAGTGAGATAATGCCATTTTGGCCTCTGGAGTTGTAACAGACAAACCATTAATGATACAGCCATGATCTTTTCTGGCAATCATCTAGAGCTGAAAACTAACAATATAAAGTAGATTTGAGCAGATGTTTTTGGTTCCAAGCTTCAAAACAGAAGTTGAGGCCAAAACGCTCTTTTCACGGTGAGATAGTGCCATTTTGGCCTCTGGAGTTGTAACAGACAAACCATTAATGATACAGCCATGATCTTTTCTGGCAATCATCTAGAGCTGAAAACGAACAATATAAAGTAGATTTGAGCAGATGTTTTTGGTTACAAGCTTCAAAACAGAAGGTTGAGGCCAAAACGCTCTTTTTACAGTGAGATAATGCCATTTTGGCCTCTGGAGTTGTAACAGACAAACCATTAATGATACAGCCATGATCTTTTCTGGCAATCATCTAGAGCTGAAAACTAACAATATAAAGTAGATTTGAGCAGATGATTTTGCTTCCAAGCTTCAAAACAGAAGTTGAGGCCAAAACGCTCTTTTCACAGTGAGATAATGCCATTTTGGCCTCTGGAGTTGTAACAGACAAACCATTAATGATACAGCCATGATCTTTTCTGGCAATCATCTAGAGCTGAAAACTAACAATATAAAGTAGATTTGAGCAGATGTTTTTGGTTACAAGCTTCAAAACAGAAGGTTGAGGCCAAAACGCTCTTTTCACAGTGAGATAATGCCATTTTGGCCTCTGGAGTTGTAACAGACAAACCATTAATGATACAGCCATGATCTTTTCTGGCAATCATCTAGAGCTGAAAACTAACAATATAAAGTAGATTTGAGCAGATGTTTTTGGTTCCAAGCTTCAAAACAGAAGTTGAGGCCAAAACGCTCTTTTCACAGTGAGATAATGCCATTTTGGCCTCTGGAGTTGTAACAGACAAACCATTAATGATACAGCCATGATCTTTTCTGGCAATCATCTAGAGCTGAAAACAATATAAAGTAGATTTGAGCAGATGTTTTTGGTTACAAGCTTCAAAACAGAAGGTTGAGGCCAAAACGCTCTTTTCACAGTGAGATAATGCCATTTTGGCCTCTGGAGTTGTAACAGACAAACCATTAATGATACAGCCATGATCTTTTCTGGCAATCATCTAGAGCTGAAAACTAACAATATAAAGTAGATTTGAGCAGATGTTTATGGTTCCAAGCTTCAAAACAGAAGTTGAGGCCAAAACGCTCATATCACAGTGAGATAATGCCATTTTGGCCTCTGGAGTTGTAACAGACAAACCATTAATGATACAGCCATGATCTTTTCTGGCAATCATCTAGAGCTGAAAACGAACAATATAAAGTAGATTTGAGCAGATGTTTTTGGTTCCAAGCTTCAAAACAGAAGTTGAGGCCAAAACGCTCTTTTCACAGTGAGATAATGCCATTTTGGCCTCTGGAGTTGTAACAGACAAACCATTAATGATACAGCCATGATCTTTTCTGGCAATCATCTAGAGCTGAAAACTAACAATATAAAGTAGATTTGAGCAGATGTTTTTGGTTACAAGCTTCAAAACAGAAGGTTGAGGCCAAAACGCCCTTTTCACAGTGAGATAATGCCATTTTGGCCTCTGGAGTTGTAACAGACAAACCATTAATGATACAGCCATGATCTTTTCTGGCAATCATCTAGAGCTGAAAACTAACAATATAAAGTAGATTTGAGCAGATGTTTTTGGTTACAAGCTTCAAAACAGAAGGTTGAGGCCAAAACGCTCTTTTCACAGTGAGATAATGCCATTTTGGCCTCTGGAGTTGTAACAGACAAACCATTAATGATACAGCCATGATCTTTTCTGGCAATCATCTAGAGCTGAAAACTAACAATATAAAGTAGATTTGAGCAGATGTTTTTGGTTCCAAGCTTCAAAACAGAAGTTGAGGCCAAAACGCTCTTTTCACAGTGAGATAATGCCATTTTGGCCTCTGGAGTTGTAACAGACAAACCATTAATGATACAGCCATGATCTTTTCTGGCAATCATCTAGAGCTGAAAACTAACAATATAAAGTAGATTTGAGCAGATGTTTTTGGTTCCAAGCTTCAAAACAGAAGTTGAGGCCAAAACGCTCTTTTCACGGTGAGATAGTGCCATTTTGGCCTCTGGAGTTGTAACAGACAAACCATTAATGATACAGCCATGATCTTTTCTGGCAATCATCTAGAGCTGAAAACGAACAATATAAAGTAGATTTGAGCAGATGTTTTTGGTTACAAGCTTCAAAACAGAAGGTTGAGGCCAAAACGCTCTTTTTACAGTGAGATAATGCCATTTTGGCCTCTGGAGTTGTAACAGACAAACCATTAATGATACAGCCATGATCTTTTCTGGCAATCATCTAGAGCTGAAAACTAACAATATAAAGTAGATTTGAGCAGATGATTTTGCTTCCAAGCTTCAAAACAGAAGTTGAGGCCAAAACGCTCTTTTCACAGTGAGATAATGCCATTTTGGCCTCTGGAGTTGTAACAGACAAACCATTAATGATACAGCCATGATCTTTTCTGGCAATCATCTAGAGCTGAAAACTAACAATATAAAGTAGATTTGAGCAGATGTTTTTGGTTCCAAGCTTCAAAACAGAAGTTGAGGCCAAAACGCTCTTTTCACAGTGAGATAATGCCATTTTGGCCTCTGGAGTTGTAACAGACAAACCATTAATGATACAGCCATGATCTTTTCTGGCAATCATCTAGAGCTGAAAACTAACAATATAAAGTAGATTTGAGCAGATGTTTATGGTTCCAAGCTTCAAAACAGAAGTTGAGGCCAAAACGCTCATTTTACAGTGAGATAATGCCATTTTGGCCTCTGGAGTTGTAACAGACAAACCATTAATGATACAGCCATGATCTTTTCTGGCAATCATCTAGTGCTGAAAACTAACAATATAAAGTAGATTTGAGCAGATGTTTTTGGTTCCAAGCTTCAAAACAGAAGTTGAGGCCAAAACGCTCTTTTCACAGTGAGATAATGCCATTTTGGCCTCTGGAGTTGTAACAGACAAACCATTAATGATACAGCCATGATCTTTTCTGGCAATCATCTAGAGCTGAAAACTAACAATATAAAGTAGATTTGAGCAGAAGTGTTTGGTTCCAAGCTTCAAAACAGAAGTTGAGGCCAAAACGCTCTTTTCACAGTGAGATAATGCCATTTTGGCCTCTGGAGTTGTAACAGACAAACCATTAATGATACAGCCATGATCTTTTCTGGCAATCATCTAGAGCTGAAAACTAAAAATATAAAGTAGATTTGAGCAGATGTTTTTGGTTACAAGCTTCAAAACAGAAGGTTGAGGCCAAAACGCTCTTTTCACAGTGAGATAATGCCATTTTGGCCTCAGGAGTTGTAACAGACAAACCATTAATGATACAGCCATGATCTTTTCTGGCAATCATCTAGAGCTGAAAACTAACAATATAAAGTAGATTTGAGCAGATGTTTTTGGTTACAAGCTTCAAAACAGAAGGTTGAGGCCAAAACGCTCTTTTCACAGTGAGATAATGCCATTTTGGCCTCTGGAGTTGTAACAGACAAACCATTAATGATACAGCCATGATCTTTTCTGGCAATCATCTAGAGCTGAAAACTAACAATATAAAGTAGATTTGAGCAGATGTTTATGGTTCCAAGCTTCAAAACAGAAGTTGAGGCCAAAACGCTCATTTTACAGTGAGATAATGCCATTTTGGCCTCTGGAGTTGTAACAGACAAACCATTAATGATACAGCCATGATCTTTTCTGGCAATCATCTAGTGCTGAAAACTAACAATATAAAGTAGATTTGAGCAGAAGTTTTTGGTTCCAAGCTTCAAAACAGAAGTTGAGGCCAAAACGCTCTTTTCACAGTGAGATAATGCCATTTTGGCCTCTGGAGTTGTAACAGACAAACCATTAATGATACAGCCATGATCTTTTCTGGCAATCATCTAGAGCTGAAAACTAAAAATAAAAAGTAGATTTGAGCAGATGTTTTTGGTTACAAGCTTCAAAACAGAAGGTTGAGGCCAAAACGCTCTTTTCACTGTGAGATAGTGCCATTTTGGCCTCTGGAGTTGTAACAGACAAACCATTAATGATACAGCCATGATCTTTTCTGGCAATCATCTAGAGCTGAAAACTAACAATATAAAGTAGATTTGAGCAGATGTTTTTGGTTCCAAGCTTCAAAACAGAAGTTGAGGCCAAAACGCTCTTTTCACAGTGAGATAATGCCATTTTGGCCTCTGGAGTTGTAACAGACAAACCATTAATGATACAGCCATGATCTTTTCTGGCAATCATCTAGAGCTGAAAACTAACAATATAAAGTAGATTTGAGCAGATGTTTTTGGTTACAAGCTTCAAAACAGAAGGTTGAGGCCAAAACGCTCTTTTCACAGTGAGATAATGCCATGTTGGCCTCTGGAGTTGTAACAGACAAACCATTAATGATACAGCCATGATCTTTTCTGGCAATCATCTAGAGCTGAAAACTAACAATATAAAGTAGATTTGAGCAGATGTTTATGGTTCCAAGCTTCAAAACAGAAGTTGAGGCCAAAACACTCATTTCACAGTGAGATAATGCCATTTTGGCCTCTGGAGTTGTAACAGACAAACCATTAATGATACAGCCATGATCTTTTCTGGCAATCATCTAGTGCTGAAAACTAACAATATAAAGTAGATTTGAGCAGATGTTTTTGGTTCCAAGCTTCAAAACAGAAGTTGAGGCCAAAACGCTCTTTTCACAGTGAGATAATGCCATTTTGGCCTCTGGAGTTGTAACAGACAAACCATTAATGATACAGCCATGATCTTTTCTGGCAATCATCTAGAGCTGAAAACTAACAATATAAAGTAGATTTGAGCAGATGTTTTTGGTTCCAAGCTTCAAAACAGAAGTTGAGGCCAAAACGCTCTTTTCACAGTGAGATAATGCCATTTTGGCCTCTGGAGTTGTAACAGACAAACCATTAATGATACAGCCATGATCTTTTCTGGCAATCATCTAGAGCTGAAAACTAACAATATAAAGTAGATTTGAGCAGATGTTTTTGGTTCCAAGCTTCAAAACAGAAGTTGAGGCCAAAACGCTCTTTTCACAGTGAGATAATGCCATTTTGGCCTCTGGAGTTGTAACAGACAAACCATTAATGATACAGCCATGATCTTTTCTGGCAATCATCTAGAGCTGAAAACTAACAATATAAAGTAGATTTGAGCAGATGTTTTTGGTTCCAAGCTTCAAAACAGAAGTTGAGGCCAAAACGCTCTTTTCACAGTGAGATAATGCCATTTTGGCCTCTGGAGTTGTAACAGACAAACCATTAATGATACAGCCATGATCTTTTCTGGCAATCATCTAGAGCTGAAAACGAACAATATAACGTAGATTTGAGCAGATGTTTTTGGTTACAAGCTTCAAAACAGAAGGTTGAGGCCAAAACGCTCTTTTCACAGTGAGATAATGCCATTTTGGCCTCTGGAGTTGTAACAGACAAACCATTAATGATACAGCCATGATCTTTTCTGGCAATCATCTAGTGCTGAAAACTAACAATATAAAGTAGATTTGAGCAGATGTTTTTGGTTCCAAGCTTCAAAACAGAAGGTGAGGCCAAAACGCTCTTTTCACAGTGAGATAATGCCATTTTGGCCTCTGGAGTTGTAACAGACAAACCATTAATGATACAGCCATGATCTTTTCTGGCAATCATCTAGAGCTGAAAACGAACAATATAAAGTAGATTTGAGCAGATGTTTTTGGTTACAAGCTTCAAAACAGAAGGTTTAGGCCAAAACGCTCTTTTCACAGTGAGATAATGCCATTTTGGCCTCTGGAGTTGTAACAGACAAACCATTAATGATACAGCCATGATCTTTTCTGGCAATCATCTAGAGCTGAAAACTAACAATATAAAGTAGATTTGAGCAGATGTTTTTGCTTCCAAGCTTCAAAACAGAAGTTGAGGCCAAAACGCTCTTTTCACAGTGAGATAATGCCATTTTGGCCTCTGGAGTTGTAACAGACAAACCATTAATGATACAGCCATGATCTTTTCTGGCAATCATCTAGAGCTGAAAACTAACAATATAAAGTAGATTTGAGCAGATGTTTTTGGTTCCAAGCTTCAAAACAGAAGTTGAGGCCAAAACGCTCTTTTCACAGTGAGATAATGCCATTTTGGCCTCTGGAGTTGTAACAGACAAACCATTAATGATACAGCCATGATCTTTTCTGGCAATCATCTAGAGCTGAAAACTAACAATATAAAGTAGATTTGAGCAGATGTTTATGGTTCCAAGCTTCAAAACAGAAGTTGAGGCCAAAACGCTCATTTTACAGTGAGATAATGCCATTTTGGCCTCTGGAGTTGTAACAGACAAACCATTAATGATACAGCCATGATCTTTTCTGGCAATCATCTAGTGCTGAAAACTAACAATATAAAGTAGATTTGAGCAGATGTTTTTGGTTCCAAGCTTCAAAACAGAAGTTGAGGCCAAAACGCTCTTTTCACAGTGAGATAATGCCATTTTGGCCTCTGGAGTTGTAACAGACAAACCATTAATGATACAGCCATGATCTTTTCTGGCAATCATCTAGAGCTGAAAACTAACAATATAAAGTAGATTTGAGCAGAAGTTTTTGGTTCCAAGCTTCAAAACAGAAGTTGAGGCCAAAACGCTCTTTTCACAGTGAGATAATGCCATTTTGGCCTCTGGAGTTGTAACAGACAAACCATTAATGATACAGCCATGATCTTTTCTGGCAATCATCTAGAGCTGAAAACTAACAATATAAAGTAGATTTGAGCAGATGTTTTTGCTTCCAAGCTTCAAAACAGAAGTTGAGGCCAAAACGCTCTTTTCACAGTGAGATAATGCCATTTTGGCCTCTGGAGTTGTAACAGACAAACCATTAATGATACAGCCATGATCTTTTCTGGCAATCATCTAGAGCTGAAAACTAACAATATAAAGTAGATTTGAGCAGATGTTTTTGGTTCCAAGCTTCAAAACAGAAGTTGAGGCCAAAACGCTCTTTTCACAGTGAGATAATGCCATTTTGGCCTCTGGAGTTGTAACAGACAAACCATTAATGATACAGCCATGATCTTTTCTGGCAATCATCTAGAGCTGAAAACTAACAATATAAAGTAGATTTGAGCAGATGTTTATGGTTCCAAGCTTCAAAACAGAAGTTGAGGCCAAAACGCTCATTTTACAGTGAGATAATGCCATTTTGGCCTCTGGAGTTGTAACAGACAAACCATTAATGATACAGCCATGATCTTTTCTGGCAATCATCTAGTGCTGAAAACTAACAATATAAAGTAGATTTGAGCAGATGTTTTTGGTTCCAAGCTTCAAAACAGAAGTTGAGGCCAAAACGCTCTTTTCACAGTGAGATAATGCCATTTTGGCCTCTGGAGTTGTAACAGACAAACCATTAATGATACAGCCATGATCTTTTCTGGCAATCATCTAGAGCTGAAAACTAACAATATAAAGTAGATTTGAGCAGAAGTTTTTGGTTCCAAGCTTCAAAACAGAAGTTGAGGCCAAAACGCTCTTTTCACAGTGAGATAATGCCATTTTGGCCTCTGGAGTTGTAACAGACAAACCATTAATGATACAGCCATGATCTTTTCTGGCAATCATCTAGAGCTGAAAACTAACAATATAAAGTAGATTTGAGCAGATGTTTTTGGTTCCAAGCTTCAAAACAGAAGTTGAGGCCAAAAAGCTCTTTTCACAGTGAGATAATGCCATTTTGGCCTCTGGAGTTGTAACAGACAAACCATTAATGATACAGCCATGATCTTTTCTGGCAATCATCTAGAGCTGAAAACTAACAATATAAAGTAGATTTGAGCAGATGTTTATGGTTCCAAGCTTCAAAACAGAAGTTGAGGCCAAAACGCTCATTTTACAGTGAGATAATGCCATTTTGGCCTCTGGAGTTGTAACAGACAAACCATTAATGATACAGCCATGATCTTTTCTGGCAATCATCTAGTGCTGAAAACTAACAATATAAAGTAGATTTGAGCAGATGTTTTTGGTTCCAAGCTTCAAAACAGAAGTTGAGGCCAAAACGCTCTTTTCACAGTGAGATAATGCCATTTTGGCCTCTGGAGTTGTAACAGACAAACCATTAATGATACAGCCATGATCTTTTCTGGCAATCATCTAGAGCTGAAAACTAACAATATAAAGTAGATTTGAGCAGAAGTTTTTGGTTCCAAGCTTCAAAACAGAAGTTGAGGCCAAAACGCTCTTTTCACAGTGAGATAATGCCATTTTGGCCTCTGGAGTTGTAACAGACAAACCATTAATGATACAGCCATGATCTTTTCTGGCAATCATCTAGAGCTGAAAACTAAAAATATAAAGTAGATTTGAGCAGAAGTTTTTGGTTACAAGCTTCAAAACAGAAGTTGAGGCCAAAACGCTCTTTTCACAGTGAGATAATGCCATTTTGGCCTCTGGAGTTGTAACAGACAAACCATTAATGATACAGCCATGATCTTTTCTGGCAATCATCTAGAGCTGAAAACTAACAATATAAAGTAGATTTGAGCAGATGTTTTTGGTTCCAAGCTTCAAAACAGAAGTTGAGGCCAAAACGCTCTTTTCACAGTGAGATAATGCCATTTTGGCCTCTGGAGTTGTAACAGACAAACCATTAATGATACAGCCATGATCTTTTCTGGCAATCATCTAGAGCTGAAAACTAACAATATAAAGTAGATTTGAGCAGATGTTTATGGTTCCAAGCTTCAAAACAGAAGTTGAGGCCAAAACGCTCATTTTACAGTGAGATAATGCCATTTTGGCCTCTGGAGTTGTAACAGACAAACCATTAATGATACAGCCATGATCTTTTCTGGCAATCATCTAGTGCTGAAAACTAACAATATAAAGTAGATTTGAGCAGATGTTTTTGGTTCCAAGCTTCAAAACAGAAGTTGAGGCCAAAACGCTCTTTTCACAGTGAGATAATGCCATTTTGGCCTCTGGAGTTGTAACAGACAAACCATTAATGATACAGCCATGATCTTTTCTGGCAATCATCTAGAGCTGAAAACTAACAATATAAAGTAGATTAGAGCAGAAGTCTTTGGTTCCAAGCTTCAAAACAGAAGTTGAGGCCATAACGCTCTTTTCACAGTGAGATAATGCCATTTTGGCCTCTGGAGTTGTAACAGACAAACCATTAATGATACAGCCATGATCTTTTCTGGCAATCATCTAGAGCTGAAAACTAAAAATATAAAGTAGATTTGAGCAGATGTTTTTGGTTACAAGCTTCAAAACAGAAGGTTGAGGCCAAAACGCTCTTTTCACGGTGAGATAGTGCCATTTTGGCCTCTGGAGTTGTAACAGACAAACCATTAATGATACAGCCATGATCCTTTCTGGCAATCATCTAGAGCTGAAAACTAACAATATAAAGTAGATTTGAGCAGATGTTTTTGGTTCCAAGCTTCAAAACAGAAGTTGAGGCCAAAACGCTCTTTTCACAGTGAGATAATGCCATTTTGGGCTCTGGAGTTGTAACAGACAAACCATTAATGATACAGCCATGATCTTTTCTGGCAATCATCTAGAGCTGAAAACTAACAATATAAAGTAGATTTGAGCAGATGTTTTTGGTTACAAGCTTCAAAACAGAAGGTTGAGGCCAAAACGCTCTTTTCACAGTGAGATAATGCCATGTTGGCCTCTGGAGTTGTAACAGACAAACCATTAATGATACAGCCATGATCTTTTCTGGCAATTGTCTAGAGCTGAAAACTAACAATATAAAGTAGATTTGAGCAGATGTTTATGGTTCCAAGCTTCAAAACAGAAGTTGAGGCCAAAACGCTCATTTCACAGTGAGATAATGCCATTTTGGCCTCTGGAGTTGTAACAGACAAACCATTAATGATACAGCCATGATCTTTTCTGGCAATCATCTAGAGCTGAAAACTAACAATATAAAGTAGATTTGAGCAGATGTTTTTGGTTCCAAGCTTCAAAACAGAAGTTGAGGCCAAAACGCTCTTTTCACAGTGAGATAATGCCATTTTGGCCTCTGGAGTTGTAACAGACAAACCATTAATGATACAGCCATGATCTTTTCTGGCAATCATCTAGAGCTGAAAACTAACAATATAAAGTAGATTTGAGCAGATGTTTTTGGTTCCAAGCTTCAAAACAGAAGTTGAGGCCAAAACGCTCTTTTCACAGTGAGATAATGCCATTTTGGCCTCTGGAGTTGTAACAGACAAACCATTAATGATACAGCCATGATCTTTTCTGGCAATCATCTAGAGCTGAAAACGAACAATATAACGTAGATTTGAGCAGATGTTTTTGGTTACAAGCTTCAAAACAGAAGGTTGAGGCCAAAACGCTCTTTTCACAGTGAGATAATGCCATTTTGGCCTCTGGAGTTGTAACAGACAAACCATTAATGATACAGCCATGATCTTTTCTGGCAATCATCTAGTGCTGAAAACTAACAATATAAAGTAGATTTGAGCAGATGTTTTTGGTTCCAAGCTTCAAAACAGAAGGTGAGGCCAAAACGCTCTTTTCACAGTGAGATAATGCCATTTTGGCCTCTGGAGTTGTAACAGACAAACCATTAATGATACAGCCATGATCTTTTCTGGCAATCATCTAGAGCTGAAAACGAACAATATAAAGTAGATTTGAGCAGATGTTTTTGGTTACAAGCTTCAAAACAGAAGGTTTAGGCCAAAACGCTCTTTTTACAGTGAGATAATGCCATTTTGGCCTCTGGAGTTGTAACAGACAAACCATTAATGATACAGCCATGATCTTTTCTGGCAATCATCTAGAGCTGAAAACTAACAATATAAAGTAGATTTGAGCAGATGTTTTTGCTTCCAAGCTTCAAAACAGAAGTTGAGGCCAAAACGCTCTTTTCACAGTGAGATAATGCCATTTTGGCCTCTGGAGTTGTAACAGACAAACCATTAATGATACAGCCATGATCTTTTCTGGCAATCATCTAGAGCTGAAAACTAACAATATAAAGTAGATTTGAGCAGATGTTTTTGGTTCCAAGCTTCAAAACAGAAGTTGAGGCCAAAACGCTCTTTTCACAGTGAGATAATGCCATTTTGGCCTCTGGAGTTGTAACAGACAAACCATTAATGATACAGCCATGATCTTTTCTGGCAATCATCTAGAGCTGAAAACTAACAATATAAAGTAGATTTGAGCAGATGTTTATGGTTCCAAGCTTCAAAACAGAAGTTGAGGCCAAAACGCTCATTTTACAGTGAGATAATGCCATTTTGGCCTCTGGAGTTGTAACAGACAAACCATTAATGATACAGCCATGATCTTTTCTGGCAATCATCTAGTGCTGAAAACTAACAATATAAAGTAGATTTGAGCAGATGTTTTTGGTTCCAAGCTTCAAAACAGAAGTTGAGGCCAAAACGCTCTTTTCACAGTGAGATAATGCCATTTTGGCCTCTGGAGTTGTAACAGACAAACCATTAATGATACAGCCATGATCTTTTCTGGCAATCATCTAGAGCTGAAAACTAACAATATAAAGTAGATTTGAGCAGAAGTTTTTGGTTCCAAGCTTCAAAACAGAAGTTGAGGCCAAAACGCTCTTTTCACAGTGAGATAATGCCATTTTGGCCTCTGGAGTTGTAACAGACAAACCATTAATGATACAGCCATGATCTTTTCTGGCAATCATCTAGAGCTGAAAACTAACAATATAAAGTAGATTTGAGCAGATGTTTTTGCTTCCAAGCTTCAAAACAGAAGTTGAGGCCAAAACGCTCTTTTCACAGTGAGATAATGCCATTTTGGCCTCTGGAGTTGTAACAGACAAACCATTAATGATACAGCCATGATCTTTTCTGGCAATCATCTAGAGCTGAAAACTAACAATATAAAGTAGATTTGAGCAGATGTTTTTGGTTCCAAGCTTCAAAACAGAAGTTGAGGCCAAAACGCTCTTTTCACAGTGAGATAATGCCATTTTGGCCTCTGGAGTTGTAACAGACAAACCATTAATGATACAGCCATGATCTTTTCTGGCAATCATCTAGAGCTGAAAACTAACAATATAAAGTAGATTTGAGCAGATGTTTATGGTTCCAAGCTTCAAAACAGAAGTTGAGGCCAAAACGCTCATTTTACAGTGAGATAATGCCATTTTGGCCTCTGGAGTTGTAACAGACAAACCATTAATGATACAGCCATGATCTTTTCTGGCAATCATCTAGTGCTGAAAACTAACAATATAAAGTAGATTTGAGCAGATGTTTTTGGTTCCAAGCTTCAAAACAGAAGTTGAGGCCAAAACGCTCTTTTCACAGTGAGATAATGCCATTTTGGCCTCTGGAGTTGTAACAGACAAACCATTAATGATACAGCCATGATCTTTTCTGGCAATCATCTAGAGCTGAAAACTAACAATATAAAGTAGATTTGAGCAGAAGTTTTTGGTTCCAAGCTTCAAAACAGAAGTTGAGGCCAAAACGCTCTTTTCACAGTGAGATAATGCCATTTTGGCCTCTGGAGTTGTAACAGACAAACCATTAATGATACAGCCATGATCTTTTCTGGCAATCATCTAGAGCTGAAAACTAACAATATAAAGTAGATTTGAGCAGATGTTTTTGGTTACAAGCTTCAAAACAGAAGGTTGAGGCCAAAACGCTCTTTTCACAGTGAGATAATGCCATTTTGGCCTCTGGAGTTGTAACAGACAAACCATTAATGATACAGCCATGATCTTTTCTGGCAATCATCTAGTGCTGAAAACTAACAATATAAAGTAGATTTGAGCAGATGTTTTTGGTTCCAAGCTTCAAAACAGAAGTTGAGGCCAAAACGCTCTTTTCACAGTGAGATAATGCCATTTTGGCCTCTGGAGTTGTAACAGACAAACCATTAATGATACAGCCATGATCTTTTCTGGCAATCATCTAGAGCTGAAAACGAACAATATAAAGTAGATTTGAGCAGATGTTTTTGGTTCCAAGCTTCAAAACAGAAGTTGAGGCCAAAAAGCTCTTTTCACAGTGAGATAATGCCATTTTGGCCTCTGGAGTTGTAACAGACAAACCATTAATGATACAGCCATGATCTTTTCTGGCAATCATCTAGAGCTGAAAACTAACAATATAAAGTAGATTTGAGCAGATGTTTATGGTTCCAAGCTTCAAAACAGAAGTTGAGGCCAAAACGCTCATTTTACAGTGAGATAATGCCATTTTGGCCTCTGGAGTTGTAACAGACAAACCATTAATGATACAGCCATGATCTTTTCTGGCAATCATCTAGTGCTGAAAACTAACAATATAAAGTAGATTTGAGCAGATGTTTTTGGTTCCAAGCTTCAAAACAGAAGTTGAGGCCAAAACGCTCTTTTCACAGTGAGATAATGCCATTTTGGCCTCTGGAGTTGTAACAGACAAACCATTAATGATACAGCCATGATCTTTTCTGGCAATCATCTAGAGCTGAAAACTAAAAATATAAAGTAGATTTGAGCAGATGTTTTTGGTTACAAGCTTCAAAACAGAAGTTGAGGCCAAAACGCTCTTTTCACAGTGAGATAATGCCATTTTGGCCTCTGGAGTTGTAACAGACAAACCATTAATGATACAGCCATGATCTTTTCTGGCAATCATCTAGAGCTGAAAACTAACAATATAAAGTAGATTTGAGCAGATGTTTTTGGTTCCAAGCTTCAAAACAGAAGTTGAGGCCAAAACGCTCTTTTCACAGTGAGATAATGCCATTTTGGCCTCTGGAGTTGTAACAGACAAACCATTAATGATACAGCCATGATCTTTTCTGGCAATCATCTAGAGCTGAAAACTAACAATATAAAGTAGATTTGAGCAGATGTTTATGGTTCCAAGCTTCAAAACAGAAGTTGAGGCCAAAACGCTCATTTTACAGTGAGATAATGCCATTTTGGCCTCTGGAGTTGTAACAGACAAACCATTAATGATACAGCCATGATCTTTTCTGGCAATCATCTAGTGCTGAAAACTAACAATATAAAGTAGATTTGAGCAGATGTTTTTGGTTCCAAGCTTCAAAACAGAAGTTGAGGCCAAAACGCTCTTTTCACAGTGAGATAATGCCATTTTGGCCTCTGGAGTTGTAACAGACAAACCATTAATGATACAGCCATGATCTTTTCTGGCAATCATCTAGAGCTGAAAACTAACAATATAAAGTAGATTTGAGCAGAAGTTTTTGGTTCCAAGCTTCAAAACAGAAGTTGAGGCCAAAACGCTCTTTTCACAGTGAGATAATGCCATTTTGGCCTCTGGAGTTGTAACAGACAAACCATTAATGATACAGCCATGATCTTTTCTGGCAATCATCTAGAGCTGAAAACTAAAAATATAAAGTAGATTTGAGCAGATGTTTTTGGTTACAAGCTTCAAAACAGAAGGTTGAGGCCAAAACGCTCTTTTCACGGTGATATAGTGCCATTTTGGCCTCTGGAGTTGTAACAGACAAACCATTAATGATACAGCCATGATCTTTTCTGGCAATCATCTAGAGCTGAAAACTAACAATATAAAGTAGATTTGAGCAGATGTTTTTGGTTCCAAGCTTCAAAACAGAAGTTGAGGCCAAAACGCTCTTTTCACAGTGAGATAATGCCATTTTGGCCTCTGGAGTTGTAACAGACAAACCATTAATGATACAGCCATGATCTTTTCTGGCAATCATCTAGAGCTGAAAACTAACAATATAAAGTAGATTTGAGCAGATGTTTTTGGTTACAAGCTTCAAAACAGAAGGTTGAGGCCAAAACGCTCTTTTCACAGTGAGATAATGCCATGTTGGCCTCTGGAGTTGTAACAGACAAACCATTAATGATACAGCCATGATCTTTTCTGGCAATCATCTAGAGCTGAAAACTAACAATATAAAGTAGATTTGAGCAGATGTTTATGGTTCCAAGCTTCAAAACAGAAGTTGCGGCCAAAACGCTCATTTCACAGTGAGATAATGCCATTTTGGCCTCTGGAGTTGTAACAGACAAACCATTAATGATACAGCCATGATCTTTTCTGGCAATCATCTAGTGCTGAAAACTAACAATATAAAGTAGATTTGAGCAGATGTTTTTGGTTCCAAGCTTCAAAACAGAAGTTGAGGCCAAAACGCTCTTTTCACAGTGAGATAATGCCATTTTGGCCTCTGGAGTTGTAACAGACAAACCATTAATGATACAGCCATGATCTTTTCTGGCAATCATCTAGAGCTGAAAACTAACAATATAAAGTAGATTTGAGCAGATGTTTTTGGTTACAAGCTTCAAAACAGAAGGTTGAGGCCAAAACGCTCTTTTCAAAGTGAGATAATGCCATTTTGGCCTCTGGAGTTGTAACAGACAAACCATTAATGATACAGCCATGATCTTTTCTGGCAATCATCTAGAGCTGAAAACTAACAATATAAAGTAGATTTGAGCAGATGTTTTTGGTTCCAAGCTTCAAAACAGAAGTTGAGGCCAAAACGCTCTTTTCACAGTGAGATAATGCCATTTTGGCCTCTGGAGTTGTAACAGACAAACCATTAATGATACAGCCATGATCTTTTCTGGCAATCATCTAGAGCTGAAAACGAACAATATAAAGTAGATTTGAGCAGATGTTTTTGGTTCCAAGCTTCAAAACAGAAGTTGAGGCCAAAACGCTCTTTTCACAGTGAGATAATGCCATTTTGGCCTCTGGAGTTGTAACAGACAAACCATTAATGATACAGCCATGATCTTTTCTGGCAATCATCTAGAGCTGAAAACTAACAATATAAAGTAGATTTGAGCAGATGTTTATGGTTCCAAGCTTCAAAACAGAAGTTGAGGCCAAAACGCTCATTTTACAGTGAGATAATGCCATTTTGGCCTCTGGAGTTGTAACAGACAAACCATTAATGATACAGCCATGATCTTTTCTGGCAATCATCTAGTGCTGAAAACTAACAATATAAAGTAGATTTGAGCAGATGTTTTTGGTTCCAAGCTTCAAAACAGAAGTTGAGGCCAAAACGCTCTTTTCACAGTGAGATAATGCCATTTTGGCCTCTGGAGTTGTAACAGACAAACCATTAATGATACAGCCATGATCTTTTCTGGCAATCATCTAGAGCTGAAAACTAACAATATAAAGTAGATTTGAGCAGAAGTTTTTGGTTCCAAGCTTCAAAACAGAAGTTGAGGCCAAAACGCTCTTTTCACAGTGAGATAATGCCATTTTGGCCTCTGGAGTTGTAACAGACAAACCATTAATGATACAGCCATGATCTTTTCTGGCAATCATCTAGAGCTGAAAACTAACAATATAAAGTAGATTTGAGCAGAAGTTTTTGCTTCCAAGCTTCAAAACAGAAGTTGAGGCCAAAACGCTCTTTTCACAGTGAGATAATGCCATTTTGGCCTCTGGAGTTGTAACAGACAAACCATTAATGATACAGCCATGATCTTTTCTGGCAATCATCTAGAGCTGAAAACTAACAATATAAAGTAGATTTGAGCAGATGTTTTTGGTTCCAAGCTTCAAAACAGAAGTTGAGGCCAAAACGCTCTTTTCACAGTGAGATAATGCCATTTTGGCCTCTGGAGTTGTAACAGACAAACCATTAATGATACAGCCATGATCTTTTCTGGCAATCATCTAGAGCTGAAAACTAACAATATAAAGTAGATTTGAGCAGATGTTTATGGTTCCAAGCTTCAAAACAGAAGTTGAGGCCAAAACGCTCATTTTACAGTGAGATAATGCCATTTTGGCCTCTGGAGTTGTAACAGACAAACCATTAATGATACAGCCATGATCTTTTCTGGCAATCATCTAGTGCTGAAAACTAACAATATAAAGTAGATTTGAGCAGATGTTTTTGGTTCCAAGCTTCAAAACAGAAGTTGAGGCCAAAACGCTCTTTTCACAGTGAGATAATGCCATTTTGGCCTCTGGAGTTGTAACAGACAAACCATTAATGATACAGCCATGATCTTTTCTGGCAATCATCTAGAGCTGAAAACTAACAATATAAAGTAGATTTGAGCAGAAGTTTTTGGTTCCAAGCTTCAAAACAGAAGTTGAGGCCAAAACGCTCTTTTCACAGTGAGATAATGCCATTTTGGCCTCTGGAGTTGTAACAGACAAACCATTAATGATACAGCCATGATCTTTTCTGGCAATCATCTAGAGCTGAAAACTAACAATATAAAGTAGATTTGAGCAGAAGTTTTTGCTTCCAAGCTTCAAAACAGAAGTTGAGGCCAAAACGCTCTTTTCACAGTGAGATAATGCCATTTTGGCCTCTGGAGTTGTAACAGACAAACCATTAATGATACAGCCATGATCTTTTCTGGCAATCATCTAGAGCTGAAAACTAACAATATAAAGTAGATTTGAGCAGATGTTTTTGGTTCCAAGCTTCAAAACAGAAGTTGAGGCCAAAACGCTCTTTTCACAGTGAGATAATGCCATTTTGGCCTCTGGAGTTGTAACAGACAAACCATTAATGATACAGCCATGATCTTTTCTGGCAATCATCTAGAGCTGAAAACTAACAATATAAAGTAGATTTGAGCAGATGTTTATGGTTCCAAGCTTCAAAACAGAAGTTGAGGCCAAAACGCTCATTTTACAGTGAGATAATGCCATTTTGGCCTCTGGAGTTGTAACAGACAAACCATTAATGATACAGCCATGATCTTTTCTGGCAATCATCTAGAGCTGAAAACTAACAATATAAAGTAGATTTGAGCAGAAGTTTTTGGTTCCAAGCTTCAAAACAGAAGTTGAGGCCAAAACGCTCTTTTCACAGTGAGATAATGCCATTTTGGCCTCTGGAGTTGTAACAGACAAACCATTAATGATACAGCCATGATCTTTTCTGGCAATCATCTAGAGCTGAAAACTAAAAATATAAAGTAGATTTGAGCAGATGTTTTTGGTTACAAGCTTCAAAACAGAAGGTTGAGGCCAAAACGCTCTTTTCACGGTGAGATAGTGCCATTTTGGCCTCTGGAGTTGTAACAGACAAACCATTAATGATACAGCCATGATCTTTTCTGGCAATCATCTAGAGCTGAAAACTAACAATATAAAGTAGATTTGAGCAGATGTTTTTGGTTCCAAGCTTCAAAACAGAAGTTGAGGCCAAAACGCTCTTTTCACAGTGAGATAATGCCATTTTGGCCTCTGGAGTTGTAACAGACAAACCATTAATGATACAGCCATGATCTTTTCTGGCAATCATCTAGAGCTGAAAACTAACAATATAAAGTAGATTTGAGCAGATGTTTTTGGTTACAAGCTTCAAAACAGAAGGTTGAGGCCAAAACGCTCTTTTCACAGTGAGATAATGCCATGTTGGCCTCTGGAGTTGTAACAGACAAACCATTAATGATACAGCCATGATCTTTTCTGGCAATCATCTAGAGCTGAAAACTAACAATATAAAGTAGATTTGAGCAGATGTTTATGGTTCCAAGCTTCAAAACAGAAGTTGAGGCCAAAACGCTCATTTCACAGTGAGATAATGCCATTTTGGCCTCTGGAGTTGTAACAGACAAACCATTAATGATACAGCCATGATCTTTTCTGGCAATCATCTAGTGCTGAAAACTAACAATATAAAGTAGATTTGAGCAGATGTTTTTGGTTCCAAGCTTCAAAACAGAAGTTGAGGCCAAAACGCTCTTTTCACAGTGAGATAATGCCATTTTGGCCTCTGGAGTTGTAACAGACAAACCATTAATGATACAGCCATGATCTTTTCTGGCAATCATCTAGAGCTGAAAACGAACAATATAAAGTAGATTTGAGCAGATGTTTTTGGTTCCAAGCTTCAAAACAGAAGTTGAGGCCAAAAAGCTCTTTTCACAGTGAGATAATGCCATTTTGGCCTCTGGAGTTGTAACAGACAAACCATTAATGATACAGCCATGATCTTTTCTGGCAATCATCTAGAGCTGAAAACTAACAATATAAAGTAGATTTGAGCAGATGTTTATGGTTCCAAGCTTCAAAACAGAAGTTGAGGCCAAAACGCTCATTTTACAGTGAGATAATGCCATTTTGGCCTCTGGAGTTGTAACAGACAAACCATTAATGATACAGCCATGATCTTTTCTGGCAATCATCTAGTGCTGAAAACTAACAATATAAAGTAGATTTGAGCAGATGTTTTTGGTTCCAAGCTTCAAAACAGAAGTTGAGGCCAAAACGCTCTTTTCACAGTGAGATAATGCCATTTTGGCCTCTGGAGTTGTAACAGACAAACCATTAATGATACAGCCATGATCTTTTCTGGCAATCATCTAGAGCTGAAAACTAACAATATAAAGTAGATTTGAGCAGAAGTTTTTGGTTCCAAGCTTCAAAACAGAAGTTGAGGCCAAAACGCTCTTTTCACAGTGAGATAATGCCATTTTGGCCTCTGGAGTTGTAACAGACAAACCATTAATGATACAGCCATGATCTTTTCTGGCAATCATCTAGAGCTGAAAACTAAAAATATAAAGTAGATTTGAGCAGATGTTTTTGGTTACAAGCTTCAAAACAGAAGTTGAGGCCAAAACGCTCTTTTCACAGTGAGATAATGCCATTTTGGCCTCTGGAGTTGTAACAGACAAACCATTAATGATACAGCCATGATCTTTTCTGGCAATCATCTAGAGCTGAAAACTAACAATATAAAGTAGATTTGAGCAGATGTTTTTGGTTCCAAGCTTCAAAACAGAAGTTGAGGCCAAAACGCTCTTTTCACAGTGAGATAATGCCATTTTGGCCTCTGGAGTTGTAACAGACAAACCATTAATGATACAGCCATGATCTTTTCTGGCAATCATCTAGAGCTGAAAACTAACAATATAAAGTAGATTTGAGCAGATGTTTATGGTTCCAAGCTTCAAAACAGAAGTTGAGGCCAAAACGCTCATTTTACAGTGAGATAATGCCATTTTGGCCTCTGGAGTTGTAAAAGACAAACCATTAATGATACAGCCATGATCTTTTCTGGCAATCATCTAGTGCTGAAAACTAACAATATAAAGTAGATTTGAGCAGATGTTTTTGGTTCCAAGCTTCAAAACAGAAGTTGAGGCCAAAACGCTCTTTTCACAGTGAGATAATGCCATTTTGGCCTCTGGAGTTGTAACAGACAAACCATTAATGATACAGCCATGATCTTTTCTGGCAATCATCTAGAGCTGAAAACTAAAAATATAAAGTAGATTTGAGCAGATGTTTTTGGTTACAAGCTTCAAAACAGAAGGTTGAGGCCAAAACGCTCTTTTCACGGTGAGATAGTGCCATTTTGGCCTCTGGAGTTGTAACAGACAAACCATTAATGATACAGCCATGATCTTTTCTGGCAATCATCTAGAGCTGAAAACTAACAATATAAAGTAGATTTGAGCAGATGTTTTTGGTTCCAAGCTTCAAAACAGAAGTTGAGGCCAAAACGCTCTTTTCACAGTGAGATAATGCCATTTTGGCCTCTGGAGTTGTAACAGACAAACCATTAATGATACAGCCATGATCTTTTCTGGCAATCATCTAGAGCTGAAAACTAACAATATAAAGTAGATTTGAGCAGATGTTTTTGGTTACAAGCTTCAAAACAGAAGGTTGAGGCCAAAACGCTCTTTTCACAGTGAGATAATGCCATGTTGGCCTCTGGAGTTGTAACAGACAAACCATTAATGATACAGCCATGATCTTTTCTGGCAATCATCTAGAGCTGAAAACTAACAATATAAAGTAGATTTGAGCAGATGTTTATGGTTCCAAGCTTCAAAACAGAAGTTGAGGCCAAAACGCTCATTTCACAGTGAGATAATGCCATTTTGGCCTCTGGAGTTGTAACAGACAAACCATTAATGATACAGCCATGATCTTTTCTGGCAATCATCTAGAGCTGAAAACGAACAATATAAAGTAGATTTGAGCAGATGTTTTTGGTTACAAGCTTCAAAACAGAAGGTTGAGGCCAAAACGCTCTTTTCACAATGAGATAATGCCATTTTGGCCTCTGGAGTTGTAACAGACAAACCATTAATGATACAGCCATGATCTTTTCTGGCAATCATCTAGAGCTGAAAACTAACAATATAAAGTAGATTTGAGCAGATGTTTTTGGTTCCAAGCTTCAAAACAGAAGTTGAGGCCAAAACGCTCTTTTCACAGTGAGATAATGCCATTTTGGCCTCTGGAGTTGTAACAGACAAACCATTAATGATACAGCCATGATCTTTTCTGGCAATCATCTAGAGCTGAAAACTAACAATATAAAGTAGATTTGAGCAGATGTTTTTGGTTCCAAGCTTCAAAACAGAAGTTGAGGCCAAAACGCTCTTTTCACAGTGAGATAATGCCATTTTGGCCTCTGGAGTTGTAACAGACAAACCATTAATGATACAGCCATGATCTTTTCTGGCAATCATCTAGAGCTGAAAACTAACAATATAAAGTAGATTTGAGCAGATGTTTTTGGTTCCAAGCTTCAAAACAGAAGTTGAGGCCAAAAAGCTTTTTTCACAGTGAGATAATGCCATTTTGGCCTCTGGAGTTGTAACAGACAAACCATTAATGATACAGCCATGATCTTTTCTGGCAATCATCTAGAGCTGAAAACTAACAATATAAAGTAGATTTGAGCAGAAGTTTTTGGTTCCAAGCTTCAAAACAGAAGTTGAGGCCAAAACGCTCTTTTCACAGTGAGATAATGCCATTTTGGCCTCTGGAGTTGTAACAGACAAACCATTAATGATACAGCCATGATCTTTTCTGGCAATCATCTAGAGCTGAAAACTAAAAATATAAAGTAGATTTGAGCAGATGTTTTTGGTTACAAGCTTCAAAACAGAAGTTGAGGCCAAAACGCTCTTTTCACAGTGAGATAATGCCATTTTGGCCTCTGGAGTTGTAACAGACAAACCATTAATGATACAGCCATGATCTTTTCTGGCAATCATCTAGAGCTGAAAACTAACAATATAAAGTAGATTTGAGCAGATGTTTTTGGTTCCAAGCTTCAAAACAGAAGTTGAGGCCAAAACGCTCTTTTCACAGTGAGATAATGCCATTTTGGCCTCTGGAGTTGTAACAGACAAACCATTAATGATACAGCCATGATCTTTTCTGGCAATCATCTAGAGCTGAAAACTAACAATATAAAGTAGATTTGAGCAGATGTTTTTGGTTCCAAGCTTCAAAACAGAAGTTGAGGCCAAAAAGCTCTTTTCACAGTGAGATAATGCCATTTTGGCCTCTGGAGTTGTAACAGACAAACCATTAATGATACAGCCATGATCTTTTCTGGCAATCATCTAGAGCTGAAAACTAACAATATAAAGTAGATTTGAGCAGATGTTTATGGTTCCAAGCTTCAAAACAGAAGTTGAGGCCAAAACGCTCATTTTACAGTGAGATAATGCCATTTTGGCCTCTGGAGTTGTAACAGACAAACCATTAATGATACAGCCATGATCTTTTCTGGCAATCATCTAGTGCTGAAAACTAACAATATAAAGTAGATTTGAGCAGATGTTTTTGGTTCCAAGCTTCAAAACAGAAGTTGAGGCCAAAACGCTCTTTTCACAGTGAGATAATGCCATTTTGGCCTCTGGAGTTGTAACAGACAAACCATTAATGATACAGCCATGATCTTTTCTGGCAATCATCTAGAGCTGAAAACTAACAATATAAAGTAGATTTGAGCAGATGTTTTTGGTTACAAGCTTCAAAACAGAAGGTTGAGGCCAAAACGCTCTTTTCACAATGAGATAATGCCATTTTGGCCTCTGGAGTTGTAACAGACAAACCATTAATGATACAGCCATGATCTTTTCTGGCAATCATCTAGAGCTGAAAACTAACAATATAAAGTAGATTTGAGCAGATGTTTTTTGGTTCCAAGCTTCAAAACAGAAGTTGAGGCCAAAACGCTCTTTTCACAGTGAGATAATGCCATTTTGGCCTCTGGAGTTGTAACAGACAAACCATTAATGATACAGCCATGATCTTTTCTGGCAATCATCTAGAGCTGAAAACTAACAATATAAAGTAGATTTGAGCAGATGTTTTTGGTTCCAAGCTTCAAAACAGAAGTTGAGGCCAAAACGCTCTTTTCACAGTGAGATAATGCCATTTTGGCCTCTGGAGTTGTAACAGACAAACCATTAATGATACAGCCATGATCTTTTCTGGCAATCATCTAGAGCTGAAAACTAACAATATAAAGTAGATTTGAGCAGATGTTTTTGGTTCCAAGCTTCAAAACAGAAGTTGAGGCCAAAAAGCTTTTTTCACAGTGAGATAATGCCATTTTGGCCTCTGGAGTTGTAACAGACAAACCATTAATGATACAGCCATGATCTTTTCTGGCAATCATCTAGAGCTGAAAACTAACAATATAAAGTAGATTTGAGCAGAAGTTTTTGGTTCCAAGCTTCAAAACAGAAGTTGAGGCCAAAACGCTCTTTTCACAGTGAGATAATGCCATTTTGGCCTCTGGAGTTGTAACAGACAAACCATTAATGATACAGCCATGATCTTTTCTGGCAATCATCTAGAGCTGAAAACTAAAAATATAAAGTAGATTTGAGCAGATGTTTTTGGTTACAAGCTTCAAAACAGAAGGTTGAGGCCAAAACGCTCTTTTCACGGTGAGATAGTGCCATTTTGGCCTCTGGAGTTGTAACAGACAAACCATTAATGATACAGCCATGATCTTTTCTGGCAATCATCTAGAGCTGAAAACTAACAATATAAAGTAGATTTGAGCAGATGTTTTTGGTTCCAAGCTTCAAAACAGAAGTTGAGGCCAAAACGCTCTTTTCACAGTGAGATAATGCCATTTTGGCCTCTGGAGTTGTAACAGACAAACCATTAATGATACAGCCATGATCTTTTCTGGCAATCATCTAGAGCTGAAAACTAACAATATAAAGTAGATTTGAGCAGATGTTTTTGGTTACAAGCTTCAAAACAGAAGGTTGAGGCCAAAACGCTCTTTTCACAGTGAGATAATGCCATGTTGGCCTCTGGAGTTGTAACAGACAAACCATTAATGATACAGCCATGATCTTTTCTGGCAATCATCTAGAGCTGAAAACTAACAATATAAAGTAGATTTGAGCAGATGTTTATGGTTCCAAGCTTCAAAACAGAAGTTGAGGCCAAAACGCTCATTTCACAGTGAGATAATGCCATTTTGGCCTCTGGAGTTGTAACAGACAAACCATTAATGATACAGCCATGATCTTTTCTGGCAATCATCTAGTGCTGAAAACTAACAATATAAAGTAGATTTGAGCAGATGTTTTTGGTTCCAAGCTTCAAAACAGAAGTTGAGGCCAAAACGCTCTTTTCACAGTGAGATAATGCCATTTTGGCCTCTGGAGTTGTAACAGACAAACCATTAATGATACAGCCATGATCTTTTCTGGCAATCATCTAGAGCTGAAAACGAACAATATAAAGTAGATTTGAGCAGATGTTTTTGGTTCCAAGCTTCAAAACAGAAGTTGAGGCCAAAAAGCTCTTTTCACAGTGAGATAATGCCATTTTGGCCTCTGGAGTTGTAACAGACAAACCATTAATGATACAGCCATGATCTTTTCTGGCAATCATCTAGAGCTGAAAACTAACAATATAAAGTAGATTTGAGCAGATGTTTATGGTTCCAAGCTTCAAAACAGAAGTTGAGGCCAAAACGCTCATTTTACAGTGAGATAATGCCATTTTGGCCTCTGGAGTTGTAACAGACAAACCATTAATGATACAGCCATGATCTTTTCTGGCAATCATCTAGTGCTGAAAACTAACAATATAAAGTAGATTTGAGCAGATGTTTTTGGTTACAAGCTTCAAAACAGAAGTTGAGGCCAAAACGCTCTTTTCACAGTGAGATAATGCCATTTTGGCCTCTGGAGTTGTAACAGACAAACCATTAATGATACAGCCATGATCTTTTCTGGCAATCATCTAGAGCTGAAAACTAACAATATAAAGTAGATTTGAGCAGAAGTTTTTGGTTCCAAGCTTCAAAACAGAAGTTGAGGCCAAAACGCTCTTTTCACAGTGAGATAATGCCATTTTGGCCTCTGGAGTTGTAACAGACAAACCATTAATGATACAGCCATGATCTTTTCTGGCAATCATCTAGAGCTGAAAACTAAAAATATAAAGTAGATTTGAGCAGATGTTTTTGGTTACAAGCTTCAAAACAGAAGTTGAGGCCAAAACGCTCTTTTCACAGTGAGATAATGCCATTTTGGCCTCTGGAGTTGTAACAGACAAACCATTAATGATACAGCCATGATCTTTTCTGGCAATCATCTAGAGCTGAAAACTAACAATATAAAGTAGATTTGAGCAGATGTTTTTGGTTCCAAGCTTCAAAACAGAAGTTGAGGCCAAAACGCTCTTTTCACAGTGAGATAATGCCATTTTGGCCTCTGGAGTTGTAACAGACAAACCATTAATGATACAGCCATGATCTTTTCTGGCAATCATCTAGAGCTGAAAACTAACAATATAAAGTAGATTTGAGCAGATGTTTATGGTTCCAAGCTTCAAAACAGAAGTTGAGGCCAAAACGCTCATTTTACAGTGAGATAATGCCATTTTGGCCTCTGGAGTTGTAACAGACAAACCATTAATGATACAGCCATGATCTTTTCTGGCAATCATCTAGTGCTGAAAACTAACAATATAAAGTAGATTTGAGCAGATGTTTTTGGTTCCAAGCTTCAAAACAGAAGTTGAGGCCAAAACGCTCTTTTCACAGTGAGATAATGCCATTTTGGCCTCTGGAGTTGTAACAGACAAACCATTAATGATACAGCCATGATCTTTTCTGGCAATCATCTAGAGCTGAAAACTAAAAATATAAAGTAGATTTGAGCAGATGTTTTTGGTTACAAGCTTCAAAACAGAAGGTTGAGGCCAAAACGCTCTTTTCACGGTGAGATAGTGCCATTTTGGCCTCTGGAGTTGTAACAGACAAACCATTAATGATACAGCCATGATCTTTTCTGGCAATCATCTAGAGCTGAAAACTAACAATATAAAGTAGATTTGAGCAGATGTTTTTGGTTCCAAGCTTCAAAACAGAAGTTGAGGCCAAAACGCTCTTTTCACAGTGAGATAATGCCATTTTGGCCTCTGGAGTTGTAACAGACAAACCATTAATGATACAGCCATGATCTTTTCTGGCAATCATCTAGAGCTGAAAACTAACAATATAAAGTAGATTTGAGCAGATGTTTTTGGTTACAAGCTTCAAAACAGAAGGTTGAGGCCAAAACGCTCTTTTCACAGTGAGATAATGCCATGTTGGCCTCTGGAGTTGTAACAGACAAACCATTAATGATACAGCCATGATCTTTTCTGGCAATCATCTAGAGCTGAAAACTAACAATATAAAGTAGATTTGAGCAGATGTTTATGGTTCCAAGCTTCAAAACAGAAGTTGAGGCCAAAACGCTCATTTCACAGTGAGATAATGCCATTTTGGCCTCTGGAGTTGTAACAGACAAACCATTAATGATACAGCCATGATCTTTTCTGGCAATCATCTAGAGCTGAAAACGAACAATATAAAGTAGATTTGAGCAGATGTTTTTGGTTACAAGCTTCAAAACAGAAGGTTGAGGCCAAAACGCTCTTTTCACAATGAGATAATGCCATTTTGGCCTCTGGAGTTGTAACAGACAAACCATTAATGATACAGCCATGATCTTTTCTGGCAATCATCTAGAGCTGAAAACTAACAATATAAAGTAGATTTGAGCAGATGTTTTTGGTTCCAAGCTTCAAAACAGAAGTTGAGGCCAAAACGCTCTTTTCACAGTGAGATAATGCCATTTTGGCCTCTGGAGTTGTAACAGACAAACCATTAATGATACAGCCATGATCTTTTCTGGCAATCATCTAGAGCTGAAAACTAACAATATAAAGTAGATTTGAGCAGATGTTTTTGGTTCCAAGCTTCAAAACAGAAGTTGAGGCCAAAACGCTCTTTTCACAGTGAGATAATGCCATTTTGGCCTCTGGAGTTGTAACAGACAAACCATTAATGATACAGCCATGATCTTTTCTGGCAATCATCTAGAGCTGAAAACTAACAATATAAAGTAGATTTGAGCAGATGTTTTTGGTTCCAAGCTTCAAAACAGAAGTTGAGGCCAAAAAGCTTTTTTCACAGTGAGATAATGCCATTTTGGCCTCTGGAGTTGTAACAGACAAACCATTAATGATACAGCCATGATCTTTTCTGGCAATCATCTAGAGCTGAAAACTAACAATATAAAGTAGATTTGAGCAGAAGTTTTTGGTTCCAAGCTTCAAAACAGAAGTTGAGGCCAAAACGCTCTTTTCACAGTGAGATAATGCCATTTTGGCCTCTGGAGTTGTAACAGACAAACCATTAATGATACAGCCATGATCTTTTCTGGCAATCATCTAGAGCTGAAAACTAAAAATATAAAGTAGATTTGAGCAGATGTTTTTGGTTACAAGCTTCAAAACAGAAGTTGAGGCCAAAACGCTCTTTTCACAGTGAGATAATGCCATTTTGGCCTCTGGAGTTGTAACAGACAAACCATTAATGATACAGCCATGATCTTTTCTGGCAATCATCTAGAGCTGAAAACTAACAATATAAAGTAGATTTGAGCAGATGTTTTTGGTTCCAAGCTTCAAAACAGAAGTTGAGGCCAAAACGCTCTTTTCACAGTGAGATAATGCCATTTTGGCCTCTGGAGTTGTAACAGACAAACCATTAATGATACAGCCATGATCTTTTCTGGCAATCATCTAGAGCTGAAAACTAACAATATAAAGTAGATTTGAGCAGATGTTTTTGGTTCCAAGCTTCAAAACAGAAGTTGAGGCCAAAAAGCTCTTTTCACAGTGAGATAATGCCATTTTGGCCTCTGGAGTTGTAACAGACAAACCATTAATGATACAGCCATGATCTTTTCTGGCAATCATCTAGAGCTGAAAACTAACAATATAAAGTAGATTTGAGCAGATGTTTATGGTTCCAAGCTTCAAAACAGAAGTTGAGGCCAAAACGCTCATTTTACAGTGAGATAATGCCATTTTGGCCTCTGGAGTTGTAACAGACAAACCATTAATGATACAGCCATGATCTTTTCTGGCAATCATCTAGTGCTGAAAACTAACAATATAAAGTAGATTTGAGCAGATGTTTTTGGTTCCAAGCTTCAAAACAGAAGTTGAGGCCAAAACGCTCTTTTCACAGTGAGATAATGCCATTTTGGCCTCTGGAGTTGTAACAGACAAACCATTAATGATACAGCCATGATCTTTTCTGGCAATCATCTAGAGCTGAAAACTAACAATATAAAGTAGATTTGAGCAGATGTTTTTGGTTACAAGCTTCAAAACAGAAGGTTGAGGCCAAAACGCTCTTTTCACAATGAGATAATGCCATTTTGGCCTCTGGAGTTGTAACAGACAAACCATTAATGATACAGCCATGATCTTTTCTGGCAATCATCTAGAGCTGAAAACTAACAATATAAAGTAGATTTGAGCAGATGTTTTTGGTTCCAAGCTTCAAAACAGAAGTTGAGGCCAAAACGCTCTTTTCACAGTGAGATAATGCCATTTTGGCCTCTGGAGTTGTAACAGACAAACCATTAATGATACAGCCATGATCTTTTCTGGCAATCATCTAGAGCTGAAAACTAACAATATAAAGTAGATTTGAGCAGATGTTTTTGGTTCCAAGCTTCAAAACAGAAGTTGAGGCCAAAACGCTCTTTTCACAGTGAGATAATGCCATTTTGGCCTCTGGAGTTGTAACAGACAAACCATTAATGATACAGCCATGATCTTTTCTGGCAATCATCTAGAGCTGAAAACTAACAATATAAAGTAGATTTGAGCAGATGTTTTTGGTTCCAAGCTTCAAAACAGAAGTTGAGGCCAAAAAGCTTTTTTCACAGTGAGATAATGCCATTTTGGCCTCTGGAGTTGTAACAGACAAACCATTAATGATACAGCCATGATCTTTTCTGGCAATCATCTAGAGCTGAAAACTAACAATATAAAGTAGATTTGAGCAGAAGTTTTTGGTTCCAAGCTTCAAAACAGAAGTTGAGGCCAAAACGCTCTTTTCACAGTGAGATAATGCCATTTTGGCCTCTGGAGTTGTAACAGACAAACCATTAATGATACAGCCATGATCTTTTCTGGCAATCATCTAGAGCTGAAAACTAAAAATATAAAGTAGATTTGAGCAGATGTTTTTGGTTACAAGCTTCAAAACAGAAGTTGAGGCCAAAACGCTCTTTTCACAGTGAGATAATGCCATTTTGGCCTCTGGAGTTGTAACAGACAAACCATTAATGATACAGCCATGATCTTTTCTGGCAATCATCTAGAGCTGAAAACTAACAATATAAAGTAGATTTGAGCAGATGTTTTTGGTTCCAAGCTTCAAAACAGAAGTTGAGGCCAAAACGCTCTTTTCACAGTGAGATAATGCCATTTTGGCCTCTGGAGTTGTAACAGACAAACCATTAATGATACAGCCATGATCTTTTCTGGCAATCATCTAGAGCTGAAAACTAACAATATAAAGTAGATTTGAGCAGATGTTTTTGGTTCCAAGCTTCAAAACAGAAGTTGAGGCCAAAAAGCTCTTTTCACAGTGAGATAATGCCATTTTGGCCTCTGGAGTTGTAACAGACAAACCATTAATGATACAGCCATGATCTTTTCTGGCAATCATCTAGAGCTGAAAACTAACAATATAAAGTAGATTTGAGCAGATGTTTATGGTTCCAAGCTTCAAAACAGAAGTTGAGGCCAAAACGCTCATTTTACAGTGAGATAATGCCATTTTGGCCTCTGGAGTTGTAACAGACAAACCATTAATGATACAGCCATGATCTTTTCTGGCAATCATCTAGTGCTGAAAACTAACAATATAAAGTAGATTTGAGCAGATGTTTTTGGTTCCAAGCTTCAAAACAGAAGTTGAGGCCAAAACGCTCTTTTCACAGTGAGATAATGCCATTTTGGCCTCTGGAGTTGTAACAGACAAACCATTAATGATACAGCCATGATCTTTTCTGGCAATCATCTAGAGCTGAAAACTAACAATATAAAGTAGATTTGAGCAGAAGTTTTTGGTTCCAAGCTTCAAAACAGAAGTTGAGGCCAAAACGCTCTTTTCACAGTGAGATAATGCCATTTTGGCCTCTGGAGTTGTAACAGACAAACCATTAATGATACAGCCATGATCTTTTCTGGCAATCATCTAGAGCTGAAAACTAAAAATATAAAGTAGATTTGAGCAGATGTTTTTGGTTACAAGCTTCAAAACAGAAGTTGAGGCCAAAACGCTCTTTTCACAGTGAGATAATGCCATTTTGGCCTCTGGAGTTGTAACAGACAAACCATTAATGATACAGCCATGATCTTTTCTGGCAATCATCTAGAGCTGAAAACTAACAATATAAAGTAGATTTGAGCAGATGTTTTTGGTTCCAAGCTTCAAAACAGAAGTTGAGGCCAAAACGCTCTTTTCACAGTGAGATAATGCCATTTTGGCCTCTGGAGTTGTAACAGACAAACCATTAATGATACAGCCATGATCTTTTCTGGCAATCATCTAGAGCTGAAAACTAACAATATAAAGTAGATTTGAGCAGATGTTTATGGTTCCAAGCTTCAAAACAGAAGTTGAGGCCAAAACGCTCATTTTACAGTGAGATAATGCCATTTTGGCCTCTGGAGTTGTAACAGACAAACCATTAATGATACAGCCATGATCTTTTCTGGCAATCATCTAGTGCTGAAAACTAACAATATAAAGTAGATTTGAGCAGATGTTTTTGGTTCCAAGCTTCAAAACAGAAGTTGAGGCCAAAACGCTCTTTTCACAGTGAGATAATGCCATTTTGGCCTCTGGAGTTGTAACAGACAAACCATTAATGATACAGCCATGATCTTTTCTGGCAATCATCTAGAGCTGAAAACTAACAATATAAAGTAGATTTGAGCAGAAGTTTTTGGTTCCAAGCTTCAAAACAGAAGTTGAGGCCAAAACGCTCTTTTCACAGTGAGATAATGCCATTTTGGCCTCTGGAGTTGTAACAGACAAACCATTAATGATACAGCCATGATCTTTTCTGGCAATCATCTAGAGCTGAAAACTAAAAATATAAAGTAGATTTGAGCAGATGTTTTTGGTTACAAGCTTCAAAACAGAAGGTTGAGGCCAAAACGCTCTTTTCACGGTGAGATAGTGCCATTTTGGCCTCTGGAGTTGTAACAGACAAACCATTAATGATACAGCCATGATCTTTTCTGGCAATCATCTAGAGCTGAAAACTAACAATATAAAGTAGATTTGAGCAGATGTTTTTGGTTCCAAGCTTCAAAACAGAAGTTGAGGCCAAAACGCTCTTTTCACAGTGAGATAATGCCATTTTGGCCTCTGGAGTTGTAACAGACAAACCATTAATGATACAGCCATGATCTTTTCTGGCAATCATCTAGAGCTGAAAACTAACAATATAAAGTAGATTTGAGCAGATGTTTTTGGTTACAAGCTTCAAAACAGAAGGTTGAGGCCAAAACGCTCTTTTCACAGTGAGATAATGCCATGTTGGCCTCTGGAGTTGTAACAGACAAACCATTAATGATACAGCCATGATCTTTTCTGGCAATCATCTAGAGCTGAAAACTAACAATATAAAGTAGATTTGAGCAGATGTTTATGGTTCCAAGCTTCAAAACAGAAGTTGAGGCCAAAACGCTCATTTCACAGTGAGATAATGCCATTTTGGCCTCTGGAGTTGTAACAGACAAACCATTAATGATACAGCCATGATCTTTTCTGGCAATCATCTAGAGCTGAAAACGAACAATATAAAGTAGATTTGAGCAGATGTTTTTGGTTACAAGCTTCAAAACAGAAGGTTGAGGCCAAAACGCTCTTTTCACAATGAGATAATGCCATTTTGGCATCTGGAGTTGTAACAGACAAACCATTAATGATACAGCCATGATCTTTTCTGGCAATCATCTAGAGCTGAAAACTAACAATATAAAGTAGATTTGAGCAGATGTTTTTGGTTCCAAGCTTCAAAACAGAAGTTGAGGCCAAAACGCTCTTTTCACAGTGAGATAATGCCATTTTGGCCTCTGGAGTTGTAACAGACAAACCATTAATGATACAGCCATGATCTTTTCTGGCAATCATCTAGAGCTGAAAACTAACAATATAAAGTAGATTTGAGCAGATGTTTTTGGTTCCAAGCTTCAAAACAGAAGTTGAGGCCAAAACGCTCTTTTCACAGTGAGATAATGCCATTTTGGCCTCTGGAGTTGTAACAGACAAACCATTAATGATACAGCCATGATCTTTTATGGCAATCATCTAGAGCTGAAAACTAACAATATAAAGTAGATTTGAGCAGATGTTTTTGGTTCCAAGCTTCAAAACAGAAGTTGAGGCCAAAACGCTCTTTTCACAGTGAGATAATGCCATTTTGGCCTCTGGAGTTGTAACAGACAAACCATTAATGATACAGCCATGATCTTTTCTGGCAATCATCTAGAGCTGAAAACTAACAATATAAAGTAGATTTGAGCAGATGTTTATGGTTCCAAGCTTCAAAACAGAAGTTGAGGCCAAAACGCTCTTTTCACAGTGAGATAATGCCATTTTGGCCTCTGGAGTTGTAACAGACAAACCATTAATGATACAGCCATGATCTTTTCTGGCAATCATCTAGAGCTGAAAACTAACAATATAAAGTAGATTTGAGCAGATGTTTTTGGTTCCAAGCTTCAAAACAGAAGTTGAGGCCAAAACGCTCTTTTCACAGTGAGATAATGCCATTTTGGCCTCTGGAGTTGTAACAGACAAACCATTAATGATACAGCCATGATCTTTTCTGGCAATCATCTAGAGCTGAAAACTAACAATATAAAGTAGATATGAGCAGATGTTTTTGCTTCCAAGCTTCAAATCAGAGGTTGAGGCCAAAACGCTCATTTCACAGTGAGATAATGCCATTTTGGCCTCTGGAGTTGTAACAGACAAACCATTAATGATACAGCCATGATCTTTTCTGGCAATCATCTAGAGCTGAAAACTAACAATATAAAGTAGATTTGAGCAGATGTTTTTGGTTCCAAGCTTCAAAACAGAAGTTGAGGCCAAAACGCTCTTTTCACAGTGAGATAATGCCATTTTGGCCTCTGGAGTTGTAACAGACAAACCATTAATGATACAGCCATGATCTTTTCTGGCAATCATCTAGAGCTGAAAACTAACAATATAAAGTAGATTTGAGCAGATGTTTTTGGTTACAAGCTTCAAAACAGAAGGTTGAGGCCAAAACGCTCTTTTCACAGTGAGATAATGCCATTTTGGCCTCTGGAGTTGTAACAGACAAACCATTAATGATACAGCCATGATCTTTTCTGGCAATCATCTAGAGCTGAAAACTAACAATATAAAGTAGATTTGAGCAGATGTTTATGGTTCCAAGCTTCAAAACAGAAGTTGAGGCCAAAACGCTCATTTCACAGTGAGATAATGCCATTTTCGCCTCTGGAGTTGTAACAGACAAACCATTAATGATACAGCCATGATCTTTTCTGGCAATCATCTAGAGCTGAAAACTAACAATATAAAGTAGATTTGAGCAGATGTTTATGGTTCCAAGCTTCAAAACAGAAGTTGAGGCCAAAACGCTCATTTCACAGTGAGATAATGCCATTTTGGCCTCTGGAGTTGTAACAGACAAACCATTAATGATACAGCCATGATCTTTTCTGGCAATCATCTAGTGCTGAAAACTAACAATATAAAGTAGATTTGAGCAGATGTTTTTGGTTCCAAGCTTCAAAACAGAAGTTGAGGCCAAAACGCTCTTTTCACAGTGAGATAATGCCATTTTGGCCTCTGGAGTTGTAACAGACAAACCATTAATGATACAGCCATGATCTTTTCTGGCAATCATCTAGAGCTGAAAACTAACAATATAAAGTAGATTTGAGCAGATGTTTTTGGTTCCAAGCTTCAAAACAGAAGTTGAGGCCAAAACGCTCTTTTCACAGTGAGATAATGCCATTTTGGCCTCTGGAGTTGTAACAGACAAACCATTAATGATACAGCCATGATCTTTTCTGGCAATCATCTAGAGCTGAAAACTAACAATATAAAGTAGATTTGAGCAGATGTTTTTGGTTACAAGCTTCAAAACAGAAGGTTGAGGCCAAAACGCTCTTTTCACAGTGAGATAATGCCATTTTGGCCTCTGGAGTTGTAACAGACAAACCATTAATGATACAGCCATGATCTTTTCTGGCAATCATCTAGAGCTGAAAACTAACAATATAAAGTAGATTTGAGCAGATGTTTATGGTTCCAAGCTTCAAAACAGAAGTTGAGGCCAAAACGCTCATTTCACAGTGAGATAATGCCATTTTGGCCTCTGGAGTTGTAACAGACAAACCATTAATGATACAGCCATGATCTTTTCTGGCAATCATCTAGAGCTGAAAACTAAAAATATAAAGTAGATTTGAGCAGATGTTTTTGGTTACAAGCTTCAAAACAGAAGTTGAGGCCAAAACGCTCTTTTCACAGTGAGATAATGCCATTTTGGCCTCTGGAGTTGTAACAGACAAACCATTAATGATACAGCCATGATCTTTTCTGGCAATCATCTAGAGCTGAAAACTAACAATATAAAGTAGATTTGAGCAGATGTTTTTGGTTCCAAGCTTCAAAACAGAAGTTGAGGCCAAAACGCTCTTTTCACAGTGAGATAATGCCATTTTGGCCTCTGGAGTTGTAACAGACAAACCATTAATGATACAGCCATGATCTTTTCTGGCAATCATCTAGAGCTGAAAACTAACAATATAAAGTAGATTTGAGCAGATGTTTTTGGTTCCAAGCTTCAAAACAGAAGTTGAGGCCAAAAAGCTCTTTTCACAGTGAGATAATGCCATTTTGGCCTCTGGAGTTGTAACAGACAAACCATTAATGATACAGCCATGATCTTTTCTGGCAATCATCTAGAGCTGAAAACTAACAATATAAAGTAGATTTGAGCAGATGTTTATGGTTCCAAGCTTCAAAACAGAAGTTGAGGCCAAAACGCTCATTTTACAGTGAGATAATGCCATTTTGGCCTCTGGAGTTGTAACAGACAAACCATTAATGATACAGCCATGATCTTTTCTGGCAATCATCTAGTGCTGAAAACTAACAATATAAAGTAGATTTGAGCAGATGTTTTTGGTTCCAAGCTTCAAAACAGAAGTTGAGGCCAAAACGCTCTTTTCACAGTGAGATAATGCCATTTTGGCCTCTGGAGTTGTAACAGACAAACCATTAATGATACAGCCATGATCTTTTCTGGCAATCATCTAGAGCTGAAAACTAACAATATAAAGTAGATTTGAGCAGAAGTTTTTGGTTCCAAGCTTCAAAACAGAAGTTGAGGCCAAAACGCTCTTTTCACAGTGAGATAATGCCATTTTGGCCTCTGGAGTTGTAACAGACAAACCATTAATGATACAGCCATGATCTTTTCTGGCAATCATCTAGAGCTGAAAACTAAAAATATAAAGTAGATTTGAGCAGATGTTTTTGGTTACAAGCTTCAAAACAGAAGTTGAGGCCAAAACGCTCTTTTCACAGTGAGATAATGCCATTTTGGCCTCTGGAGTTGTAACAGACAAACCATTAATGATACAGCCATGATCTTTTCTGGCAATCATCTAGAGCTGAAAACTAACAATATAAAGTAGATTTGAGCAGATGTTTTTGGTTCCAAGCTTCAAAACAGAAGTTGAGGCCAAAACGCTCTTTTCACAGTGAGATAATGCCATTTTGGCCTCTGGAGTTGTAACAGACAAACCATTAATGATACAGCCATGATCTTTTCTGGCAATCATCTAGAGCTGAAAACTAACAATATAAAGTAGATTTGAGCAGATGTTTATGGTTCCAAGCTTCAAAACAGAAGTTGAGGCCAAAACGCTCATTTTACAGTGAGATAATGCCATTTTGGCCTCTGGAGTTGTAACAGACAAACCATTAATGATACAGCCATGATCTTTTCTGGCAATCATCTAGTGCTGAAAACTAACAATATAAAGTAGATTTGAGCAGATGTTTTTGGTTCCAAGCTTCAAAACAGAAGTTGAGGCCAAAACGCTCTTTTCACAGTGAGATAATGCCATTTTGGCCTCTGGAGTTGTAACAGACAAACCATTAATGATACAGCCATGATCTTTTCTGGCAATCATCTAGAGCTGAAAACTAACAATATAAAGTAGATTTGAGCAGAAGTTTTTGGTTCCAAGCTTCAAAACAGAAGTTGAGGCCAAAACGCTCTTTTCACAGTGAGATAATGCCATTTTGGCCTCTGGAGTTGTAACAGACAAACCATTAATGATACAGCCATGATCTTTTCTGGCAATCATCTAGAGCTGAAAACTAAAAATATAAAGTAGATTTGAGCAGATGTTTTTGGTTACAAGCTTCAAAACAGAAGGTTGAGGCCAAAACGCTCTTTTCACGGTGAGATAGTGCCATTTTGGCCTCTGGAGTTGTAACAGACAAACCATTAATGATACAGCCATGATCTTTTCTGGCAATCATCTAGAGCTGAAAACTAACAATATAAAGTAGATTTGAGCAGATGTTTTTGGTTCCAAGCTTCAAAACAGAAGTTGAGGCCAAAACGCTCTTTTCACAGTGAGATAATGCCATTTTGGCCTCTGGAGTTGTAACAGACAAACCATTAATGATACAGCCATGATCTTTTCTGGCAATCATCTAGAGCTGAAAACTAACAATATAAAGTAGATTTGAGCAGATGTTTTTGGTTACAAGCTTCAAAACAGAAGGTTGAGGCCAAAACGCTCTTTTCACAGTGAGATAATGCCATGTTGGCCTCTGGAGTTGTAACAGACAAACCATTAATGATACAGCCATGATCTTTTCTGGCAATCATCTAGAGCTGAAAACTAACAATATAAAGTAGATTTGAGCAGATGTTTATGGTTCCAAGCTTCAAAACAGAAGTTGAGGCCAAAACGCTCATTTCACAGTGAGATAATGCCATTTTGGCCTCTGGAGTTGTAACAGACAAACCATTAATGATACAGCCATGATCTTTTCTGGCAATCATCTAGAGCTGAAAACGAACAATATAAAGTAGATTTGAGCAGATGTTTTTGGTTACAAGCTTCAAAACAGAAGGTTGAGGCCAAAACGCTCTTTTCACAATGAGATAATGCCATTTTGGCCTCTGGAGTTGTAACAGACAAACCATTAATGATACAGCCATGATCTTTTCTGGCAATCATCTAGAGCTGAAAACTAACAATATAAAGTAGATTTGAGCAGATGTTTTTGGTTCCAAGCTTCAAAACAGAAGTTGAGGCCAAAACGCTCTTTTCACAGTGAGATAATGCCATTTTGGCCTCTGGAGTTGTAACAGACAAACCATTAATGATACAGCCATGATCTTTTCTGGCAATCATCTAGAGCTGAAAACTAACAATATAAAGTAGATTTGAGCAGATGTTTTTGGTTCCAAGCTTCAAAACAGAAGTTGAGGCCAAAACGCTCTTTTCACAGTGAGATAATGCCATTTTGGCCTCTGGAGTTGTAACAGACAAACCATTAATGATACAGCCATGATCTTTTATGGCAATCATCTAGAGCTGAAAACTAACAATATAAAGTAGATTTGAGCAGATGTTTTTGGTTCCAAGCTTCAAAACAGAAGTTGAGGCCAAAACGCTCTTTTCACAGTGAGATAATGCCATTTTGGCCTCTGGAGTTGTAACAGACAAACCATTAATGATACAGCCATGATCTTTTCTGGCAATCATCTAGAGCTGAAAACTAACAATATAAAGTAGATTTGAGCAGATGTTTATGGTTCCAAGCTTCAAAACAGAAGTTGAGGCCAAAACGCTCTTTTCACAGTGAGATAATGCCATTTTGGCCTCTGGAGTTGTAACAGACAAACCATTAATGATACAGCCATGATCTTTTCTGGCAATCATCTAGAGCTGAAAACTAACAATATAAAGTAGATTTGAGCAGATGTTTTTGGTTCCAAGCTTCAAAACAGAAGTTGAGGCCAAAACGCTCTTTTCACAGTGAGATAATGCCATTTTGGCCTCTGGAGTTGTAACAGACAAACCATTAATGATACAGCCATGAT
Source organism: Cyprinodon diabolis (assembly GCA_030533445.1). Lineage (NCBI taxonomy): Eukaryota > Metazoa > Chordata > Actinopteri > Cyprinodontiformes > Cyprinodontidae > Cyprinodon > Cyprinodon diabolis. The sequence goes on from JARPUW010000025.1 coordinate 85,282, forward strand.
CTTTTCTGGCAATCATCTAGAGCTGAAAACTAACAATATAAAGTAGATATGAGCAGATGTTTTTGCTTCCAAGCTTCAAATCAGAGGTTGAGGCCAAAACGCTCATTTCACAGTGAGATAATGCCATTTTGGCCTCTGGAGTTGTAACAGACAAACCATTAATGATACAGCCATGATCTTTTCTGGCAATCATCTAGAGCTGAAAACTAACAATATAAAGTAGATTTGAGCAGATGTTTTTGGTTCCAAGCTTCAAAACAGAAGTTGAGGCCAAAACGCTCTTTTCACAGTGAGATAATGCCATTTTGGCCTCTGGAGTTGTAACAGACAAACCATTAATGATACAGCCATGATCTTTTCTGGCAATCATCTAGAGCTGAAAACTAACAATATAAAGTAGATTTGAGCAGATGTTTTTGGTTACAAGCTTCAAAACAGAAGGTTGAGGCCAAAACGCTCTTTTCACAGTGAGATAATGCCATTTTGGCCTCTGGAGTTGTAACAGACAAACCATTAATGATACAGCCATGATCTTTTCTGGCAATCATCTAGAGCTGAAAACTAACAATATAAAGTAGATTTGAGCAGATGTTTATGGTTCCAAGCTTCAAAACAGAAGTTGAGGCCAAAACGCTCATTTCACAGTGAGATAATGCCATTTTCGCCTCTGGAGTTGTAACAGACAAACCATTAATGATACAGCCATGATCTTTTCTGGCAATCATCTAGAGCTGAAAACTAACAATATAAAGTAGATTTGAGCAGATGTTTATGGTTCCAAGCTTCAAAACAGAAGTTGAGGCCAAAACGCTCATTTCACAGTGAGATAATGCCATTTTGGCCTCTGGAGTTGTAACAGACAAACCATTAATGATACAGCCATGATCTTTTCTGGCAATCATCTAGTGCTGAAAACTAACAATATAAAGTAGATTTGAGCAGATGTTTTTGGTTCCAAGCTTCAAAACAGAAGTTGAGGCCAAAACGCTCTTTTCACAGTGAGATAATGCCATTTTGGCCTCTGGAGTTGTAACAGACAAACCATTAATGATACAGCCATGATCTTTTCTGGCAATCATCTAGAGCTGAAAACTAACAATATAAAGTAGATTTGAGCAGATGTTTTTGGTTCCAAGCTTCAAAACAGAAGTTGAGGCCAAAACGCTCTTTTCACAGTGAGATAATGCCATTTTGGCCTCTGGAGTTGTAACAGACAAACCATTAATGATACAGCCGTGATCTTTTCTGGCAATCATCTAGAGCTGAAAACTAACAATATAAAGTAGATTTGAGCAGATGTTTTTGGTTACAAGCTTCAAAACAGAAGGTTGAGGCCAAAACGCTCTTTTCACAGTGAGATAATGCCATTTTGGCCTCTGGAGTTGTAACAGACAAACCATTAATGATACAGCCATGATCTTTTCTGGCAATCATCTAGAGCTGAAAACTAACAATATAAAGTAGATTTGAGCAGATGTTTATGGTTCCAAGCTTCAAAACAGAAGTTGAGGCCAAAACGCTCATTTCACAGTGAGATAATGCCATTTTGGCCTCTGGAGTTGTAACAGACAAACCATTAATGATACAGCCATGATCTTTTCTGGCAATCATGTAGTGCTGAAAACTAACAATATAAAGTAGATTTGAGCAGATGTTTTTGGTTCCAAGCTTCAAAACAGAAGTTGAGGCCAAAACGCTCTTTTCACAGTGAGATAATGCCATTTTGGCCTCTGGAGTTGTAACAGACAAACCATTAATGATACAGCCATGATCTTTTCTGGCAATCATCTAGAGCTGAAAACGAACAATATAAAGTAGATTTGAGCAGATGTTTTTGGTTACAAGCTTCAAAACAGAAGGTTGAGGCCAAAACGCTCTTTTCACAGTGAGATAATGCCATTTTGGCCTCTGGAGTTGTAACAGACAAACCATTAATGATACAGCCATGATCTTTTCTGGCAATCATCTAGAGCTGAAAACTAACAATATAAAGTAGATTTGAGCAGATGTTTTTGGTTCCAAGCTTCAAAACAGAAGTTGAGGCCAAAACGCTCTTTTCACAGTGAGATAATGCCATTTTGGCCTCTGGAGTTGTAACAGACAAACCATTAATGATACAGCCATGATCTTTTCTGGCAATCATCTAGAGCTGAAAACTAACAATATAAAGTAGATTTGAGCAGATGTTTTTGGTTCCAAGCTTCAAAACAGAAGTTGAGGCCAAAACGCTCTTTTCACAGTGAGATAATGCCATTTTGGCCTCTGGAGTTGTAACAGACAAACCATTAATGATACAGCCATGATCTTTTCTGGCAATCATCTAGAGCTGAAAACGAACAATATAACGTAGATTTGAGCAGATGTTTTTGGTTACAAGCTTCAAAACAGAAGGTTGAGGCCAAAACGCTCTTTTCACAGTGAGATAATGCCATTTTGGCCTCTGGAGTTGTAACAGACAAACCATTAATGATACAGCCATGATCTTTTCTGGCAATCATCTAGAGCTGAAAACTAACAATATAAAGTAGATTTGAGCAGATGTTTTTGGTTCCAAGCTTCAAAACAGAAGTTGAGGCCAAAACGCTCTTTTCACAGTGAGATAATGCCATTTTGGCCTCTGGAGTTGTAACAGACAAACCATTAATGATACAGCCATGATCTTTTCTGGCAATCATCTAGAGCTGAAAACTAACAATATAAAGTAGATTTGAGCAGATGTTTATGGTTCCAAGCTTCAAAACAGAAGTTGAGGCCAAAACGCTCATTTCACAGTGAGATAATGCCATTTTGGCCTCTGGAGTTGTAACAGACAAACCATTAATGATACAGCCATGATCTTTTCTGGCAATCATCTAGTGCTGAAAACTAACAATATAAAGTAGATTTGAGCAGATGTTTTTGGTTCCAAGCTTCAAAACAGAAGTTGAGGCCAAAACGCTCTTTTCACAGTGAGATAATGCCATTTTGGCCTCTGGAGTTGTAACAGACAAACCATTAATGATACAGCCATGATCTTTTCTGGCAATCATCTAGAGCTGAAAACTAACAATATAAAGTAGATTTGAGCAGATGTTTTTGGTTCCAAGCTTCAAAACAGAAGTTGAGGCCAAAACGCTCTTTTCACAGTGAGATAATGCCATTTTGGCCTCTGGAGTTGTAACAGACAAACCATTAATGATACAGCCGTGATCTTTTCTGGCAATCATCTAGAGCTGAAAACTAACAATATAAAGTAGATTTGAGCAGATGTTTTTGGTTACAAGCTTCAAAACAGAAGGTTGAGGCCAAAACGCTCTTTTCACAGTGAGATAATGCCATTTTGGCCTCTGGAGTTGTAACAGACAAACCATTAATGATACAGCCATGATCTTTTCTGGCAATCATCTAGAGCTGAAAACTAACAATATAAAGTAGATTTGAGCAGATGTTTATGGTTCCAAGCTTCAAAACAGAAGTTGAGGCCAAAACGCTCATTTCACAGTGAGATAATGCCATTTTGGCCTCTGGAGTTGTAACAGACAAACCATTAATGATACAGCCATGATCTTTTCTGGCAATCATGTAGTGCTGAAAACTAACAATATAAAGTAGATTTGAGCAGATGTTTTTGGTTCCAAGCTTCAAAACAGAAGTTGAGGCCAAAACGCTCTTTTCACAGTGAGATAATGCCATTTTGGCCTCTGGAGTTGTAACAGACAAACCATTAATGATACAGCCATGATCTTTTCTGGCAATCATCTAGAGCTGAAAACGAACAATATAAAGTAGATTTGAGCAGATGTTTTTGGTTACAAGCTTCAAAACAGAAGGTTGAGGCCAAAACGCTCTTTTCACAGTGAGATAATGCCATTTTGGCCTCTGGAGTTGTAACAGACAAACCATTAATGATACAGCCATGATCTTTTCTGGCAATCATCTAGAGCTGAAAACTAACAATATAAAGTAGATTTGAGCAGATGTTTTTGGTTCCAAGCTTCAAAACAGAAGTTGAGGCCAAAACGCTCTTTTCACAGTGAGATAATGCCATTTTGGCCTCTGGAGTTGTAACAGACAAACCATTAATGATACAGCCATGATCTTTTCTGGCAATCATCTAGAGCTGAAAACTAACAATATAAAGTAGATTTGAGCAGATGTTTTTGGTTCCAAGCTTCAAAACAGAAGTTGAGGCCAAAACGCTCTTTTCACAGTGAGATAATGCCATTTTGGCCTCTGGAGTTGTAACAGACAAACCATTAATGATACAGCCATGATCTTTTCTGGCAATCATCTAGAGCTGAAAACGAACAATATAACGTAGATTTGAGCAGATGTTTTTGGTTACAAGCTTCAAAACAGAAGGTTGAGGCCAAAACGCTCTTTTCACAGTGAGATAATGCCATTTTGGCCTCTGGAGTTGTAACAGACAAACCATTAATGATACAGCCATGATCTTTTCTGGCAATCATCTAGAGCTGAAAACTAACAATATAAAGTAGATTTGAGCAGATGTTTTTGGTTCCAAGCTTCAAAACAGAAGTTGAGGCCAAAACGCTCTTTTCACAGTGAGATAATGCCATTTTGGCCTCTGGAGTTGTAACAGACAAACCATTAATGATACAGCCATGATCTTTTCTGGCAATCATCTAGAGCTGAAAACTAACAATATAAAGTAGATTTGAGCAGATGTTTTTGGTTCCAAGCTTCAAAACAGAAGTTGAGGCCAAAACGCTCTTTTCACAGTGAGATAATGCCATTTTGGCCTCTGGAGTTGTAACAGACAAACCATTAATGATACAGCCATGATCTTTTCTGGCAATCATCTAGAGCTGAAAACTAACAATATAAAGTAGATTTGAGCAGATGTTTATGGTTCCAAGCTTCAAAACAGAAGTTGAGGCCAAAACGCTCATTTTACAGTGAGATAATGCCATTTTGGCCTCTGGAGTTGTAACAGACAAACCATTAATGATACAGCCATGATCTTTTCTGGCAATCATCTAGTGCTGAAAACTAACAATATAAAGTAGATTTGAGCAGATGTTTTTGGTTCCAAGCTTCAAAACAGAAGTTGAGGCCAAAACGCTCTTTTCACAGTGAGATAATGCCATTTTGGCCTCTGGAGTTGTAACAGACAAACCATTAATGATACAGCCATGATCTTTTCTGGCAATCATCTAGAGCTGAAAACTAACAATATAAAGTAGATTTGAGCAGAAGTTTTTGGTTCCAAGCTTCAAAACAGAAGTTGAGGCCAAAACGCTCTTTTCACAGTGAGATAATGCCATTTTGGCCTCTGGAGTTGTAACAGACAAACCATTAATGATACAGCCATGATCTTTTCTGGCAATCATCTAGAGCTGAAAACTAAAAATATAAAGTAGATTTGAGAGGATGTTTTTGGTTACAAGCTTCAAAACAGAAGGTTGAGGCCAAAACGCTCTTTTCACGGTGAGATACTGCCATTTTGGCCTCTGGAGTTGTAACAGACAAACCATTAATGATACAGCCATGATCTTTTCTGGCAATCATCTAGAGCTGAAAACTAACAATATAAAGTAGATTTGAGCAGATGTTTTTGGTTACAAGCTTCAAAACAGAAGGTTGAGGCCAAAACGCTCTTTTCACAGTGAGATAATGCCATTTTGGCCTCTGGAGTTGTAACAGACAAACCATTAATGATACAGCCATGATCTTTTCTGGCAATCATCTAGAGCTGAAAACTAACAATATAAAGTAGATTTGAGCAGATGTTTTTGGTTCCAAGCTTCAAAACAGAAGTTGAGGCCAAAACGCTCTTTTCACAGTGAGATAATGCCATTTTGGCCTCTGGAGTTGTAACAGACAAACCATTAATGATACAGCCATGATCTTTTCTGGCAATCATTTAGAGCTGAAAACTAACAATATAAAGTAGATTTGAGCAGATGTTTTTGGTTACAAGCTTCAAAACAGAAGGTTGAGGCCAAAACGCTCTTTTCACGGTGAGATAGTGCCATTTTGGCCTCTGGAGTTGTAACAGACAAACCATTAATGATACAGCCATGATCTTTTCTGGCAATCATCTAGAGCTGAAAACTAACAATATAAAGTAGATTTGAGCAGAAGTTTTTGGTTCCAAGCTTCAAAACAGAAGTTGAGGCCAAAACGCTCTTTTCACAGTGAGATAATGCCATTTTGGCCTCTGGAGTTGTAACAGACAAACCATTAATGATACAGCCATGATCTTTTCTGGCAATCATCTAGAGCTGAAAACTAAAAATATAAAGTAGATTTAAGAGGATGTTTTTGGTTCCAAGCTTCAAAACAGAAGGTTGAGGCCAAAACGCTCTTTTCACGGTGAGATACTGCCATTTTGGCCTCTGGAGTTGTAACAGACAAACCATTAATGATACAGCCATGATCTTTTCTGGCAATCATCTAGAGCTGAAAACGAACAATATAAAGTAGATTTGAGCAGATGTTTTTGGTTACAAGCTTCAAAACAGAAGGTTGAGGCCAAAACGCTCTTTTCACGGTGAGATGCTGCCATTTTGGCCTCTGGAGTTGTAACAGACAAACCATTAATGATACAGCCATGATCTTTTCTGGCAATCATCTAGAGCTGAAAACTAACAATATAAAGTAGATTTGAGCAGATGTTTTTGGTTCCAAGCTTCAAAACAGAAGTTGAGGCCAAAACGCTCTTTTCACAGTGAGATAATGCCATTTTGGCCTCTGGAGTTGTAACAGACAAACCATTAATGATACAGCCATGATCTTTTCTGGCAATCATCTAGAGCTGAAAACTAACAATATAAAGTAGATTTGAGCAGAAGTTTTTGGTTCCAAGCTTCAAAACAGAAGTTGAGGCCAAAACGCTCTTTTCACAGTGAGATAATGCCATTTTGGCCTCTGGAGTTGTAACAGACAAACCATTAATGATACAGCCATGATCTTTTCTGGCAATCATCTAGAGCTGAAAACTAAAAATATAAAGTAGATTTGAGAGGATGTTTTTGGTTACAAGCTTCAAAACAGAAGGTTGAGGCCAAAACGCTCTTTTCACGGTGAGATACTGCCATTTTGGCCTCTGGAGTTGTAACAGACAAACCATTAATGATACAGCCATGATCTTTTCTGGCAATCATCTAGAGCTGAAAACTAACAATATAAAGTAGATTTGAGCAGATGTTTTTGGTTCCAAGCTTCAAAACAGAAGTTGAGGCCAAAACGCTCTTTTCACAGTGAGATAATGCCATTTTGGCCTCTGGAGTTGTAACAGACAAACCATTAATGATACAGCCATGATGTTTTCTGGCAATCATCTAGAGCTGAAAACTAACAATATAAAGTAGATTTGAGCAGATGTTTTTGGTTCCAAGCTTCAAAACAGAAGTTGAGGCCAAAACGCTCTTTTCACAGTGAGATAATGCCATTTTGGCCTCTGGAGTTGTAACAGACAAACCATTAATGATACAGCCATGATCTTTTCTGGCAATCATCTAGAGCTGAAAACTAACAATATAAAGTAGATTTGAGCAGATGTTTTTGGTTACAAGCTTCAAAACAGAAGGTTGAGGCCAAAACGCTCTTTTCACAGTGAGATAATGCCATTTTGGCCTCTGGAGTTGTAACAGACAAACCATTAATGATACAGCCATGATCTTTTCTGGCAATCATCTAGAGCTGAAAACTAACAATATAAAGTAGATTTGAGCAGATGTTTATGGTTCCAAGCTTCAAAACAGAAGTTGAGGCCAAAACGCTCATTTCACAGTGAGATAATGCCATTTTGGCCTCTGGAGTTGTAACAGACAAACCATTAATGATACAGCCATGATCTTTTCTGGCAATCATGTAGTGCTGAAAACTAACAATATAAAGTAGATTTGAGCAGATGTTTTTGGTTCCAAGCTTCAAAACAGAAGTTGAGGCCAAAACGCTCTTTTCACAGTGAGATAATGCCATTTTGGCCTCTGGAGTTGTAACAGACAAACCATTAATGATACAGCCATGATCTTTTCTGGCAATCATCTAGAGCTGAAAACGAACAATATAAAGTAGATTTGAGCAGATGTTTTTGGTTACAAGCTTCAAAACAGAAGTTGAGGCCAAAACGCTCTTTTCACAGTGAGATAATGCCATTTTGGCCTCTGGAGTTGTAACAGACAAACCATTAATGATACAGCCATGATCTTTTCTGGCAATCATCTAGAGCTGAAAACTAACAATATAAAGTAGATTTGAGCAGATGTTTTTGGTTCCAAGCTTCAAAACAGAAGTTGAGGCCAAAACGCTCTTTTCACAGTGAGATAATGCCATTTTGGCCTCTGGAGTTGTAACAGACAAACCATTAATGATACAGCCATGATCTTTTCTGGCAATCATCTAGAGCTGAAAACGAACAATATAAAGTAGATTTGAGCAGATGTTTTTGGTTACAAGCTTCAAAACAGAAGGTTGAGGCCAAAACGCTCTTTTCACAGTGAGATAATGCCATTTTGGCCTCTGGAGTTGTAACAGACAAACCATTAATGATACAGCCATGATCTTTTCTGGCAATCATCTAGAGCTGAAAACTAACAATATAAAGTAGATTTGAGCAGATGTTTTTGGTTCCAAGCTTCAAAACAGAAGGTTGAGGCCAAAACGCTCTTTTCACAGTGAGATAATGCCATTTTGGCCTCTGGAGTTGTAACAGACAAACCATTAATGATACAGCCATGATCTTTTCTGGCAATCATCTAGAGCTGAAAACTAACAATATAAAGTAGATTTGAGCAGATGTTTTTGGTTCCAAGCTTCAAAACAGAAGTTGAGGCCAAAACGCTCTTTTCACAGTGAGATAATGCCATTTTGGCCTCTGGAGTTGTAACAGACAAACCATTAATGATACAGCCATGATCTTTTCTGGCAATCATCTAGAGCTGAAAACTAACAATATAAAGTAGATTTGAGCAGATGTTTTTGGTTCCAAGCTTTAAAACAGAAGTTGAGGCCAAAACGCTCATTTCACAGTGAGATAATGCCATTTTGGCCTCTGGAGTTGTAACAGACAAACCATTAATGATACAGCCATGATCTTTTCTGGCAATCATCTAGAGCTGAAAACGAACAATATAAAGTAGATTTGAGCAGATGTTTTTGGTTCCAAGCTTCAAAACAGAAGTTGAGGCCAAAACGCTCTTTTCACAGTGAGATAATGCCATTTTGGCCTCTGGAGTTGTAACAGACAAACCATTAATGATACAGCCATGATCTTTTCTGGCAATCATCTAGAGCTGAAAACTAACAATATAAAGTAGATTTGAGCAGATGTTTTTGGTTCCAAGCTTCAAAACAGAAGGTTGAGGCCAAAACGCCCTTTTCACAGTGAGATAATGCCATTTTGGCCTCTGGAGTTGTAACAGACAAACCATTAATGATACAGCCATGATCTTTTCTGGCAATCATCTAGAGCTGAAAACTAACAATATAAAGTAGATTTGAGCAGATGTTTTTGGTTCCAAGCTTCAAAACAGAAGTTGAGGCCAAAACGCTCTTTTCACAGTGAGATAATGCCATTTTGGCCTCTGGAGTTGTAACAGACAAACCATTAATGATACAGCCATGATCTTTTCTGGCAATCATCTAGAGCTGAAAACTAACAATATAAAGTAGATTTGAGCAGATGTTTTTGGTTCCAAGCTTCAAAACAGAAGTTGAGGCCAAAACGCTCTTTTCACAGTGAGATAATGCCATTTTGGCCTCTGGAGTTGTAACAGACAAACCATTAATGATACAGCCATGATCTTTTCTGGCAATCATCTAGAGCTGAAAACTAAAAATATAAAGTAGATTTGAGAGGATGTTTTTGGTTACAAGCTTCAAAACAGAAGGTTGAGGCCAAAACGCTCTTTTCACGGTGAGATACTGCCATTTTGGCCTCTGGAGTTGTAACAGACAAACCATTAATGATACAGCCATGATCTTTTCTGGCAATCATCTAGAGCTGAAAACTAACAATATAAAGTAGATTTGAGCAGATGTTTTTGGTTACAAGCTTCAAAACAGAAGGTTGAGGCCAAAACGCTCTTTTCACAGTGAGATAATGCCATTTTGGCCTCTGGAGTTGTAACAGACAAACCATTAATGATACAGCCATGATCTTTTCTGGCAATCATCTAGAGCTGAAAACTAACAATATAAAGTAGATTTGAGCAGATGTTTTTGGTTCCAAGCTTCAAAACAGAAGTTGAGGCCAAAACGCTCTTTTCACAGTGAGATAATGCCATTTTGGCCTCTGGAGTTGTAACAGACAAACCATTAATGATACAGCCATGATCTTTTCTGGCAATCATTTAGAGCTGAAAACTAACAATATAAAGTAGATTTGAGCAGATGTTTTTGGTTACAAGCTTCAAAACAGAAGGTTGAGGCCAAAACGCTCTTTTCACAGTGAGATAATGCCATTTTGGCCTCTGGAGTTGTAACAGACAAACCATTAATGATACAGCCATGATCTTTTCTGGCAATCATCTAGAGCTGAAAACTAACAATATAAAGTAGATTTGAGCAGATGTTTATGGTTCCAAGCTTCAAAACAGAAGTTGAGGCCAAAACGCTCATTTCACAGTGAGATAATGCCATTTTGGCCTCTGGAGTTGTAACAGACAAACCATTAATGATACAGCCATGATCTTTTCTGGCAATCATCTAGTGCTGAAAACTAACAATATAAAGTAGATTTGAGCAGATGTTTTTGGTTCCAAGCTTCAAAATAGAAGTTGAGGCCAAAACGCTCTTTTCACAGTGAGATAATGCCATTTTGGCCTCTGGAGTTGTAACAGACAAACCATTAATGATACAGCCATGATCTTTTCTGGCAATCATCTAGAGCTGAAAACGAACAATATAAAGTAGATTTGAGCAGATGTTTTTGGTTACAAGCTTCAAAACAGAAGGTTGAGGCCAAAACGCTCTTTTCACAGTGAGATAATGCCATTTTGGCCTCTGGAGTTGTAACAGACAAACCATTAATGATACAGCCATGATCTTTTCTGGCAATCATCTAGAGCTGAAAACTAACAATATAAAGTAGATTTGAGCAGATGTTTTTGGTTCCAAGCTTCAAAACAGAAGTTGAGGCCAAAACGCTCTTTTCACAGTGAGATAATGCCATTTTGGCCTCTGGAGTTGTAACAGACAAACCATTAATGATACAGCCATGATCTTTTCTGGCAATCATCTAGAGCTGAAAACTAACAATATAAAGTAGATTTGAGCAGATGTTTTTGGTTCCAAGCTTCAAAACAGAAGGTGAGGCCAAAACGCTCATTTCACAGTGAGATAATGCCATTTTGGCCTCTGGAGTTGTAACAGACAAACCATTAATGATACAGCCATGATCTTTTCTGGCAATCATCTAGAGCTGAAAACGAACAATATAAAGTAGATTTGAGCAGATGTTTTTGGTTCCAAGCTTCAAAACAGAAGTTGAGGCCAAAACGCTCTTTTCACAGTGAGATAATGCCATTTTGGCCTCTGGAGTTGTAACAGACAAACCATTAATGATACAGCCATGATCTTTTCTGGCAATCATCTAGAGCTGAAAACTAACAATATAAAGTAGATTTGAGCAGATGTTTATGGTTACAAGCTTCAAAACAGAAGTTGAGGCCAAAACGCTCATTTTACAGTGAGATAATGCCATTTTGGCCTCTGGAGTTGTAACAGACAAACCATTAATGATACAGCCATGATCTTTTCTGGCAATCATCTAGTGCTGAAAACTAACAATATAAAGTAGATTTGAGCAGAAGTTTTTGGTTCCAAGCTTCAAAACAGAAGTTGAGGCCAAAACGCTCTTCACAGTGAGATAATGCCATTTTGGCCTCTGGAGTTGTAACAGACAAACCATTAATGATACAGCCATGATCTTTTCTGGCAATCATCTAGAGCTGAAAACTAAAAATATAAAGTAGATTTGAGCAGATGTTTTTGGTTACAAGCTTCAAAACAGAAGGTTGAGGCCAAAACGCTCTTTTCACGGTGAGATAGTGCCATTTTGGCATCTGGAGTTGTAACAGACAAACCATTAATGATACAGCCATGATCTTTTCTGGTCATCATCTAGAGCTGAAAACTAACAATATAAAGTAGATTTGAGCAGATGTTTTTGGTTACAAGCTTCAAAACAGAAGGTTGAGGCCAAAACGCTCTTTTCACAGTGAGATAATGCCATTTTGGCCTCTGGAGTTGTAACAGACAAACCATTAATGATACAGCCATGATCTTTTCTGGCAATCATCTAGAGCTGAAAACGAACAATATAAAGTAGATTTGAGCAGATGTTTTTGGTTCCAAGCTTCAAAACAGAAGTTGAGGCCAAAACGCTCTTTTCACAGTGAGATAATGCCATTTTGGCCTCTGGAGTTGTAACAGACAAACCATTAATGATACAGCCATGATCTTTTCTGGCAATCATCTAGAGCTGAAAACTAACAATATAAAGTAGATTTGAGCAGATGTTTTTGGTTCCAAGCTTCAAAACAGAAGGTTGAGGCCAAAACGTTCTTTTCACAGTGAGATAATGCCATTTTGGCCTCTGGAGTTGTAACAGACAAACCATTAATGATACAGCCATGATCTTTTCTGGCAATCATCTAGAGCTGAAAACTAACAATATAAAGTAGATTTGAGCAGATGTTTATGGTTCCAAGCTTCAAAACAGAAGTTGAGGCCAAAACGCTCATTTCACAGTGAGATAATGCCATTTTGGCCTCTGGAGTTGTAACAGACAAACCATTAATGATACAGCCATGATCTTTTCTAGCAATAATCTAGTGCTGAAAACTAACAATATAAAGTAGATTTGAGCAGATGTTTTTGGTTCCAAGCTTCAAAACAGAAGTTGAGGCCAAAACGCTCTTTTCACAGTGAGATAATGCCATTTTGGCCTCTGGAGTTGTAACAGACAAACCATTAATGATACAGCCATGATCTTTTCTGGCAATCATCTAGAGCTGAAAACGAACAATATAAAGTAGATTTGAGCAGATGTTTTTGGTTACAAGCTTCAAAACAGAAGGTTGAGGCCAAAACGCTCTTTTCACAGTGAGATAATGCCATTTTGGCCTCTGGAGTTGTAACAGACAAACCATTAATGATACAGCCATGATCTTTTCTGGCAATCATCTAGAGCTGAAAACGAACAATATAAAGTAGATTTGAGCAGATGTTTTTGGTTCCAAGCTTCAAAACAGAAGTTGAGGCCAAAACGCTCTTTTCACAGTGAGATAATGCCATTTTGGCCTCTGGAGTTGTAACAGACAAACCATTAATGATACAGCCATGATCTTTTCTGGCAATCATCTAGAGCTGAAAACTAACAATATAAAGTAGATTTGAGCAGATGTTTTTGGTTCCAAGCTTCAAAACAGAAGGTTGAGGCCAAAACGTTCTTTTCACAGTGAGATAATGCCATTTTGGCCTCTGGAGTTGTAACAGACAAACCATTAATGATACAGCCATGATCTTTTCTGGCAATCATCTAGAGCTGAAAACTAACAATATAAAGTAGATTTGAGCAGATGTTTATGGTTCCAAGCTTCAAAACAGAAGTTGAGGCCAAAACGCTCATTTCACAGTGAGATAATGCCATTTTGGCCTCTGGAGTTGTAACAGACAAACCATTAATGATACAGCCATGATCTTTTCTAGCAATAATCTAGTGCTGAAAACTAACAATATAAAGTAGATTTGAGCAGATGTTTTTGGTTCCAAGCTTCAAAACAGAAGTTGAGGCCAAAACGCTCTTTTCACAGTGAGATAATGCCATTTTGGCCTCTGGAGTTGTAACAGACAAACCATTAATGATACAGCCATGATCTTTTCTGGCAATCATCTAGAGCTGAAAACTAACAATATAAAGTAGATTTGAGCAGATGTTTATGGTTACAAGCTTCAAAACAGAAGTTGAGGCCAAAACGCTCATTTTACAGTGAGATAATGCCATTTTGGCCTCTGGAGTTGTAACAGACAAACCATTAATGATACAGCCATGATCTTTTCTGGCAATCATCTAGTGCTGAAAACTAACAATATAAAGTAGATTTGAGCAGAAGTTTTTGGTTCCAAGCTTCAAAACAGAAGTTGAGGCCAAAACGCTCTTCACAGTGAGATAATGCCATTTTGGCCTCTGGAGTTGTAACAGACAAACCATTAATGATACAGCCATGATCTTTTCTGGCAATCATCTAGAGCTGAAAACTAAAAATATAAAGTAGATTTGAGCAGATGTTTTTGGTTACAAGCTTCAAAACAGAAGGTTGAGGCCAAAACGCTCTTTTCACGGTGAGATAGTGCCATTTTGGCATCTGGAGTTGTAACAGACAAACCATTAATGATACAGCCATGATCTTTTCTGGTCATCATCTAGAGCTGAAAACTAACAATATAAAGTAGATTTGAGCAGATGTTTTTGGTTACAAGCTTCAAAACAGAAGGTTGAGGCCAAAACGCTCTTTTCACAGTGAGATAATGCCATTTTGGCCTCTGGAGTTGTAACAGACAAACCATTAATGATACAGCCATGATCTTTTCTGGCAATCATCTAGAGCTGAAAACGAACAATATAAAGTAGATTTGAGCAGATGTTTTTGGTTCCAAGCTTCAAAACAGAAGTTGAGGCCAAAACGCTCTTTTCACAGTGAGATAATGCCATTTTGGCCTCTGGAGTTGTAACAGACAAACCATTAATGATACAGCCATGATCTTTTCTGGCAATCATCTAGAGCTGAAAACTAACAATATAAAGTAGATTTGAGCAGATGTTTTTGGTTCCAAGCTTCAAAACAGAAGGTTGAGGCCAAAACGTTCTTTTCACAGTGAGATAATGCCATTTTGGCCTCTGGAGTTGTAACAGACAAACCATTAATGATACAGCCATGATCTTTTCTGGCAATCATCTAGAGCTGAAAACTAACAATATAAAGTAGATTTGAGCAGATGTTTATGGTTCCAAGCTTCAAAACAGAAGTTGAGGCCAAAACGCTCATTTCACAGTGAGATAATGCCATTTTGGCCTCTGGAGTTGTAACAGACAAACCATTAATGATACAGCCATGATCTTTTCTAGCAATAATCTAGTGCTGAAAACTAACAATATAAAGTAGATTTGAGCAGATGTTTTTGGTTCCAAGCTTCAAAACAGAAGTTGAGGCCAAAACGCTCTTTTCACAGTGAGATAATGCCATTTTGGCCTCTGGAGTTGTAACAGACAAACCATTAATGATACAGCCATGATCTTTTCTGGCAATCATCTAGAGCTGAAAACGAACAATATAAAGTAGATTTGAGCAGATGTTTTTGGTTACAAGCTTCAAAACAGAAGGTTGAGGCCAAAACGCTCTTTTCACAGTGAGATAATGCCATTTTGGCCTCTGGAGTTGTAACAGACAAACCATTGATGATACAGCCATGATCTTTTCTGGCAATCATCTAGAGCTGAAAACTAACAATATAAAGTAGATTTGTGCAGATGTTTTTGGTTCCAAGCTTCAAAACAGAAGTTGAGGCCAAAACGCTCTTTTCACAGTGAGATAATGCCATTTTGGCCTCTGGAGTTGTAACAGACAAACCATTAATGATACAGCCATGATCTTTTCTGGCAATCATCTAGAGCTGAAAACTAACAATATAAAGTAGATTTGAGCAGATGTTTTTGGTTCCAAGCTTCAAAACAGAAGTTGAGGCCAAAACGCTCATTTCACAGTGAGATAATGCCATTTTGGCCTCTGGAGTTGTAACAGACAAACCATTAATGATACAGCCATGATCTTTTCTGGCAATCATCTAGAGCTGAAAACGAACAATATAAAGTAGATTTGAGCAGATGTTTTTGGTTCCAAGCTTCAAAACAGAAGTTGAGGCCAAAACGCTCTTTTCACAGTGAGATAATGCCATTTTGGCCTCTGGAGTTGTAACAGACAAACCATTAATGATACAGCCATGATCTTTTCTGGCAATCATCTAGAGCTGAAAACTAACAATATAAAGTAGATTTGAGCAGATGTTTTTGGTTACAAGCTTCAAAACAGAAGGTTGAGGCCAAAACGCTCTTTTCACGGTGAGATAGTGCCATTTTGGCCTCTGGAGTTGTAACAGACAAACCATTAATGATACAGCCATGATCTTTTCTGGCAATCATCTAGAGCTGAAAACTAACAATATAAAGTAGATTTGAGCAGATGTTTTTGGTTACAAGCTTCAAAACAGAAGGTTGAGGCCAAAACGCTCTTTTCACAGTGAGATAATGCCATTTTGGCCTCTGGAGTTGTAACAGACAAACCATTAATGATACAGCCATGATCTTTTCTGGCAATCATCTAGAGCTGAAAACTAACAATATAAAGTAGATTTGAGCAGATGTTTTTGGTTCCAAGCTTCAAAACAGAAGTTGAGGCCAAAACGCTCTTTTCACAGTGAGATAATGCCATTTTGGCCTCTGGAGTTGTAACAGACAAACCATTAATGATACAGCCATGATCTTTTCTGGCAATCATCTAGAGCTGAAAACTAACAATATAAAGTAGATTTGAGCAGATGTTTTTGGTTCCAAGCTTCAAAACAGAAGTTGAGGCCAAAACGCTCTTTTCACAGTGAGATAATGCCATTTTGGCCTCTGGAGTTGTAACAGACAAACCATTAATGATACAGCCATGATCTTTTCTGGCAATCATCTAGAGCTGAAAACTAACAATATAAAGTAGATTTGAGCAGATGTTTATGGTTCCAAGCTTCAAAACAGAAGTTGAGGCCAAAACGCTCATTTTACAGTGAGATAATGCCATTTTGGCCTCTGGAGTTGTAACAGACAAACCATTAATGATACAGCCATGATCTTTTCTGGCAATCATCTAGTGCTGAAAACTAACAATATAAAGTAGATTTGAGCAGATGTTTTTGGTTCCAAGCTTCAAAACAGAAGTTGAGGCCAAAACGCTCTTTTCACAGTGAGATAATGCCATTTTGGCCTCTGGAGTTGTAACAGACAAACCATTAATGATACAGCCATGATCTTTTCTGGCAATCATCTAGAGCTGAAAACTAACAATATAAAGTAGATTTGAGCAGAAGTTTTTGGTTCCAAGCTTCAAAACAGAAGTTGAGGCCAAAACGCTCTTTTCACAGTGAGATAATGCCATTTTGGCCTCTGGAGTTGTAACAGACAAACCATTAATGATACAGCCATGATCTTTTCTGGCAATCATCTAGAGCTGAAAACTAAAAATATAAAGTAGATTTGAGCAGATGTTTTTGGTTACAAGCTTCAAAACAGAAGTTGAGGCCAAAACGCTCTTTTCACAGTGAGATAATGCCATTTTGGCCTCTGGAGTTGTAACAGACAAACCATTAATGATACAGCCATGATCTTTTCTGGCAATCATCTAGAGCTGAAAACTAACAATATAAAGTAGATTTGAGCAGATGTTTTTGGTTCCAAGCTTCAAAACAGAAGTTGAGGCCAAAACGCTCTTTTCACAGTGAGATAATGCCATTTTGGCCTCTGGAGTTGTAACAGACAAACCATTAATGATACAGCCATGATCTTTTCTGGCAATCATCTAGAGCTGAAAACTAACAATATAAAGTAGATTTGAGCAGATGTTTATGGTTCCAAGCTTCAAAACAGAAGTTGAGGCCAAATCGCTCATTTTACAGTGAGATAATGCCATTTTGGCCTCTGGAGTTGTAACAGACAAACCATTAATGATACAGCCATGATCTTTTCTGGCAATCATCTAGTGCTGAAAACTAACAATATAAAGTAGATTTGAGCAGATGTTTTTGGTTACAAGCTTCAAAACAGAAGGTTGAGGCCAAAACGCTCTTTTCACGGTGAGATAGTGCCATTTTGGCCTCTGGAGTTGTAACAGACAAACCAGTAATGATACAGCCATGATCTTTTCTGGAAATCACCTAGAGCTGAAAACTAACAATATAAAGTAGATTTGAGCAGATGTTTTTGGTTACAAGCTTCAAAACAGAAGGTTGAGGCCAAAACGCTCTTTTCACGGTGAGATAATGCCATTTTGGCCTCTGGAGTTGTAACAGACAAACCATTAATGATACAGCCATGATCTTTTCTGGCAATCATCTAGAGCTGAAAACTAACAATATAAAGTAGATTTGAGCAGATGTTTTTGGTTCCAAGCTTCAAAACAGAAGTTGAGGCCAAAACGCTCTTTTCACAGTGAGATAATGCCATTTTGGCCTCTGGAGTTGTAACAGACAAACCATTAATGATACAGCCATGATCTTTTCTGGCAATCATCTAGAGCTGAAAACTAACAATATAAAGTAGATTTGAGCAGATGTTTTTGGTTCCAAGCTTCAAAACAGAAGTTGAGGCCAAAACGCTCTTTTCACAGTGAGATAATGCCATTTTGGCCTCTGGAGTTGTAACAGACAAACCATTAATGATACAGCCATGATCTTTTCTGGCAATCATCTAGAGCTGAAAACTAACAATATAAAGTAGATTTGAGCAGATGTTTTTGGTTACAAGCTTCAAAACAGAAGGTTGAGGCCAAAACGCTCTTTTCACAGTGAGATAATGCCATTTTGGCCTCTGGAGTTGTAACAGACAAACCATTAATGATACAGCCATGATCTTTTCTGGCAATCATCTAGAGCTGAAAACTAACAATATAAAGTAGATTTGAGCAGATGTTTATGGTTCCAAGCTTCAAAACAGAAGTTGAGGCCAAAACGCTCATTTCACAGTGAGATAATGCCATTTTGGCCTCTGGAGTTGTAACAGACAAACCATTAATGATACAGCCATGATCTTTTCTGGCAATCATGTAGTGCTGAAAACTAACAATATAAAGTAGATTTGAGCAGATGTTTTTGGTTCCAAGCTTCAAAACAGAAGTTGAGGCCAAAACGCTCTTTTCACAGTGAGATAATGCCATTTTGGCCTCTGGAGTTGTAACAGACAAACCATTAATGATACAGCCATGATCTTTTCTGGCAATCATCTAGAGCTGAAAACGAACAATATAAAGTAGATTTGAGCAGATGTTTTTGGTTACAAGCTTCAAAACAGAAGGTTGAGGCCAAAACGCTCTTTTCACAGTGAGATAATGCCATTTTGGCCTCTGGAGTTGTAACAGACAAACCATTAATGATACAGCCATGATCTTTTCTGGCAATCATCTAGAGCTGAAAACGAACAATATAAAGTAGATTTGAGCAGATGTTTTTGGTTCCAAGCTTCAAAACAGAAGTTGAGGCCAAAACGCTCTTTTCACAGTGAGATAATGCCATTTTGGCCTCTGGAGTTGTAACAGACAAACCATTAATGATACAGCCATGATCTTTTCTGGCAATCATCTAGAGCTGAAAACAAACAATATAACGTAGATTTGAGCAGATGTTTTTGGTTACAAGCTTCAAAACAGAAGGTTGAGGCCAAAACGCTCTTTTCACAGTGAGATAATGCCATTTTGGCCTCTGGAGTTGTAACAGACAAACCATTAATGATACAGCCATGATCTTTTCTGGCAATCATCTAGAGCTGAAAACTAACAATATAAAGTAGATTTGAGCAGATGATTTTGCTTCCAAGCTTCAAAACAGAAGTTGAGGCCAAAACGCTCTTTTCACAGTGAGATAATGCCATTTTGGCTTCTGGAGTTGTAACAGACAAACCATTAATGATACAGCCATGATCTTTTCTGGCAATCATCTAGAGCTGAAAACTAACAATATAAAGTAGATTTGAGCAGATGTTTTTGCTTCCAAGCTTCAAAACAGAAGTTGAGGCCAAAACGCTCTTTTCACAGTGAGATAATGCCATTTTGGCCTCTGGAGTTGTAACAGACAAACCATTAATGATACAGCCATGATCTTTTCTGGCAATCATCTAGAGCTGAAAACTAACAATATAAAGTAGATTTGAGCAGATGTTTTTGGTTCCAAGCTTCAAAACAGAAGTTGAGGCCAAAACGCTCTTTTCACAGTGAGATAATGCCATTTTGGCCTCTGGAGTTGTAACAGACAAACCATTAATGATACAGCCATGATCTTTTCTGGCAATCATGTAGTGCTGAAAACTAACAATATAAAGTAGATTTGAGCAGATGTTTTTGGTTCCAAGCTTCAAAACAGAAGTTGAGGCCAAAACGCTCTTTTCACAGTGAGATAATGCCATTTTGGCCTCTGGAGTTGTAACAGACAAACCATTAATGATACAGCCATGATCTTTTCTGGCAATCATCTAGAGCTGAAAACGAACAATATAAAGTAGATTTGAGCAGATGTTTTTGGTTACAAGCTTCAAAACAGAAGGTTGAGGCCAAAACGCTCTTTTCACAGTGAGATAATGCCATTTTGGCCTCTGGAGTTGTAACAGACAAACCATTAATGATACAGCCATGATCTTTTCTGGCAATCATCTAGAGCTGAAAACTAACAATATAAAGTAGATTTGAGCAGATGTTTTTGGTTCCAAGCTTCAAAACAGAAGTTGAGGCCAAAACGCTCTTTTCACAGTGAGATAATGCCATTTTGGCCTCTGGAGTTGTAACAGACAAACCATTAATGATACAGCCATGATCTTTTCTGGCAATCATCTAGAGCTGAAAACTAACAATATAAAGTAGATTTGAGCAGATGTTTTTGGTTCCAAGCTTCAAAACAGAAGTTGAGGCCAAAACGCTCTTTTCACAGTGAGATAATGCCATTTTGGCCTCTGGAGTTGTAACAGACAAACCATTAATGATACAGCCATGATCTTTTCTGGCAATCATCTAGAGCTGAAAACTAACAATATAAAGTAGATTTGAGCAGAAGTTTTTGGTTCCAAGCTTCAAAACAGAAGTTGAGGCCAAAACGCTCTTTTCACAGTGAGATAATGCCATTTTGGCCTCTGGAGTTGTAACAGACAAACCATTAATGATACAGCCATGATCTTTTCTGGCAATCATCTAGAGCTGAAAACTAAAAATATAAAGTAGATTTGAGCAGATGTTTTTGGTTACAAGCTTCAAAACAGAAGTTGAGGCCAAAACGCTCTTTTCACAGTGAGATAATGCCATTTTGGCCTCTGGAGTTGTAACAGACAAACCATTAATGATACAGCCATGATCTTTTCTGGCAATCATCTAGAGCTGAAAACTAACAATATAAAGTAGATTTGAGCAGATGTTTTTGGTTCCAAGCTTCAAAACAGAAGTTGAGGCCAAAACGCTCTTTTCACAGTGAGATAATGCCATTTTGGCCTCTGGAGTTGTAACAGACAAACCATTAATGATACAGCCATGATCTTTTCTGGCAATCATCTAGAGCTGAAAACTAACAATATAAAGTAGATTTGAGCAGATGTTTATGGTTCCAAGCTTCAAAACAGAAGTTGAGGCCAAAACGCTCATTTTACAGTGAGATAATGCCATTTTGGCCTCTGGAGTTGTAACAGACAAACCATTAATGATACAGCCATGATCTTTTCTGGCAATCATCTAGTGATGAAAACTAACAATATAAAGTAGATTTGAGCAGATGTTTTTGGTTACAAGCTTCAAAACAGAAGGTTGAGGCCAAAACGCTCTTTTCACGGTGAGATAATGCCATTTTGGCCTCTGGAGTTGTAACAGACAAACCATTAATGATACAGCCATGATCTTTTCTGGCAATCATCTAGAGCTGAAAACTAACAATATAAAGTAGATTTGAGCAGATGTTTTTGGTTCCAAGCTTCAAAACAGAAGTTGAGGCCAAAACGCTCTTTTCACAGTGAGATAATGCCATTTTGGCCTCTGGAGTTGTAACAGACAAACCATTAATGATACAGCCATGATCTTTTCTGGCAATCATCTAGAGCTGAAAACTAACAATATAAAGTAGATTTGAGCAGATGTTTTTGGTTCCAAGCTTCAAAACAGAAGTTGAGGCCAAAACGCTCTTTTCACAGTGAGATAATGCCATTTTGGCCTCTGGAGTTGTAACAGACAAACCATTAATGATACAGCCATGATCTTTTCTGGCAATCATGTAGTGCTGAAAACTAACAATATAAAGTAGATTTGAGCAGATGTTTTTGGTTCCAAGCTTCAAAACAGAAGTTGAGGCCAAAACGCTCTTTTCACAGTGAGATAATGCCATTTTGGCCTCTGGAGTTGTAACAGACAAACCATTAATGATACAGCCATGATCTTTTCTGGCAATCATCTAGAGCTGAAAACGAACAATATAAAGTAGATTTGAGCAGATGTTTTTGGTTACAAGCTTCAAAACAGAAGGTTGAGGCCAAAACGCTCTTTTCACAGTGAGATAATGCCATTTTGGCCTCTGGAGTTGTAACAGACAAACCATTAATGATACAGCCATGATCTTTTCTGGCAATCATCTAGAGCTGAAAACTAACAATATAAAGTAGATTTGAGCAGATGTTTTTGGTTCCAAGCTTCAAAACAGAAGTTGAGGCCAAAACGCTCTTTTCACAGTGAGATAATGCCATTTTGGCCTCTGGAGTTGTAACAGACAAACCATTAATGATACAGCCATGATCTTTTCTGGCAATCATCTAGAGCTGAAAACTAACAACATAAAGTAGATTTGAGCAGATGTTTTTGGTTCCAAGCTTCAAAACAGAAGTTGAGGCCAAAACGCTCTTTTCACAGTGAGATAATGCCATTTTGGCCTCTGGAGTTGTAACAGACAAACCATTAATGATACAGCCATGATCTTTTCTGGCAATCATCTAGAGCTGAAAACGAACAATATAACGTAGATTTGAGCAGATGTTTTTGGTTACAAGCTTCAAAACAGAAGGTTGAGGCCAAAACGCTCTTTTCACAGTGAGATAATGCCATTTTGGCCTCTGGAGTTGTAACAGACAAACCATTAATGATACAGCCATGATCTTTTCTGGCAATCATCTAGAGCTGAAAACTAACAATATAAAGTAGATTTGAGCAGATGTTTTTGGTTCCAAGCTTCAAAACAGAAGTTGAGGCCAAAACGCTCTTTTCACAGTGAGATAATGCCATTTTGGCCTCTGGAGTTGTAACAGACAAACCATTAATGATACAGCCATGATCTTTTCTGGCAATCATCTAGAGCTGAAAACTAACAATATAAAGTAGATTTGAGCAGATGTTTTTGGTTCCAAGCTTTAAAACAGAAGTTGAGGCCAAAACGCTCATTTCACAGTGAGATAATGCCATTTTGGCCTCTGGAGTTGTAACAGACAAACCATTAATGATACAGCCATGATCTTTTCTGGCAATCATCTAGAGCTGAAAACGAACAATATAAAGTAGATTTGAGCAGATGTTTTTGGTTCCAAGCTTCAAAACAGAAGTTGAGGCCAAAACGCTCTTTTCACAGTGAGATAATGCCATTTTGGCCTCTGGAGTTGTAACAGACAAACCATTAATGATACAGCCATGATCTTTTCTGGCAATCATCTAGAGCTGAAAACTAACAATATAAAGTAGATTTGAGCAGAAGTTTTTGGTTCCAAGCTTCAAAACAGAAGGTTGAGGCCAAAACGCTCTTTTCACAGTGAGATAATGCCATTTTGGCCTCTGGAGTTGTAACAGACAAACCATTAATGATACAGCCATGATCTTTTCTGGCAATCATCTAGAGCTGAAAACTAAAAATATAAAGTAGATTTGAGAGGATGTTTTTGGTTACAAGCTTCAAAACAGAAGGTTGAGGCCAAAACGCTCTTTTCACGGTGAGATACTGCCATTTTGGCCTCTGGAGTTGTAACAGACAAACCATTAATGATACAGCCATGATCTTTTCTGGCAATCATCTAGAGCTGAAAACTAACAATATAAAGTAGATTTGAGCAGATGTTTTTGGTTACAAGCTTCAAAACAGAAGGTTGAGGCCAAAACGCTCTTTTCACAGTGAGATAATGCCATTTTGGCCTCTGGAGTTGTAACAGACAAACCATTAATGATACAGCCAGGATCTTTTCTGGCAATCATCTAGAGCTGAAAACTAACAATATAAAGTAGATTTGAGCAGATGTTTTTGGTTCCAAGCTTCAAAACAGAAGTTGAGGCCAAAACGCTCTTTTCACAGTGAGATAATGCCATTTTGGCCTCTGGAGTTGTAACAGACAAACCATTAATGATACAGCCATGATCTTTTCTGGCAATCATCTAGAGCTGAAAACTAACAATATAAAGTAGATTTGAGCAGAAGTTTTTGGTTCCAAGCTTCAAAACAGAAGTTGAGGCCAAAACGCTCTTTTCACAGTGAGATAATGCCATTTTGGCCTCTGGAGTTGTAACAGACAAACCATTAATGATACAGCCATGATCTTTTCTGGCAATCATCTAGAGCTGAAAACTAAAAATATAAAGTAGATTTGAGAGGATGTTTTTGGTTACAAGCTTCAAAACAGAAGGTTGAGGCCAAAACGCTCTTTTCACGGTGAGATACTGCCATTTTGGCCTCTGGAGTTGTAACAGACAAACCATTAATGATACAGCCATGATCTTTTCTGGCAATCATCTAGAGCTGAAAACTAAAAATATAAAGTAGATTTGAGAGGATGTTTTTGGTTACAAGCTTCAAAACAGAAGGTTGAGGCCAAAACGCTCTTTTCACGGTGAGATACTGCCATTTTGGCCTCTGGAGTTGTAACAGACAAACCATTAATGATACAGCCATGATCTTTTCTGGCAATCATCTAGAGCTGAAAACTAACAATATAAAGTAGATTTGAGCAGATGTTTTTGGTTCCAAGCTTCAAAACAGAAGTTGAGGCCAAAACGCTCTTTTCACGGTGAGATACTGCCATTTTGGCCTCTGGAGTTGTAACAGACAAACCATTAATGATACAGCCATGATCTTTTCTGGCAATCATCTAGAGCTGAAAACTAACAATATAAAGTAGATTTGAGCAGATGTTTTTGGTTCCAAGCTTCAAAACAGAAGTTGAGGCCAAAACACTCTTTTCACAGTGAGATAATGCCATTTTGGCCTCTGGAGTTGTAACAGACAAACCATTAATGATACAGCCATGATCTTTTCTGGCAATCATCTAGAGCTGAAAACTAACAATATAAAGTAGATTTGAGCAGATGTTTTTGGTTACAAGCTTCAAAACAGAAGGTTGAGGCCAAAACGCTCTTTTCACAGTGAGATAATGCCATTTTGGCCTCTGGAGTTGTAACAGACAAACCATTAATGATACAGCCATGATCTTTTCTGGCAATCATCTAGAGCTGAAAACTAACAATATAAAGTAGATTTGAGCAGATGTTTATGGTTCCAAGCTTCAAAACAGAAGTTGAGGCCAAAACGCTCATTTCACAGTGAGATAATGCCATTTTGGCCTCTGGAGTTGTAACAGACAAACCATTAATGATACAGCCATGATCTTTTCTGGCAATCATCTAGAGCTGAAAACTAACAATATAAAGTAGATTTGAGCAGATGTTTATGGTTCCAAGCTTCAAAACAGAAGTTGAGGCCAAAACGCTCATTTCACAGTGAGATAATGCCATTTTGGCCTCTGGAGTTGTAACAGACAAACCATTAATGATACAGCCATGATCTTTTCTGGCAATCATCTAGTGCTGAAAACTAACAATATAAAGTAGATTTGAGCAGATGTTTTTGGTTCCAAGCTTCAAAACAGAAGTTGAGGCCAAAACGCTCTTTTCACAGTGAGATAATGCCATTTTGGCCTCTGGAGTTGTAACAGACAAACCATTAATGATACAGCCATGATCTTTTCTGGCAATCATCTAGAGCTGAAAACGAACAATATAAAGTAGATTTGAGCAGATGTTTTTGGTTACAAGCTTCAAAACAGAAGGTTGAGGCCAAAACGCTCTTTTCACAGTGAGATAATGCCATTTTGGCCTCTGGAGTTGTAACAGACAAACCATTAATGATACAGCCATGATCTTTTCTGGCAATCATCTAGAGCTGAAAACTAACAATATAAAGTAGATTTGAGCAGATGTTTTTGGTTCCAAGCTTCAAAACAGAAGTTGAGGCCAAAACGCTCTTTTCACAGTGAGATAATGCCATTTTGGCCTCTGGAGTTGTAACAGACAAACCATTAATGATACAGCCATGATCTTTTCTGGCAATCATCTAGAGCTGAAAACTAACAATATAAAGTAGATTTGAGCAGATGTTTTTGGTTCCAAGCTTCAAAACAGAAGTTGAGGCCAAAACGCTCTTTTCACAGTGAGATAATGCCATTTTGGCCTCTGGAGTTGTAACAGACAAACCATTAATGATACAGCCATGATCTTTTCTGGCAATCATCTAGAGCTGAAAACTAACAATATAAAGTAGATTTGAGCAGATGTTTATGGTTCCAAGCTTCAAAACAGAAGTTGAGGCCAAAACGCTCATTTTACAGTGAGATAATGCCATTTTGGCCTCTGGAGTTGTAACAGACAAACCATTAATGATACAGCCATGATCTTTTCTGGCAATCACCTAGTGCTGAAAACTAACAATATAAAGTAGATTTGAGCAGAAGTTTTTGGTTCCAAGCTTCAAAACAGAAGTTGAGGCCAAAACGCTCTTTTCACAGTGAGATAATGCCATTTTGGCCTCTGGAGTTGTAACAGACAAACCATTAATGATACAGCCATGATCTTTTCTGGCAATCATCTAGAGCTGAAAACTAAAAATATAAAGTAGATTTGAGCAGATGTTTTTGGTTACAAGCTTCAAAACAGAAGGTTGAGGCCAAAACGCTCTTTTCACGGTGAGATAGTGCCATTTTGGCATCTGGAGTTGTAACAGACAAACCATTAATGATACAGCCATGATCTTTTCTGGCAATCATCTAGAGCTGAAAACTAACAATATAAAGTAGATTTGAGCAGATGTTTTTGGTTACAAGCTTCAAAACAGAATATTGAGGCCAAAACGCTCTTTTCACAGTGAGATAATGCCATTTTGGCCTCTGGAGTTGTAACAGACAAACCATTAATGATACAGCCATGATCTTTTCTGGCAATCATCTAGAGCTGAAAACTAACAATATAAAGTAGATTTGAGCAGATGTTTTTGGTTCCAAGCTTCAAAACAGAAGTTGAGGCCAAAACGCTCTTTTCACAGTGAGATAATGCCATTTTGGCCTCTGGAGTTGTAACAGACAAACCATTAATGATACAGCCATGATCTTTTCTGGCAATCATCTAGAGCTGAAAACTAACAATATAAAGTAGATTTGAGCAGATGTTTTTGGTTCCAAGCTTCAAAACAGAAGGTTGAGGCCAAAACGCTCTTTTCACAGTGAGATAATGCCATTTTGGCCTCTGGAGTTGTAACAGACAAACCATTAATGATACAGCCATGATCTTTTCTGGCAATCATCTAGAGCTGAAAACTAACAATATAAAGTAGATTTGAGCAGATGTTTTTGGTTCCAAGCTTCAAAACAGAAGTTGAGGCCAAAACGCTCTTTTCACAGTGAGATAATGCCATTTTGGCCTCTGGAGTTGTAACAGACAAACCATTAATGATACAGCCATGATCTTTTCTGGCAATCATCTAGAGCTGAAAACTAACAATATAAAGTAGATTTGAGCAGATGTTTATGGTTCCAAGCTTCAAAACAGAAGTTGAGGCCAAAACGCTCATTTTACAGTGAGATAATGCCATTTTGGCCTCTGGAGTTGTAACAGACAAACCATTAATGATACAGCCATGATCTTTTCTGGCAATCACCTAGTGCTGAAAACTAACAATATAAAGTAGATTTGAGCAGAAGTTTTTGGTTCCAAGCTTCAAAACAGAAGTTGAGGCCAAAACGCTCTTTTCACAGTGAGATAATGCCATTTTGGCCTCTGGAGTTGTAACAGACAAACCATTAATGATACAGCCATGATCTTTTCTGGCAATCATCTAGAGCTGAAAACTAAAAATATAAAGTAGATTTGAGCAGATGTTTTTGGTTACAAGCTTCAAAACAGAAGGTTGAGGCCAAAACGCTCTTTTCACGGTGAGATAGTGCCATTTTGGCATCTGGAGTTGTAACAGACAAACCATTAATGATACAGCCATGATCTTTTCTGGCAATCATCTAGAGCTGAAAACTAACAATATAAAGTAGATTTGAGCAGATGTTTTTGGTTACAAGCTTCAAAACAGAATATTGAGGCCAAAACGCTCTTTTCACAGTGAGATAATGCCATTTTGGCCTCTGGAGTTGTAACAGACAAACCATTAATGATACAGCCATGATCTTTTCTGGCAATCATCTAGAGCTGAAAACTAACAATATAAAGTAGATTTGAGCAGATGTTTTTGGTTCCAAGCTTCAAAACAGAAGTTGAGGCCAAAACGCTCTTTTCACAGTGAGATAATGCCATTTTGGCCTCTGGAGTTGTAACAGACAAACCATTAATGATACAGCCATGATCTTTTCTGGCAATCATCTAGAGCTGAAAACTAACAATATAAAGTAGATTTGAGCAGATGTTTTTGGTTCCAAGCTTCAAAACAGAAGGTTGAGGCCAAAACGCTCTTTTCACAGTGAGATAATGCCATTTTGGCCTCTGGAGTTGTAACAGACAAACCATTAATGATACAGCCATGATCTTTTCTGGCAATCATCTAGAGCTGAAAACTAACAATATAAAGTAGATTTGAGCAGATGTTTATGGTTCCAAGCTTCAAAACAGAAGTTGAGGCCAAAACGCTCATTTCACAGTGAGATAATGCCATTTTGGCCTCTGGAGTTGTAACAGACAAACCATTAATGATACAGCCATGATCTTTTCTAGCAATAATCTAGTGCTGAAAACTAACAATATAAAGTAGATTTGAGCAGATGTTTTTGGTTCCAAGCTTCAAAACAGAAGTTGAGGCCAAAACGCTCTTTTCACAGTGAGATAATGCCATTTTGGCCTCTGGAGTTGTAACAGACAAACATTAATGATACAGCCATGATCTTTTCTGGCAATCATCTAGAGCTGAAAACGAACAATATAAAGTAGATTTGAGCAGATGTTTTTGGTTACAAGCTTCAAAACAGAAGGTTGAGGCCAAAACGCTCTTTTCACAGTGAGATAATGCCATTTTGGCCTCTGGAGTTGTAACAGACAAACCATTAATGATACAGCCATGATCTTTTCTGGCAATCATCTAGAGCTGAAAACTAACAATATAAAGTAGATTTGAGCAGATGTTTTTGGTTCCAAGCTTCAAAACAGAAGTTGAGGCCAAAACGCTCTTTTCACAGTGAGATAATGCCATTTTGGCCTCTGGAGTTGTAACAGACAAACCATTAATGATACAGCCATGATCTTTTCTGGCAATCATCTAGAGCTGAAAACTAACAATATAAAGTAGATTTGAGCAGATGTTTTTGGTTCCAAGCTTCAAAACAGAAGTTGAGGCCAAAACGCTCATTTCACAGTGAGATAATGCCATTTTGGCCTCTGGAGTTGTAACAGACAAACCATTAATGATACAGCCATGATCTTTTCTGGCAATCATCTAGAGCTGAAAACTAACAATATAAAGTAGATTTGAGCAGATGTTTTTGGTTACAAGCTTCAAAACAGAAGGTTGAGGCCAAAACGCTCTTTTCACAGTGAGATAATGCCATTTTGGCCTCTGGAGTTGTAACAGACAAACCATTAATGATACAGCCATGATCTTTTCTGGCAATCATCTAGAGCTGAAAACTAACAATATAAAGTAGATTTGAGCAGATGTTTTTGGTTCCAAGCTTCAAAACAGAAGTTGAGGCTAAAAAGCGCTCTTTTCACAGTGAGATAATGCCATTTTGGCCTCTGGAGTTGTAACAGACAAACCATTAATGATACAGCCATGATCTTTTCTGGCAATCATCTAGAGCTGAAAACGAACAATATAACGTAGATTTGAGCAGATGTTTTTGGTTACAAGCTTCAAAACAGAAGGTTGAGGCCAAAACGCTCTTTTCACAGTGAGATAATGCCATTTTGGCCTCTGGAGTTGTAACAGACAAACCATTAATGATACAGCCATGATCTTTTCTGGCAATCATCTAGAGCTGAAAACTAACAATATAAAGTAGATTTGAGCAGATGATTTTGCTTCCAAGCTTCAAAACAGAAGTTGAGGCCAAAACGCTCTTTTCACAGTGAGATAATGCCATTTTGGCCTCTGGAGTTGTAACAGACAAACCATTAATGATACAGCCATGATCTTTTCTGGCAATCATCTAGAGCTGAAAACTAACAATATAAAGTAGATTTGAGCAGATGTTTTTGGTTCCAAGCTTCAAAACAGAAGTTGAGGCCAAAACGCTCTTTTCACAGTGAG
Organism: Cyprinodon diabolis; assembly: GCA_030533445.1. Classification (NCBI taxonomy): domain Eukaryota; kingdom Metazoa; phylum Chordata; class Actinopteri; order Cyprinodontiformes; family Cyprinodontidae; genus Cyprinodon; species Cyprinodon diabolis. The sequence continues at coordinate 115,543 of JARPUW010000025.1, forward strand.
ATAATGCCATTTTGGCCTCTGGAGTTGTAACAGACAAACCATTAATGATACAGCCATGATCTTTTCTGGCAATCATCTAGAGCTGAAAACTAACAATATAAAGTAGATTTGAGCAGATGTTTATGGTTCCAAGCTTCAAAACAGAAGTTGAGGCCAAAACGCTCATTTTACAGTGAGATAATGCCATTTTGGCCTCTGGAGTTGTAACAGACAAACCATTAATGATACAGCCATGATCTTTTCTGGCAATCATCTAGTGCTGAAAACTAACAATATAAAGTAGATTTGAGCAGATGTTTTTGGTTCCAAGCTTCAAAACAGAAGTTGAGGCCAAAACGCTCTTTTCACAGTGAGATAATGCCATTTTGGCCTCTGGAGTTGTAACAGACAAACCATTAATGATACAGCCATGATCTTTTCTGGCAATCATCTAGAGCTGAAAACTAACAATATAAAGTAGATTTGAGCAGAAGTTTTTGGTTCCAAGCTTCAAAACAGAAGTTGAGGCCAAAACGCTCTTTTCACAGTGAGATAATGCCATTTTGGCCTCTGGAGTTGTAACAGACAAACCATTAATGATACAGCCATGATCTTTTCTGGCAATCATCTAGAGCTGAAAACTAAAAATATAAAGTAGATTTGAGAGGATGTTTTTGGTTCCAAGCTTCAAAACAGAAGGTTGAGGCCAAAACGCTCTTTTCACGGTGAGATACTGCCATTTTGGCCTCTGGAGTTGTAACAGACAAACCATTAATGATACAGCCATGATCTTTTCTGGCAATCATCTAGAGCTGAAAACTAACAATATAAAGTAGATTTGAGCAGATGTTTTTGGTTACAAGCTTCAAAACAGAAGGTTGAGGCCAAAACGCTCTTTTCACGGTGAGATACTGCCATTTTGGCCTCTGGAGTTGTAACAGACAAACCATTAATGATACAGCCATGATCTTTTCTGGCAATCATCTAGAGCTGAAAACTAACAATATAAAGTAGATTTGAGCAGATGTTTTTGGTTACAAGCTTCAAAATAGAAGGTTGAGGCCAAAACGCTCTTTTCACAGTGAGATAATGCCATTTTGGCCTCTGGAGTTGTAACAGACAAACCATTAATGATACAGCCATGATCTTTTCTGGCAATCATCTAGAGCTGAAAACTAACAATATAAAGTAGATTTGAGCAGATGTTTATGGTTCCAAGCTTCAAAACAGAAGTTGAGGCCAAAACGCTCATTTTACAGTGAGATAATGCCATTTTGGCCTCTGGAGTTGTAACAGACAAACCATTAATGATACAGCCATGATCTTTTCTGGCAATCATCTAGTGCTGAAAACTAACAATATAAAGTAGATTTGAGCAGATGTTTTTGGTTACAAGCTTCAAAACAGAAGGTTGAGGCCAAAACGCTCTTTTCACAGTGAGATAGTGCCATTTTGGCCTCTGGAGTTGTAACAGACAAACCATTAATGATACAGCCATGATCTTTTCTGGCAATCATCTAGAGCTGAAAACTAACAATATAAAGTAGATTTGAGCAGATGTTTTTGGTTACAAGCTTCAAAACAGAAGTTGAGGCCAAAACGCTCTTTTCACAGTGAGATAATGCCATTTTGGCCTCTGGAGTTGTAACAGACAAACCATTAATGATACAGCCATGATCTTTTCTGGCAATCATCTAGAGCTGAAAACTAACAATATAAAGTAGATTTGAGCAGATGTTTTTGGTTCCAAGCTTCAAAACAGAAGTTGAGGCCAAAACGCTCTTTTCACAGTGAGATAATGCCATTTTGGCCTCTGGAGTTGTAACAGACAAACCATTAATGATACAGCCATGATCTTTTCTGGCAATCATCTAGAGCTGAAAACGAACAATATAACGTAGATTTGAGCAGATGTTTTTGGTTACAAGCTTCAAAACAGAAGGTTGAGGCCAAAACGCTCTTTTCACAGTGAGATAATGCCATTTTGGCCTCTGGAGTTGTAACAGACAAACCATTAATGATACAGCCATGATCTTTTCTGGCAATCATCTAGAGCTGAAAACTAACAATATAAAGTAGATTTGAGCAGATGATTTTGCTTCCAAGCTTCAAAACAGAAGTTGAGGCCAAAAAGCTCTTTTCACAGTGAGATAATGCCATTTTGGCCTCTGGAGTTGTAACAGACAAACCATTAATGATACAGCCATGATCTTTTCTGGCAATCATCTAGAGCTGAAAACTAACAATATAAAGTAGATTTGAGCAGATGTTTTTGGTTCCAAGCTTCAAAACAGAAGTTGAGGCCAAAACGCTCTTTTCACTGAGATAATGCCATTTTGGCCTCTGGAGTTGTAACAGACAAACCATTAATGATACAGCCATGATCTTTTCTGGCAATCATCTAGAGCTGAAAACTAACAATATAAAGTAGATTTGAGCAGATGTTTATGGTTCCAAGCTTCAAAACAGAAGTTGAGGCCAAAACGCTCATTTTACAGTGAGATAATGCCATTTTGGCCTCTGGAGTTGTAACAGACAAACCATTAATGATACAGCCATGATCTTTTCTGGCAATCATCTAGTGCTGAAAACTAACAATATAAAGTAGATTTGAGCAGATGTTTTTGGTTCCAAGCTTCAAAACAGAAGTTGAGGCCAAAACGCTCTTTTCACAGTGAGATAATGCCATTTTGGCCTCTGGAGTTGTAACAGACAAACCATTAATGATACAGCCATGATCTTTTCTGGCAATCATCTAGAGCTGAAAACTAACAATATAAAGTAGATTTGAGCAGAAGTTTTTGGTTCCAAGCTTCAAAACAGAAGTTGAGGCCAAAACGCTCTTTTCACAGTGAGATAATGCCATTTTGGCCTCTGGAGTTGTAACAGACAAACCATTAATGATACAGCCATGATCTTTTCTGGCAATCATCTAGAGCTGAAAACTAAAAATATAAAGTAGATTTGAGAGGATGTTTTTGGTTACAAGCTTCAAAACAGAAGGTTGAGGCCAAAACGCTCTTTTCACGGTGAGATAATGCCATTTTGGCCTCTGGAGTTGTAACAGACAAACCATTAATGATACAGCCATGATCTTTTCTGGCAATCATCTAGAGCTGAAAACTAACAATATAAAGTAGATTTGAGCAGATGTTTTTGGTTACAAGCTTCAAAACAGAAGGTTGAGGCCAAAACGCTCTTTTCACAGTGAGATAATGCCATTTTGGCCTCTGGAGTTGTAACAGACAAACCATTAATGATACAGCCATGATCTTTTCTGGCAATCATCTAGAGCTGAAAACTAACAATATAAAGTAGATTTGAGCAGATGTTTTTGGTTCCAAGCTTCAAAACAGAAGTTGAGGCCAAAACGCTCATTTCACAGTGAGATAATGCCATTTTGGCCTCTGGAGTTGTAACAGACAAACCATTAATGATACAGCCATGATCTTTTCTGGCAATCATTTAGAGCTGAAAACTAACAATATAAAGTAGATTTGAGCAGATGTTTTTGGTTACAAGCTTCAAAACAGAAGGTTGAGGCCAAAACGCTCTTTTCACAGTGAGATAATGCCATTTTGGCCTCTGGAGTTGTAACAGACAAACCATTAATGATACAGCCATGATCTTTTCTGGCAATCATCTAGAGCTGAAAACTAACAATATAAAGTAGATTTGAGCAGATGTTTATGGTTCCAAGCTTCAAAACAGAAGTTGAGGCCAAAACGCTCATTTCACAGTGAGATAATGCCATTTTGGCCTCTGGAGTTGTAACAGACAAACCATTAATGATACAGCCATGATCTTTTCTGGCAATCATCTAGTGCTGAAAACTAACAATATAAAGTAGATTTGAGCAGATGTTTTTGGTTCCAAGCTTCAAAACAGAAGTTGAGGCCAAAACGCTCTTTTCACAGTGAGATAATGCCATTTTGGCCTCTGGAGTTGTAACAGACAAACCATTAATGATACAGCCATGATCTTTTCTGGCAATCATCTAGAGCTGAAAACGAACAATATAAAGTAGATTTGAGCAGATGTTTTTGGTTACAAGCTTCAAAACAGAAGGTTGAGGCCAAAACGCTCTTTTCACAGTGAGATAATGCCATTTTGGCCTCTGGAGTTGTAACAGACAAACCATTAATGATACAGCCATGATCTTTTCTGGCAATCATCTAGAGCTGAAAACTAACAATATAAAGTAGATTTGAGCAGATGTTTTTGGTTCCAAGCTTCAAAACAGAAGTTGAGGCCAAAACGCTCTTTTCACAGTGAGATAATGCCATTTTGGCCTCTGGAGTTGTAACAGACAAACCATTAATGATACAGCCATGATCTTTTCTGGCAATCATCTAGAGCTGAAAACTAACAATATAAAGTAGATTTGAGCAGATGTTTTTGGTTCCAAGCTTCAAAACAGAAGTTGAGGCCAAAACGCTCATTTCACAGTGAGATAATGCTATTTTGGCCTCTGGAGTTGTAACAGACAAACCATTAATGATACAGCCATGATCTTTTCTGGCAATCATCTAGAGCTGAAAACGAACAATATAAAGTAGATTTGAGCAGATGTTTTTGGTTCCAAGCTTCAAAACAGAAGTTGAGGCCAAAACGCTCTTTTCACAGTGAGATAATGCCATTTTGGCCTCTGGAGTTGTAACAGACAAACCATTAATGATACAGCCATGATCTTTTCTGGCAATCATCTAGAGCTGAAAACTAACAATATAAAGTAGATTTGAGCAGATGTTTATGGTTCCAAGCTTCAAAACAGAAGTTGAGGCCAAAACGCTCATTTTACAGTGAGATAATGCCATTTTGGCCTCTGGAGTTGTAACAGACAAACCATTAATGATACAGCCATGATCTTTTCTGGCAATCATCTAGTGCTGAAAACTAACAATATAAAGTAGATTTGAGCAGAAGTTTTTGGTTCCAAGCTTCAAAACAGAAGTTGAGGCCAAAACGCTCTTCACAGTGAGATAATGCCATTTTGGCCTCTGGAGTTGTAACAGACAAACCATTAATGATACAGCCATGATCTTTTCTGGCAATCATCTAGAGCTGAAAACTAAAAATATAAAGTAGATTTGAGCAGATGTTTTTGGTTCCAAGCTTCAAAACAGAAGGTTGAGGCCAAAACGCTCTTTTCACGGTGAGATAGTGCCATTTTGGCATCTGGAGTTGTAACAGACAAACCATTAATGATACAGCCATGATCTTTTCTGGCAATCATCTAGAGCTGAAAACGAACAATATAAAGTAGATTTGAGCAGATGTTTTTGGTTACAAGCTTCAAAACAGAAGGTTGAGGCCAAAACGCTCTTTTCACAGTGAGATAATGCCATTTTGGCCTCTGGAGTTGTAACAGACAAACCATTAATGATACAGCCATGATCTTTTCTGGCAATCATCTAGAGCTGAAAACTAACAATATAAAGTAGATTTGAGCAGATGTTTTTGGTTCCAAGCTTCAAAACAGAAGGTTGAGGCCAAAACGCTCTTTTCACAGTGAGATAATGCCATTTTGGCCTCTGGAGTTGTAACAGACAAACCATTAATGATACAGCCATGATCTTTTCTGGCAATCATCTAGAGCTGAAAACTAACAATATAAAGTAGATTTGAGCAGATGTTTTTGGTTCCAAGCTTCAAAACAGAAGTTGAGGCCAAAACGCTCTTTTCACAGTGAGATAATGCCATTTTGGCCTCTGGAGTTGTAACAGACAAACCATTAATGATACAGCCATGATCTTTTCTGGCAATCATCTAGAGCTGAAAACTAACAATATAAAGTAGATTTGAGCAGATGTTTTTGGTTCCAAGCTTTAAAACAGAAGTTGAGGCCAAAACGCTCATTTCACAGTGAGATAATGCCATTTTGGCCTCTGGAGTTGTAACAGACAAACCATTAATGATACAGCCATGATCTTTTCTGGCAATCATCTAGAGCTGAAAACGAACAATATAAAGTAGATTTGAGCAGATGTTTTTGGTTCCAAGCTTCAAAACAGAAGTTGAGGCCAAAACGCTCTTTTCACAGTGAGATAATGCCATTTTGGCCTCTGGAGTTGTAACAGACAAACCATTAATGATACAGCCATGATCTTTTCTGGCAATCATCTAGAGCTGAAAACTAACAATATAAAGTAGATTTGAGCAGATGTTTTTGGTTCCAAGCTTCAAAACAGAAGGTTGAGGCCAAAACGCCCTTTTCACAGTGAGATAATGCCATTTTGGCCTCTGGAGTTGTAACAGACAAACCATTAATGATACAGCCATGATCTTTTCTGGCAATCATCTAGAGCTGAAAACTAACAATATAAAGTAGATTTGAGCAGATGTTTTTGGTTCCAAGCTTCAAAACAGAAGTTGAGGCCAAAACGCTCTTTTCACAGTGAGATAATGCCATTTTGGCCTCTGGAGTTGTAACAGACAAACCATTAATGATACAGCCATGATCTTTTCTGGCAATCATCTAGAGCTGAAAACTAACAATATAAAGTAGATTTGAGCAGATGTTTTTGGTTCCAAGCTTCAAAACAGAAGGTTGAGGCCAAAACGCCCTTTTCACAGTGAGATAATGCCATTTTGGCCTCTGGAGTTGTAACAGACAAACCATTAATGATACAGCCATGATCTTTTCTGGCAATCATCTAGAGCTGAAAACTAACAATATAAAGTAGATTTGAGCAGATGTTTTTGGTTCCAAGCTTCAAAACAGAAGTTGAGGCCAAAACGCTCTTTTCACAGTGAGATAATGCCATTTTGGCCTCTGGAGTTGTAACAGACAAACCATTAATGATACAGCCATGATCTTTTCTGGCAATCATCTAGAGCTGAAAACTAACAATATAAAGTAGATTTGAGCAGATGTTTTTGGTTACAAGCTTCAAAACAGAAAGTTGAGGCCAAAACGCTCATTTCACAGTGAGATAATGCCATTTTGGCCTCTGGAGTTGTAACAGACAAACCATTAATGATACAGCCATGATCTTTTCTGGCAATCATCTAGTGCTGAAAACTAACAATATAAAGTAGATTTGAGCAGATGTTTTTGGTTCCAAGCTTCAAAACAGAAGTTGAGGCCAAAACGCTCTTTTCACAGTGAGATAATGCCATTTTGGCCTCTGGAGTTGTAACAGACAAACCATTAATGATACAGCCATGATCTTTTCTGGCAATCATCTAGAGCTGAAAACGAACAATATAAAGTAGATTTGAGCAGATGTTTTTGGTTACAAGCTTCAAAACAGAAGGTTGAGGCCAAAACACTCTTTTCACAGTGAGATAATGCCATTTTGGCCTCTGGAGTTGTAACAGACAAACCATTAATGATACAGCCATGATCTTTTCTGGCAATCATCTAGAGCTGAAAACTAACAATATAAAGTAGACTTGAGCAGATGTTTTTGGTTCCAAGCTTCAAAACAGAAGTTGAGGCCAAAACGCTCTTTTCACAGTGAGATAATGCCATTTTGGCCTCTGGAGTTGTAACAGACAAACCATTAATGATACAGCCATGATCTTTTCTGGCAATCATCTAGAGCTGAAAACTAACAATATAAAGTAGATTTGAGCAGATGTTTTTGGTTCCAAGCTTTAAAACAGAAGTTGAGGCCAAAACGCTCATTTCACAGTGAGATAATGCCATTTTGGCCTCTGGAGTTGTAACAGACAAACCATTAATGATACAGCCATGATCTTTTCTGGCAATCATCTAGAGCTGAAAACGAACAATATAAAGTAGATTTGAGCAGATGTTTTTGGTTCCAAGCTTCAAAACAGAAGTTGAGGCCAAAACGCTCTTTTCACAGTGAGATAATGCCATTTTGGCCTCTGGAGTTGTAACAGACAAACCATTAATGATACAGCCATGATCTTTTCTGGCAATCATCTAGAGCTGAAAACTAACAATATAAAGTAGATTTGAGCAGATGTTTTTGGTTCCAAGCTTCAAAACAGAAGGTTGAGGCCAAAACGCCCTTTTCACAGTGAGATAATGCCATTTTGGCCTCTGGAGTTGTAACAGACAAACCATTAATGATACAGCCATGATCTTTTCTGGCAATCATCTAGAGCTGAAAGCTAACAATATAAAGTAGATTTGAGCAGATGTTTTTGGTTCCAAGCTTCAAAACAGAAGGTTGAGGCCAAAACGCCCTTTTCACAGTGAGATAATGCCATTTTGGCCTCTGGAGTTGTAACAGACAAACCATTAATGATACAGCCATGATCTTTTCTGGCAATCATCTAGAGCTGAAAACTAACAATATAAAGTAGATTTGAGCAGATGTTTTTGGTTCCAAGCTTCAAAACAGAAGGTTGAGGCCAAAACGCTCTTTTCACAGTGAGATAATGCCATTTTGGCCTCTGGAGTTGTAACAGACAAACCATTAATGATACAGCCATGATCTTTTCTGGCAATCATCTAGAGCTGAAAACTAACAATATAAAGTAGATTTGAGCAGATGATTTTGCTTCCAAGCTTCAAAATAGAAGTTGAGGCCAAAACGCTCTTTTCACAGTGAGATAATGCCATTTTGGCCTCTGGAGTTGTAACAGACAAACCATTAATGATACAGCCATGATCTTTTCTGGCAATCATCTAGAGCTGAAAACTAACAATATAAAGTAGATTTGAGCAGATGTTTTTGCTTCCAAGCTTCAAAACAGAAGTTGAGGCCAAAACGCTCTTTTCACAGTGAGATAATTCCATTTTGGCCTCTGGAGTTGTAACAGACAAACCATTAATGATACAGCCATGATCTTTTCTGGCAATCATCTAGAGCTGAAAACTAACAATATAAAGTAGATTTGAGCAGATGTTTATGGTTCCAAGCTTCAAAACAGAAGTTGAGGCCAAAACGCTCATTTTACAGTGAGATAATGCCATTTTGGCCTCTGGAGTTGTAACAGACAAACCATTAATGATACAGCCATGATCTTTTCTGGCAATCATCTAGTGCTGAAAACTAACAATATAAAGTAGATTTGAGCAGATGTTTTTGGTTCCAAGCTTCAAAACAGAAGTTGAGGCCAAAACGCTCTTTTCACAGTGAGATAATGCCATTTTGGCCTCTGGAGTTGTAACAGACAAACCATTAATGATACAGCCATGATCTTTTCTGGCAATCATCTAGAGCTGAAAACTAACAATATAAAGTAGATTTGAGCAGAAGTTTTTGGTTCCAAGCTTCAAAACAGAAGTTGAGGCCAAAACGCTCTTTTCACAGTGAGATAATGCCATTTTGGCCTCTGGAGTTGTAACAGACAAACCATTAATGATACAGCCATGATCTTTTCTGGCAATCATCTAGAGCTGAAAACTAAAAATATAAAGTAGATTTGAGAGGATGTTTTTGGTTACAAGCTTCAAAACAGAAGGTTGAGGCGAAAACGCTCTTTTCACGGTGAGATACTGCCATTTTGGCCTCTGGAGTTGTAACAGACAAACCATTAATGATACAGCCATGATCTTTTCTGGCAATCATCTAGAGCTGAAAACTAACAATATAAAGTAGATTTGAGCAGATGTTTTTGGTTACAAGCTTCAAAACAGAAGGTTGAGGCCAAAACGCTCTTTTCACAGTGAGATAATGCCATTTTGGCCTCTGGAGTTGTAACAGACAAACCATTAATGATACAGCCATGATCTTTTCTGGCAATCATCTAGAGCTGAAAACTAACAATATAAAGTAGATTTGAGCAGATGTTTTTGGTTCCAAGCTTCAAAACAGAAGTTGAGGCCAAAACGCTCTTTTCACAGTGAGATAATGCCATTTTGGCCTCTGGAGTTGTAACAGACAAACCATTAATGATACAGCCATGATCTTTTCTGGCAATCATCTAGAGCTGAAAACTAACAATATAAAGTAGATTTGAGCAGATGTTTTTGGTTACAAGCTTCAAAACAGAAGGTTGAGGCCAAAACGCTCTTTTCACAGTGAGATAATGCCATTTTGGCCTCTGGAGTTGTAACAGACAAACCATTAATGATACAGCCATGATCTTTTCTGGCAATCATCTAGAGCTGAAAACTAACAATATAAAGTAGATTTGAGCAGATGTTTATGGTTCCAAGCTTCAAAACAGAAGTTGAGGCCAAAACGCTCATTTCACAGTGAGATAATGCCATTTTGGCCTCTGGAGTTGTAACAGACAAACCATTAATGATACAGCCATGATCTTTTCTGGCAATCATCTAGTGCTGAAAACTAACAATATAAAGTAGATTTGAGCAGATGTTTTTGGTTCCAAGCTTCAAAACAGAAGTTGAGGCCAAAACGCTCTTTTCACAGTGAGATAATGCCATTTTGGCCTCTGGAGTTGTAACAGACAAACCATTAATGATACAGCCATGATCTTTTCTGGCAATCATCTAGAGCTGAAAACGAACAATATAAAGTAGATTTGAGCAGATGTTTTTGGTTACAAGCTTCAAAACAGAAGGTTGAGGCCAAAACGCTCTTTTCACAGTGAGATAATGCCATTTTGGCCTCTGGAGTTGTAACAGACAAACCATTAATGATACAGCCATGATCTTTTCTGGCAATCATCTAGAGCTGAAAACTAACAATATAAAGTAGATTTGAGCAGATGTTTTTGGTTCCAAGCTTCAAAACAGAAGTTGAGGCCAAAACGCTCATTTCACAGTGAGATAATGCCATTTTGGCCTCTGGAGTTGTAACAGACAAACCATTAATGATACAGCCATGATCTTTTCTGGCAATCATCTAGAGCTGAAAACGAACAATATAAAGTAGATTTGAGCAGATGTTTTTGGTTCCAAGCTTCAAAACAGAAGTTGAGGCCAAAACGCTCTTTTCACAGTGAGATAATGCCATTTTGGCCTCTGGAGTTGTAACAGACAAACCATTAATGATACAGCCATGATCTTTTCTGGCAATCATCTAGAGCTGAAAACTAACAATATAAAGTAGATTTGAGCAGATGTTTATGGTTCCAAGCTTCAAAACAGAAGTTGAGGCCAAAACGCTCTTTTCACAGTGAGATAATGCCATTTTGGCCTCTGGAGTTGTAACAGACAAACCATTAATGATACAGCCATGATCTTTTCTGGCAATCATCTAGAGCTGAAAACTAACAATATAAAGTAGATTTGAGCAGATGTTTATGGTTCCAAGCTTCAAAACAGAAGTTGAGGCCAAAACGCTCATTTCACAGTGAGATAATGCCATTTTGGCCTCTGGAGTTGTAACAGACAAACCATTAATGATACAGCCATGATCTTTTCTAGCAATAATCTAGTGCTGAAAACTAACAATATAAAGTAGATTTGAGCAGATGTTTTTGGTTCCAAGCTTCAAAACAGAAGTTGAGGCCAAAACGCTCTTTTCACAGTGAGATAATGCCATTTTGGCCTCTGGAGTTGTAACAGACAAACCATTAATGATACAGCCATGATCTTTTCTGGCAATCATCTAGAGCTGAAAACGAACAATATAAAGTAGATTTGAGCAGATGTTTTTGGTTACAAGCTTCAAAACAGAAGGTTGAGGCCAAAACGCTCTTTTCACAGTGAGATAATGCCATTTTGGCCTCTGGAGTTGTAACAGACAAACCATTAATGATACAGCCATGATCTTTTCTGGCAATCATCTAGAGCTGAAAACTAACAATATAAAGTAGATTTGAGCAGATGTTTTTGGTTCCAAGCTTCAAAACAGAAGTTGAGGCCAAAACGCTCATTTCACAGTGAGATAATGCCATTTTGGCCTCTGGAGTTGTAACAGACAAACCATTAATGATACAGCCATGATCTTTTCTGGCAATCATCTAGAGCTGAAAACGAACAATATAAAGTAGATTTGAGCAGATGTTTTTGGTTCCAAGCTTCAAAACAGAAGTTGAGGCCAAAATGCTCTTTTCACAGTGAGATAATGCCATTTTGGCCTCTGGAGTTGTAACAGACAAACCATTAATGATACAGCCATGATCTTTTCTGGCAATCATCTAGAGCTGAAAACTAACAATATAAAGTAGATTTGAGCAGATGTTTATGGTTCCAAGCTTCAAAACAGAAGTTGAGGCCAAAACGCTCTTTTCACAGTGAGATAATGCCATTTTGGCCTCTGGAGTTGTAACAGACAAACCATTAATGATACAGCCATGATCTTTTCTGGCAATCATCTAGAGCTGAAAACTAACAATATAAAGTAGATTTGAGCAGATGTTTATGGTTCCAAGCTTCAAAACAGAAGTTGAGGCCAAAACGCTCATTTCACAGTGAGATAATGCCATTTTGGCCTCTGGAGTTGTAACAGACAAACCATTAATGATACAGCCATGATCTTTTCTAGCAATAATCTAGTGCTGAAAACTAACAATATAAAGTAGATTTGAGCAGATGTTTTTGGTTCCAAGCTTCAAAACAGAAGTTGAGGCCAAAACGCTCATTTCACAGTGAGATAATGCCATTTTGGCCTCTGGAGTTGTAACAGACAAACCATTAATGATACAGCCATGATCTTTTCTGGCAATCATCTAGAGCTGAAAACGAACAATATAAAGTAGATTTGAGCAGATGTTTTTGGTTACAAGCTTCAAAACAGAAGGTTGAGGCCAAAACGCTCTTTTCACAGTGAGATAATGCCATTTTGGCCTCTGGAGTTGTAACAGACAAACCATTAATGATACAGCCATGATCTTTTCTGGCAATCATCTAGAGCTGAAAACTAACAATATAAAGTAGATTTGAGCAGATGTTTTTGGTTCCAAGCTTCAAAACAGAAGTTGAGGCCAAAACGCTCATTTCACAGTGAGATAATGCCATTTTGGCCTCTGGAGTTGTAACAGACAAACCATTAATGATACAGCCATGATCTTTTCTGGCAATCATCTAGAGCTGAAAACGAACAATATAAAGTAGATTTGAGCAGATGTTTTTGGTTCCAAGCTTCAAAACAGAAGTTGAGGCCAAAACGCTCTTTTCACAGTGAGATAATGCCATTTTGGCCTCTGGAGTTGTAACAGACAAACCATTAATGATACAGCCATGATCTTTTCTGGCAATCATCTAGAGCTGAAAACTAACAATATAAAGTAGATTTGAGCAGATGTTTTTGGTTCCAAGCTTCAAAACAGAAGTTGAGGCCAAAACGCTCTTTTCACAATGAGATAATGCCATTTTGGCCTCTGGAGTTGTAACAGACAAACCATTAATGATACAGCCATGATCTTTTCTGGCAATCATCTAGAGCTGAAAACGAACAATATAAAGTAGATTTGAGCAGATGTTTTTGGTTACAAGCTTCAAAACAGAAGGTTGAGGCCAAAACGCTCTTTTCACAGTGAGATAATGCCATTTTGGCCTCTGGAGTTGTAACAGACAAACCATTAATGATACAGCCATGATCTTTTCTGGCAATCATCTAGAGCTGAAAACTAACAATATAAAGTAGATTTGAGCAGATGTTTTTGGTTCCAAGCTTCAAAACAGAAGGTTGAGGCCAAAACGCTCTTTTCACAGTGAGATAATGCCATTTTGGCCTCTGGAGTTGTAACAGACAAACCATTAATGATACAGCCATGATCTTTTCTGGCAATCATCTAGAGCTGAAAACTAACAATATAAAGTAGATTTGAGCAGATGATTTTGCTTCCAAGCTTCAAAATAGAAGTTGAGGCCAAAACGCTCTTTTCACAGTGAGATAATGCCATTTTGGCCTCTGGAGTTGTAACAGACAAACCATTAATGATACAGCCATGATCTTTTCTGGCAATCATCTAGAGCTGAAAACTAACAATATAAAGTAGATTTGAGCAGATGTTTTTGCTTCCAAGCTTCAAAACAGAAGTTGAGGCCAAAACGCTCTTTTCACAGTGAGATAATGCCATTTTGGCCTCTGGAGTTGTAACAGACAAACCATTAATGATACAGCCATGATCTTTTCTGGCAATCATCTAGAGCTGAAAACGAACAATATAAAGTAGATTTGAGCAGATGTTTATGGTTCCAAGCTTCAAAACAGAAGTTGAGGCCAAAACGCTCATTTCACAGTGAGATAATGCCATTTTGGCCTCTGGAGTTGTAACAGACAAACCATTAATGATACAGCCATGATCTTTTCTGGCAATCATCTAGTGCTGAAAACTAACAATATAAAGTAGATTTGAGCAGATGTTTTTGGTTCCAAGCTTCAAAACAGAAGTTGAGGCCAAAACGCTCTTTTCACAGTGAGATAATGCCATTTTGGCCTCTGGAGTTGTAACAGACAAACCATTAATGATACAGCCATGATCTTTTCTGGCAATCATCTAGAGCTGAAAACGAACAATATAAAGTAGATTTGAGCAGATGTTTTTGGTTACAAGCTTCAAAACAGAAGGTTGAGGCCAAAACGCTCTTTTCACAGTGAGATAATGCCATTTTGGCCTCTGGAGTTGTAACAGACAAACCATTAATGATACAGCCATGATCTTTTCTGGCAATCATCTAGAGCTGAAAACTAACAATATAAAGTAGATTTGAGCAGATGTTTTTGCTTCCAAGCTTCAAAACAGAAGTTGAGGCCAAAACGCTCTTTTCACAGTGAGATAATGCCATTTTGGCCTCTGGAGTTGTAACAGACAAACCATTAATGATACAGCCATGATCTTTTCTGGCAATCATCTAGAGCTGAAAACGAACAATATAAAGTAGATTTGAGCAGATGTTTATGGTTCCAAGCTTCAAAACAGAAGTTGAGGCCAAAACGCTCATTTCACAGTGAGATAATGCCATTTTGGCCTCTGGAGTTGTAACAGACAAACCATTAATGATACAGCCATGATCTTTTCTGGCAATCATCTAGTGCTGAAAACTAACAATATAAAGTAGATTTGAGCAGATGTTTTTGGTTCCAAGCTTCAAAACAGAAGTTGAGGCCAAAACGCTCTTTTCACAGTGAGATAATGCCATTTTGGCCTCTGGAGTTGTAACAGACAAACCATTAATGATACAGCCATGATCTTTTCTGGCAATCATCTAGAGCTGAAAACGAACAATATAAAGTAGATTTGAGCAGATGTTTTTGGTTACAAGCTTCAAAACAGAAGGTTGAGGCCAAAACGCTCTTTTCACAGTGAGATAATGCCATTTTGGCCTCTGGAGTTGTAACAGACAAACCATTAATGATACAGCCATGATCTTTTCTGGCAATCATCTAGAGCTGAAAACTAACAATATAAAGTAGATTTGAGCAGATGTTTTTGGTTCCAAGCTTCAAAACAGAAGTTGAGGCCAAAACGCTCATTTCACAGTGAGATAATGCCATTTTGGCCTCTGGAGTTGTAACAGACAAACCATTAATGATACAGCCATGATCTTTTCTGGCAATCATCTAGAGCTGAAAACGAACAATATAAAGTAGATTTGAGCAGATGTTTTTGCTTCCAAGCTTCAAAATAGAAGTTGAGGCCAAAACGCTCTTTTCACAGTGAGATAATGCCATTTTGGCCTCTGGAGTTGTAACAGACAAACCATTAATGATACAGCCATGATCTTTTCTGGCAATCATCTAGAGCTGAAAACTAACAATATAAAGTAGATTTGAGCAGATGTTTTTGCTTCCAAGCTTCAAAACAGAAGTTGAGGCCAAAACGCTCTTTTCACAGTGAGATAATGCCATTTTGGCCTCTGGAGTTGTAACAGACAAACCATTAATGATACAGCCATGATCTTTTCTGGCAATCATCTAGAGCTGAAAACGAACAATATAAAGTAGATTTGAGCAGATGTTTATGGTTCCAAGCTTCAAAACAGAAGTTGAGGCCAAAACGCTCATTTCACAGTGAGATAATGCCATTTTGGCCTCTGGAGTTGTAACAGACAAACCATTAATGATACAGCCATGATCTTTTCTGGCAATCATCTAGTGCTGAAAACTAACAATATAAAGTAGATTTGAGCAGATGTTTTTGGTTCCAAGCTTCAAAACAGAAGTTGAGGCCAAAACGCTCTTTTCACAGTGAGATAATGCCATTTTGGCCTCTGGAGTTGTAACAGACAAACCATTAATGATACAGCCATGATCTTTTCTGGCAATCATCTAGAGCTGAAAACGAACAATATAAAGTAGATTTGAGCAGATGTTTTTGGTTACAAGCTTCAAAACAGAAGGTTGAGGCCAAAACGCTCTTTTCACAGTGAGATAATGCCATTTTGGCCTCTGGAGTTGTAACAGACAAACCATTAATGATACAGCCATGATCTTTTCTGGCAATCATCTAGAGCTGAAAACTAACAATATAAAGTAGATTTGAGCAGATGTTTTTGGTTCCAAGCTTCAAAACAGAAGTTGAGGCCAAAACGCTCATTTCACAGTGAGATAATGCCATTTTGGCCTCTGGAGTTGTAACAGACAAACCATTAATGATACAGCCATGATCTTTTCTGGCAATCATCTAGAGCTGAAAACGAACAATATAAAGTAGATTTGAGCAGATGTTTTTGGTTCCAAGCTTCAAAACAGAAGTTGAGGCCAAAACGCTCTTTTCACAGTGAGATAATGCCATTTTGGCCTCTGGAGTTGTAACAGACAAACCATTAATGATACAGCCATGATCTTTTCTGGCAATCATCTAGAGCTGAAAACTAACAATATAAAGTAGATTTGAGCAGATGTTTATGGTTCCAAGCTTCAAAACAGAAGTTGAGGCCAAAACGCTCTTTTCACAGTGAGATAATGCCATTTTGGCCTCTGGAGTTGTAACAGACAAACCATTAATGATACAGCCATGATCTTTTCTGGCAATCATCTAGAGCTGAAAACTAACAATATAAAGTAGATTTGAGCAGATGTTTATGGTTCCAAGCTTCAAAACAGAAGTTGAGGCCAAAACGCTCATTTCACAGTGAGATAATGCCATTTTGGCCTCTGGAGTTGTAACAGACAAACCATTAATGATACAGCCATGATCTTTTCTAGCAATAATCTAGTGCTGAAAACTAACAATATAAAGTAGATTTGAGCAGATGTTTTTGGTTCCAAGCTTCAAAACAGAAGTTGAGGCCAAAACGCTCTTTTCACAGTGAGATAATGCCATTTTGGCCTCTGGAGTTGTAACAGACAAACCATTAATGATACAGCCATGATCTTTTCTGGCAATCATCTAGAGCTGAAAACGAACAATATAAAGTAGATTTGAGCAGATGTTTTTGGTTACAAGCTTCAAAACAGAAGGTTGAGGCCAAAACGCTCTTTTCACAGTGAGATAATGCCATTTTGGCCTCTGGAGTTGTAACAGACAAACCATTAATGATACAGCCATGATCTTTTCTGGCAATCATCTAGAGCTGAAAACGAACAATATAAAGTAGATTTGAGCAGATGTTTTTGGTTCCAAGCTTCAAAACAGAAGTTGAGGCCAAAATGCTCTTTTCACAGTGAGATAATGCCATTTTGGCCTCTGGAGTTGTAACAGACAAACCATTAATGATACAGCCATGATCTTTTCTGGCAATCATCTAGAGCTGAAAACTAACAATATAAAGTAGATTTGAGCAGATGTTTATGGTTCCAAGCTTCAAAACAGAAGTTGAGGCCAAAACGCTCTTTTCACAGTGAGATAATGCCATTTTGGCCTCTGGAGTTGTAACAGACAAACCATTAATGATACAGCCATGATCTTTTCTGGCAATCATCTAGAGCTGAAAACTAACAATATAAAGTAGATTTGAGCAGATGTTTATGGTTCCAAGCTTCAAAACAGAAGTTGAGGCCAAAACGCTCATTTCACAGTGAGATAATGCCATTTTGGCCTCTGGAGTTGTAACAGACAAACCATTAATGATACAGCCATGATCTTTTCTAGCAATAATCTAGTGCTGAAAACTAACAATATAAAGTAGATTTGAGCAGATGTTTTTGGTTCCAAGCTTCAAAACAGAAGTTGAGGCCAAAACGCTCATTTCACAGGGAGATAATGCCATTTTGGCCTCTGGAGTTGTAACAGACAAACCATTAATGATACAGCCATGATCTTTTCTGGCAATCATCTAGAGCTGAAAACGAACAATATAAAGTAGATTTGAGCAGATGTTTTTGGTTACAAGCTTCAAAACAGAAGGTTGAGGCCAAAACGCTCTTTTCACAGTGAGATAATGCCATTTTGGCCTCTGGAGTTGTAACAGACAAACCATTAATGATACAGCCATGATCTTTTCTGGCAATCATCTAGAGCTGAAAACTAACAATATAAAGTAGATTTGAGCAGATGTTTTTGGTTCCAAGCTTCAAAACAGAAGTTGAGGCCAAAACGCTCATTTCACAGTGAGATAATGCCATTTTGGCCTCTGGAATTGTAACAGACAAACCATTAATGATACAGCCATGATCTTTTCTGGCAATCATCTAGAGCTGAAAACGAACAATATAAAGTAGATTTGAGCAGATGTTTTTGGTTCCAAGCTTCAAAACAGAAGTTGAGGCCAAAACGCTCTTTTCACAGTGAGATAATGCCATTTTGGCCTCTGGAGTTGTAACAGACAAACCATTAATGATACAGCCATGATCTTTTCTGGCAATCATCTAGAGCTGAAAACTAACAATATAAAGTAGATTTGAGCAGATGTTTTTGGTTCCAAGCTTCAAAACAGAAGTTGAGGCCAAAACGCTCTTTTCACAATGAGATAATGCCATTTTGGCCTCTGGAGTTGTAACAGACAAACCATTAATGATACAGCCATGATCTTTTCTGGCAATCATCTAGAGCTGAAAACGAACAATATAAAGTAGATTTGAGCAGATGTTTTTGGTTACAAGCTTCAAAACAGAAGGTTGAGGCCAAAACGCTCTTTTCACAGTGAGATAATGCCATTTTGGCCTCTGGAGTTGTAACAGACAAACCATTAATGATACAGCCATGATCTTTTCTGGCAATCATCTAGAGCTGAAAACTAACAATATAAAGTAGATTTGAGCAGATGTTTTTGGTTCCAAGCTTCAAAACAGAAGGTTGAGGCCAAAACGCCCTTTTCACAGTGAGATAATGCCATTTTGGCCTCTGGAGTTGTAACAGACAAACCATTAATGATACAGCCATGATCTTTTCTGGCAATCATCTAGAGCTGAAAACTAACAATATAAAGTAGATTTGAGCAGATGTTTTTGGTTCCAAGCTTCAAAACAGAAGGTTGAGGCCAAAACGCTCTTTTCACAGTGAGATAATGCCATTTTGGCCTCTGGAGTTGTAACAGACAAACCATTAATGATACAGCCATGATCTTTTCTGGCAATCATCTAGAGCTGAAAACTAACAATATAAAGTAGATTTGAGCAGATGATTTTGCTTCCAAGCTTCAAAATAGAAGTTGAGGCCAAAACGCTCTTTTCACAGTGAGATAATGCCATTTTGGCCTCTGGAGTTGTAACAGACAAACCATTAATGATACAGCCATGATCTTTTCTGGCAATCATCTAGAGCTGAAAACTAACAATATAAAGTAGATTTGAGCAGATGTTTTTGCTTCCAAGCTTCAAAACAGAAGTTGAGGCCAAAACGCTCTTTTCACAGTGAGATAATGCCATTTTGGCCTCTGGAGTTGTAACAGACAAACCATTAATGATACAGCCATGATCTTTTCTGGCAATCATCTAGAGCTGAAAACTAACAATATAAAGTAGATTTGAGCAGATGTTTATGGTTCCAAGCTTCAAAACAGAAGTTGAGGCCAAAACGCTCATTTTACAGTGAGATAATGCCATTTTGGCCTCTGGAGTTGTAACAGACAAACCATTAATGATACAGCCATGATCTTTTCTGGCAATCATCTAGTGCTGAAAACTAACAATATAAAGTAGATTTGAGCAGATGTTTTTGGTTCCAAGCTTCAAAACAGAAGTTGAGGCCAAAACGCTCTTTTCACAGTGAGATAATGCCATTTTGGCCTCTGGAGTTGTAACAGACAAACCATTAATGATACAGCCATGATCTTTTCTGGCAATCATCTAGAGCTGAAAACTAACAATATAAAGTAGATTTGAGCAGAAGTTTTTGGTTCCAAGCTTCAAAACAGAAGTTGAGGCCAAAACGCTCTTTTCACAGTGAGATAATGCCATTTTGGCCTCTGGAGTTGTAACAGACAAACCATTAATGATACAGCCATGATCTGTTCTGGCAATCATCTAGAGCTGAAAACTAAAAATATAAAGTAGATTTGAGAGGATGTTTTTAGTTACAAGCTTCAAAACAGAAGGTTGAGGCCAAAACGCTCTTTTCACGGTGAGATACTGCCATTTTGGCCTCTGGAGTTGTAACAGACAAACCATTAATGATACAGCCATGATCTTTTCTGGCAATCATCTAGAGCTGAAAACTAACAATATAAAGTAGATTTGAGCAGATGTTTTTGGTTACAAGCTTCAAAACAGAAGGTTGAGGCCAAAACGCTCTTTTCACAGTGAGATAATGCCATTTTGGCCTCTGGAGTTGTAACAGACAAACCATTAATGATACAGCCATGATCTTTTCTGGCAATCATCTAGAGCTGAAAACTAACAATATAAAGTAGATTTGAGCAGATGTTTTTGGTTCCAAGCTTCAAAACAGAAGTTGAGGCCAAAACGCTCTTTTCACAGTGAGATAATGCCATTTTGGCCTCTGGAGTTGTAACAGACAAACCATTAATGATACAGCCATGATCTTTTCTGGCAATCATCTAGAGCTGAAAACTAACAATATAAAGTAGATTTGAGCAGATGTTTTTGGTTACAAGCTTCAAAACAGAAGGTTGAGGCCAAAACGCTCTTTTCACAGTGAGATAATGCCATTTTGGCCTCTGGAGTTGTAACAGACAAACCATTAATGATACAGCCATGATCTTTTCTGGCAATCATCTAGAGCTGAAAACTAACAATATAAAGTAGATTTGAGCAGATGTTTATGGTTCCAAGCTTCAAAACAGAAGTTGAGGCCAAAACGCTCATTTCACAGTGAGATAATGCCATTTTGGCCTCTGGAGTTGTAACAGACAAACCATTAATGATACAGCCATGATCTTTTCTGGCAATCATCTAGTGCTGAAAACTAACAATATAAAGTAGATTTGAGCAGATGTTTTTGGTTCCAAGCTTCAAAACAGAAGTTGAGGCCAAAACGCTCTTTTCACAGTGAGATAATGCCATTTTGGCCTCTGGAGTTGTAACAGACAAACCATTAATGATACAGCCATGATCTTTTCTGGCAATCATCTAGAGCTGAAAACGAACAATATAAAGTAGATTTGAGCAGATGTTTTTGGTTACAAGCTTCAAAACAGAAGGTTGAGGCCAAAACGCTCTTTTCACAGTGAGATAATGCCATTTTGGCCTCTGGAGTTGTAACAGACAAACCATTAATGATACAGCCATGATCTTTTCTGGCAATCATCTAGAGCTGAAAACTAACAATATAAAGTAGATTTGAGCAGATGTTTTTGGTTCCAAGCTTCAAAACAGAAGTTGAGGCCAAAACGCTCATTTCACAGTGAGATAATGCCATTTTGGCCTCTGGAGTTGTAACAGACAAACCATTAATGATACAGCCATGATCTTTTCTGGCAATCATCTAGAGCTGAAAACGAACAATATAAAGTAGATTTGAGCAGATGTTTTTGGTTCCAAGCTTCAAAACAGAAGTTGAGGCCAAAACGCTCTTTTCACAGTGAGATAATGCCATTTTGGCCTCTGGAGTTGTAACAGACAAACCATTAATGATACAGCCATGATCTTTTCTGGCAATCATCTAGAGCTGAAAACTAACAATATAAAGTAGATTTGAGCAGATGTTTATGGTTCCAAGCTTCAAAACAGAAGTTGAGGCCAAAACGCTCTTTTCACAGTGAGATAATGCCATTTTGGCCTCTGGAGTTGTAACAGACAAACCATTAATGATACAGCCATGATCTTTTCTGGCAATCATCTAGAGCTGAAAACTAACAATATAAAGTAGATTTGAGCAGATGTTTATGGTTCCAAGCTTCAAAACAGAAGTTGAGGCCAAAACGCTCATTTCACAGTGAGATAATGCCATTTTGGCCTCTGGAGTTGTAACAGACAAACCATTAATGATACAGCCATGATCTTTTCTAGCAATAATCTAGTGCTGAAAACTAACAATATAAAGTAGATTTGAGCAGATGTTTTTGGTTCCAAGCTTCAAAACAGAAGTTGAGGCCAAAACGCTCTTTTCACAGTGAGATAATGCCATTTTGGCCTCTGGAGTTGTAACAGACAAACCATTAATGATACAGCCATGATCTTTTCTGGCAATCATCTAGAGCTGAAAACGAACAATATAAAGTAGATTTGAGCAGATGTTTTTGGTTACAAGCTTCAAAACAGAAGGTTGAGGCCAAAACGCTCTTTTCACAGTGAGATAATGCCATTTTGGCCTCTGGAGTTGTAACAGACAAACCATTAATGATACAGCCATGATCTTTTCTGGCAATCATCTAGAGCTGAAAACTAACAATATAAAGTAGATTTGAGCAGATGTTTTTGGTTCCAAGCTTCAAAACAGAAGTTGAGGCCAAAACGCTCATTTCACAGTGAGATAATGCCATTTTGGCCTCTGGAGTTGTAACAGACAAACCATTAATGATACAGCCATGATCTTTTCTGGCAATCATCTAGAGCTGAAAACGAACAATATAAAGTAGATTTGAGCAGATGTTTTTGGTTCCAAGCTTCAAAACAGAAGTTGAGGCCAAAATGCTCTTTTCACAGTGAGATAATGCCATTTTGGCCTCTGGAGTTGTAACAGACAAACCATTAATGATACAGCCATGATCTTTTCTGGCAATCATCTAGAGCTGAAAACTAACAATATAAAGTAGATTTGAGCAGATGTTTATGGTTCCAAGCTTCAAAACAGAAGTTGAGGCCAAAACGCTCTTTTCACAGTGAGATAATGCCATTTTGGCCTCTGGAGTTGTAACAGACAAACCATTAATGATACAGCCATGATCTTTTCTGGCAATCATCTAGAGCTGAAAACTAACAATATAAAGTAGATTTGAGCAGATGTTTATGGTTCCAAGCTTCAAAACAGAAGTTGAGGCCAAAACGCTCATTTCACAGTGAGATAATGCCATTTTGGCCTCTGGAGTTGTAACAGACAAACCATTAATGATACAGCCATGATCTTTTCTAGCAATAATCTAGTGCTGAAAACTAACAATATAAAGTAGATTTGAGCAGATGTTTTTGGTTCCAAGCTTCAAAACAGAAGTTGAGGCCAAAACGCTCATTTCACAGTGAGATAATGCCATTTTGGCCTCTGGAGTTGTAACAGACAAACCATTAATGATACAGCCATGATCTTTTCTGGCAATCATCTAGAGCTGAAAACGAACAATATAAAGTAGATTTGAGCAGATGTTTTTGGTTACAAGCTTCAAAACAGAAGGTTGAGGCCAAAACGCTCTTTTCACAGTGAGATAATGCCATTTTGGCCTCTGGAGTTGTAACAGACAAACCATTAATGATACAGCCATGATCTTTTCTGGCAATCATCTAGAGCTGAAAACTAACAATATAAAGTAGATTTGAGCAGATGTTTTTGGTTCCAAGCTTCAAAACAGAAGTTGAGGCCAAAACGCTCATTTCACAGTGAGATAATGCCATTTTGGCCTCTGGAGTTGTAACAGACAAACCATTAATGATACAGCCATGATCTTTTCTGGCAATCATCTAGAGCTGAAAACTAACAATATAAAGTAGATTTGAGCAGATGTTTATGGTTCCAAGCTTCAAAACAGAAGTTGAGGCCAAAACGCTCATTTCACAGTGAGATAATGCCATTTTGGCCTCTGGAGTTGTAACAGACAAACCATTAATGATACAGCCATGATCTTTTCTAGCAATAATCTAGTGCTGAAAACTAACAATATAAAGTAGATTTGAGCAGATGTTTTTGGTTCCAAGCTTCAAAACAGAAGTTGAGGCCAAAACGCTCTTTTCACAGTGAGATAATGCCATTTTGGCCTCTGGAGTTGTAACAGACAAACCATTAATGATACAGCCATGATCTTTTCTGGCAATCATCTAGAGCTGAAAACGAACAATATAAAGTAGATTTGAGCAGATGTTTTTGGTTACAAGCTTCAAAACAGAAGGTTGAGGCCAAAACGCTCTTTTCACAGTGAGATAATGCCATTTTGGCCTCTGGAGTTGTAACAGACAAACCATTAATGATACAGCCATGATCTTTTCTGGCAATCATCTAGAGCTGAAAACTAACAATATAAAGTAGATTTGAGCAGATGTTTTTGGTTCCAAGCTTCAAAACAGAAGTTGAGGCCAAAACGCTCATTTCACAGTGAGATAATGCCATTTTGGCCTCTGGAGTTGTAACAGACAAACCATTAATGATACAGCCATGATCTTTTCTGGCAATCATCTAGAGCTGAAAACGAACAATATAAAGTAGATTTGAGCAGATGTTTTTGGTTCCAAGCTTCAAAACAGAAGTTGAGGCCAAAACGCTCTTTTCACAGTGAGATAATGCCATTTTGGCCTCTGGAGTTGTAACAGACAAACCATTAATGATACAGCCATGATCTTTTCTGGCAATCATCTAGAGCTGAAAACTAACAATATAAAGTAGATTTGAGCAGATGTTTATGGTTCCAAGCTTCAAAACAGAAGTTGAGGCCAAAACGCTCTTTTCACAGTGAGATAATGCCATTTTGGCCTCTGGAGTTGTAACAGACAAACCATTAATGATACAGCCATGATCTTTTCTGGCAATCATCTAGAGCTGAAAACTAACAATATAAAGTAGATTTGAGCAGATGTTTATGGTTCCAAGCTTCAAAACAGAAGTTGAGGCCAAAACGCTCATTTCACAGTGAGATAATGCCATTTTGGCCTCTGGAGTTGTAACAGACAAACCATTAATGATACAGCCATGATCTTTTCTGGCAATCATCTAGAGCTGAAAACGAACAATATAAAGTAGATTTGAGCAGATGTTTTTGGTTACAAGCTTCAAAACAGAAGGTTGAGGCCAAAACGCTCTTTTCACAGTGAGATAATGCCATTTTGGCCTCTGGAGTTGTAACAGACAAACCATTAATGATACAGCCATGATCTTTTCTGGCAATCATCTAGAGCTGAAAACTAACAATATAAAGTAGATTTGAGCAGATGTTTTTGGTTCCAAGCTTCAAAACAGAAGTTGAGGCCAAAACGCTCTTTTCACAGTGAGATAATGCCATTTTGGCCTCTGGAGTTGTAACAGACAAACCATTAATGATACAGCCATGATCTTTTCTGGCAATCATCTAGAGCCGAAAACTAACAATATAAAGTAGATTTGAGCAGATGTTTTTGGTTCCAAGCTTCAAAACAGAAGTTGAGGCCAAAACGCTCATTTCACAGTGAGATAATGCCATTTTGGCCTCTGGAGTTGTAACAGACAAACCATTAATGATACAGCCATGATCTTTTCTGGCAATCATCTAGAGCTGAAAACAAACAATATAAAGTAGATTTGAGCAGATGTTTTTGGTTCCAAGCTTCAAAACAGAAGTTGAGGCCAAAACGCTCTTTTCACAGTGAGATAATGCCATTTTGGCCTCTGGAGTTGTAACAGACAAACCATTAATGATACAGCCATGATCTTTTCTGGCAATCATCTAGAGCTGAAAACTAACAATATAAAGTAGATTTGAGCAGATGTTTTTGGTTACAAGCTTCAAAACAGAAGGTTGAGGCCAAAACGCTCTTTTCACGGTGAGATAGTGCCATTTTGGCCTCTGGAGTTGTAACAGACAAACCATTAATGATACAGCCATGATCTTTTCTGGCAATCATCTAGAGCTGAAAACGAACAATATAAAGTAGATTTGAGCAGATGTTTTTGGTTACAAGCTTCAAAACAGAAGGTTGAGGCCAAAACGCTCTTTTCACAGTGAGATAATGCCATTTTGGCCTCTGGAGTTGTAACAGACAAACCATTAATGATACAGCCATGATCTTTTCTGGCAATCATCTAGAGCTGAAAACGAACAATATAAAGTAGATTTGAGCACATGTTTTTGGTTACAAGCTTCAAAACAGAAGGTTGAGGCCAAAACGCTCTTTTTACAGTGAGATAATGCCATTTTGGCCTCTGGAGTTGTAACAGACAAACCATTAATGATACAGCCATGATCTTTTCTGGCAATCATCTAGAGCTGAAAACTAACAATATAAAGTAGATTTGAGCAGATGATTTTGCTTCAAAGCTTCAAAACAGAAGTTGAGGCCAAAACGCTCTTTTCACAGTGAGATAATGCCATTTTGGCCTCTGGAGTTGTAACAGACAAACCATTAATGATACAGCCATGATCTTTTCTGGCAATCATCTAGAGCTGAAAACTAACAATATAAAGTAGATTTGAGCAGATGTTTTTGGTTCCAAGCTTCAAAACAGAAGTTGAGGCCAAAACGCTCTTTTCACAGTGAGATAATGCCATTTTGGCCTCTGGAGTTGTAACAGACAAACCATTAATGATACAGCCATGATCTTTTCTGGCAATCATCTAGAGCTGAAAACTAACAATATAAAGTAGATTTGAGCAGATGTTTTTGGTTCCAAGCTTCAAAACAGAAGTTGAGGCCAAAACGCTCTTTTCACAGTGAGATAATGCCATTTTGGCCTCTGGAGTTGTAACAGACAAACCATTAATGATACAGCCATGATCTTTTCTGGCAATCATCTAGAGCTGAAAACTAACAATATAAAGTAGATTTGAGCAGATGTTTTTGGTTACAAGCTTCAAAACAGAAGGTTGAGGCCAAAACGCTCTTTTAACGGTGAGATAGTGCCATTTTGGCCTCTGGAGTTGTAACAGACAAACCATTAATGATACAGCCATGATCTTTTCTGGCAATCATCTAGAGCTGAAAACTAACAATATAAAGTAGATTTGAGCAGATGTTTTTGGTTACAAGCTTCAAAACAGAAGGTTGAGGCCAAAACGCTCTTTTCACAGTGAGATAATGCCATTTTGGCCTCTGGAGTTGTAACAGACAAACCATTAATGATACAGCCATGATCTTTTCTGGCAATCATCTAGAGCTGAAAACTAACAATATAAAGTAGATTTGAGCAGATGTTTATGGTTCCAAGCTTCAAAACAGAAGTTGAGGCCAAAACGCTCATTTTACAGTGAGATAATGCCATTTTGGCCTCTGGAGTTGTAACAGACAAACCATTAATGATACAGCCATGATCTTTTCTGGCAATCATCTAGTGCTGAAAACTAACAATATAAAGTAGATTTGAGCAGATGGTTTTGGTTCCAAGCTTCAAAACAGAAGTTGAGGCCAAAACGCTCTTTTCACAGTGAGATAATGCCATTTTGGCCTCTGGAGTTGTAACAGACAAACCATTAATGATACAGCCATGATCTTTTCTGGCAATCATCTAGAGCTGAAAACGAACAATATAAAGTAGATTTGAGCAGATGTTTTTGGTTACAAGCTTCAAAACAGAAGGTTGAGGCCAAAACGCTCTTTTCACAGTGAGATAATGCCATTTTGGCCTCTGGAGTTGTAACAGACAAACCATTAATGATACAGCCATGATCTTTTCTGGCAATCATCTAGAGCTGAAAACTAACAATATAAAGTAGATTTGAGCAGATGTTTATGGTTCCAAGCTTCAAAACAGAAGTTGAGGCCAAAACGCTCATTTTACAGTGAGATAATGCCATTTTGGCCTCTGGAGTTGTAACAGACAAACCATTAATGATACAGCCATGATCTTTTCTGGCAATCATCTAGTGCTGAAAACTAACAATATAAAGTAGATTTGAGCAGATGGTTTTGGTTCCAAGCTTCAAAACAGAAGTTGAGGCCAAAACGCTCTTTTCACAGTGAGATAATGCCATTTTGGCCTCTGGAGTTGTAACAGACAAACCATTAATGATACAGCCATGATCTTTTCTGGCAATCATCTAGAGCTGAAAACGAACAATATAAAGTAGATTTGAGCAGATGTTTTTGGTTACAAGCTTCAAAACAGAAGGTTGAGGCCAAAACGCTCTTTTCACAGTGAGAT
The DNA here is from genome assembly GCA_030533445.1 of Cyprinodon diabolis. Lineage (NCBI taxonomy): Eukaryota > Metazoa > Chordata > Actinopteri > Cyprinodontiformes > Cyprinodontidae > Cyprinodon > Cyprinodon diabolis. The sequence goes on from JARPUW010000025.1 coordinate 143,557, forward strand.
AATGCCATTTTGGCCTCTGGAGTTGTAACAGACAAACCATTAATGATACAGCCATGATCTTTTCTGGCAATCATCTAGAGCTGAAAACTAAAAATATAAAGTAGATTTGAGCAGATGTTTTTGGTTACAAGCTTCAAAACAGAAGGTTGAGGCCAAAACGCTCTTTTCACGGTGAGATAGTGCCATTTTGGCCTCTGGAGTTGTAACAGACAAACCATTAATGATACAGCCATGATCTTTTCGGCAATCATCTAGAGCTGAAAACTAACAATATAAAGTAGATTTGAGCAGAAGTTTTTGGTTCCAAGCTTCAAAACAGAAGTTGAGGCCAAAACGCTCTTTTCACAGTGAGATAATGCCATTTTGGCCTCTGGAGTTGTAACAGACAAACCATTAATGATACAGCCATGATCTTTTCTGGCAATCATCTAGAGCTGAAAACTAACAATATAAAGTAGATTTGAGCAGATGTTTTTGGTTACAAGCTTCAAAACAGAAGGTTGAGGCCAAAACGCTCTTTTCACAGTGAGATAATGCCATTTTGGCCTCTGGAGTTGTAACAGACAAACCATTAATGATACAGCCATGATCTTTTCTGGCAATCATCTAGAGCTGAAAACTAACAATATAAAGTAGATTTGAGCAGATGTTTTTGGTTCCAAGCTTCAAAACAGAAGTTGAGGCCAAAACGCTCTTTTCACAGTGAGATAATGCCATTTTGGCCTCTGGAGTTGTAACAGACAAACCATTAATGATACAGCCATGATCTTTTCTGGCAATCATCTAGAGCTGAAAACTAACAATATAAAGTAGAGTTGAGCAGATGTTTTTGGTTACAAGCTTCAAAACAGAAGGTTGAGGCCAAAACGCTCTTTTCACAGTGAGATAATGCCATTTTGGCCTCTGGAGTTGTAACAGACAAACCATTAATGATACAGCCATGATCTTTTCTGGCAATCATCTAGAGCTGAAAACTAACAATATAAAGTAGATTTGAGCAGATGTTTATGGTTCCAAGCTTCAAAACAGAAGTTGAGGCCAAAACGCTCATTTCACAGTGAGATAATGCCATTTTGGCCTCTGGAGTTGTAACAGACAAACCATTAATGATACAGCCATGATCTTTTCTGGCAATCATCTAGTGCTGAAAACTAACAATATAAAGTAGATTTGAGCAGATGTTTTTGGTTCCAAGCTTCAAAACAGAAGTTGAGGCCAAAACGCTCATTTCACAGTGAGATAATGCCATTTTGGCCTCTGGAGTTGTAACAGACAAACCATTAATGATACAGCCATGATCTTTTCTGGCAATCATCTAGTGCTGAACACTAACAATATAAAGTAGATTTGAGCAGATGTTTTTGGTTCCAAGCTTCAAAACAGAAGTTGAGGCCAAAACGCTCTTTTCACAGTGAGATAATGCCATTTTGGCCTCTGGAGTTGTAACAGACAAACCATTAATGATACAGCCATGATCTTTTCTGGCAATCATCTAGTTCTGAAAACTAACAATATAAAGTAGATTTGAGCAGATGTTTTTGGTTCCAAGCTTCAAAACAGAAGTTGAGGACAAAACGCTCTTTTCACAGTGAGATAATGCCATTTTGGCCTCTGGAGTTGTAACAGACAAACCATTAATGATACAGCCATGATCTTTTCTGGCAATCATCTAGAGCTGAAAACTAACAATATAAAGTAGATTTGAGCAGATGTTTTTGGTTACAAGCTTCAAAACAGAACGTTGAGGCCAAAACGCTCTTTTAACGGTGAGATAGTGCCATTTTGGCCTCTGGAGTTGTAACAGACAAACCATTAATGATACAGCCATGATCTTTTCTGGCAATCATCTAGAGCTGAAAACTAACAATATAAAGTAGATTTGAGCAGATGTTTTTGGTTACAAGCTTCAAAACAGAAGGTTGAGGCCAAAACGCTCTTTTCACAGTGAGATAATGCCATTTTGGCCTCTGGAGTTGTAACAGACAAACCATTAATGATACAGCCATGATCTTTTCTGGCAATCATCTAGAGCTGAAAACTAACAATATAAAGTAGATTTGAGCAGATGTTTTTGGTTCCAAGCTTCAAAACAGAAGTTGAGGACAAAACGCTCTTTTCACAGTGAGATAATGCCATTTTGGCCTCTGGAGTTGTAACAGACAAACCATTAATGATACAGCCATGATCTTTTCTGGCAATCATCTAGAGCTGAAAACTAACAATATAAAGTAGATATGAGCAGATGTTTTTGGTTCCAAGCTTCAAAACAGAAGTTGAGGCCAAAACGCTCTTTTCACAGTGAGATAATGCCATTTTGGCCTCTGGAGTTGTAACAGACAAACCATTAATGATACAGCCATGATCTTTTCTGGCAATCATCTAGTGCTGAAAACTAACAATATAAAGTAGATTTGAGCAGATGTTTTTGGTTCCAAGCTTCAAAACAGAAGTTGAGGCCAAAACGCTCTTTTCACAGTGAGATAATGCCATTTTGGCCTCTGGAGTTGTAACAGACAAACCATTAATGATACAGCCATGATCTTTTCTGGCAATCATCTAGAGCTGAAAACTAACAATATAAAGTAGATTTGAGCAGATGTTTTTGCTTCCAAGCTTCAAAACAGAAGTTGAGGCCAAAACGCTCTTTTCACAGTGAGATAATGCCATTTTGGCCTCTGGAGTTGTAACAGACAAACCATTAATGATACAGCCATGATCTTTTCTGGCAATCATCTAGAGCTGAAAACTAACAATATAAAGTAGATTTGAGCAGATGTTTTTGGTTCCAAGCTTCAAAACAGAAGTTGAGGCCAAAACGCTCTTTTCACAGTGAGATAATGCCATTTTGGCCTCTGGAGTTGTAACAGACAAACCATTAATGATACAGCCATGATCTTTTCTGGCAATCATCTAGAGCTGAAAACTAACAATATAAAGTAGATTTGAGCAGATGTTTATGGTTCCAAGCTTCAAAACAGAAGTTGAGGCCAAAACGCTCATTTTACAGTGAGATAATGCCATTTTGGCCTCTGGAGTTGTAACAGACAAACCATTAATGATACAGCCATGATCTTTTCTGGCAATCATCTAGTGCTGAAAACTAACAATATAAAGTAGATTTGAGCAGATGTTTTTGGTTCCAAGCTTCAAAACAGAAGTTGAGGCCAAAACGCTCTTTTCACAGTGAGATAATGCCATTTTGGCCTCTGGAGTTGTAACAGACAAACCATTAATGATACAGCCATGATCTTTTCTGGCAATCATCTAGAGCTGAAAACTAACAATATAAAGTAGATTTGAGCAGATGTTTTTGGTTACAAGCTTCAAAACAGAAGGTTGAGGTCAAAACGCTCTTTTCACAGTGAGATAATGCCATTTTGGCCTCTGGAGTTGTAACAGACAAACCATTAATGATACAGCCATGATCTTTTCTGGCAATCATCTAGAGCTGAAAACTAACAATATAAAGTAGATTTGAGCAGATGTTTATGGTTCCAAGCTTCAAAACAGAAGTTGAGGCCAAAACGCTCATTTCACAGTGAGATAATGCCATTTTGGCCTCTGGAGTTGTAACAGACAAACCATTAATGATACAGCCATGATCTTTTCTGGCAATCATCTAGAGCTGAAAACGAACAATATAAAGTAGATATGAGCAGATGTTTTTGGTTCCAAGCTTCAAAACAGAAGTTGAGGCCAAAACGCTCTTTTCACAGTGAGATAATGCCATTTTGGCCTCTGGAGTTGTAACAGACAAACCATTAATGATACAGCCATGATCTTTTCTGGCAATCATCTAGTGCTGAAAACTAACAATATAAAGTAGATTTGAGCAGATGTTTTTGGTTCCAAGCTTCAAAACAGAAGTTGAGGCCAAAACGCTCTTTTCACAGTGAGATAATGCCATTTTGGCCTCTGGAGTTGTAACAGACAAACCATTAATGATACAGCCATGATCTTTTCTGGCAATCATCTAGAGCTGAAAACGAACAATATAAAGTAGATTTGAGCAGATGTTTTTGGTTACAAGCTTCAAAACAGAAGGTTGAGGCCAAAACGCTCTTTTCACAGTGAGATAATGCCATTTTGGCCTCTGGAGTTGTAACAGACAAACCATTAATGATACAGCCATGATCTTTTCTGGCAATCATCTAGAGCTGAAAACTAACAATATAAAGTAGATTTGAGCAGATGTTTTTGGTTCCAAGCTTCAAAACAGAAATTGAGGCCAAAACGCTCTTTTCACAGTGAGATAATGCCATTTTGGCCTCTGGAGTTGTAACAGACAAACCATTAATGATACAGCCATGATCTTTTCTGGCAATCATCTAGAGCTGAAAACTAACAATATAAAGTAGATTTGAGCAGATGTTTATGGTTCCAAGCTTCAAAACAGAAGTTGAGGCCAAAACGCTCATTTCACAGTGAGATAATGCCATTTTGGCCTCTGGAGTTGTAACAGACAAACCATTAATGATACAGCCATGATCTTTTCTGGCAATCATCTAGTGCTGAAAACTAACAATATAAAGTAGATTTGAGCAGATGTTTTTGGTTCCAAGCTTCAAAACAGAAGTTGAGGCCAAAACGCTCTTTTCACAGTGAGATAATGCCATTTTGGCCTCTGGAGTTGTAACAGACAAACCATTAATGATACAGCCATGATCTTTTCTGGCAATCATCTAGAGCTGAAAACTAACAATATAAAGTAGATTTGAGCAGATGTTTTTGGTTCCAAGCTTCAAAACAGAAGTTGAGGACAAAACGCTCTTTTCACAGTGAGATAATGCCATTTTGGCCTCTGGAGTTGTAACAGACAAACCATTAATGATACAGCCATGATCTTTTCTGGCAATCATCTAGAGCTGAAAACTAACAATATAAAGTAGATTTGAGCAGATGTTTTTGGTTACAAGCTTCAAAACAGAAGGTTGAGGCCAAAACGCTCTTTTCACAGTGAGATAATGCCATTTTGGCCTCTGGAGTTGTAACAGACAAACCATTAATGATACAGCCATGATCTTTTCTGGCAATCATCTAGAGCTGAAAACTAACAATATAAAGTAGATTTGAGCAGATGTTTTTGGTTCCAAGCTTCAAAACAGAAGTTGAGGCCAAAACGCTCTTTTCACAGTGAGATAATGCCATTTTGGCCTCTGGAGTTGTAACAGACAAACCATTAATGATACAGCCATGATCTTTTCTGGCAATCATCTAGAGCTGAAAACTAACAATATAAAGTAGATATGAGCAGATGTTTTTGGTTCCAAGCTTCAAAACAGAAGTTGAGGCCAAAACGCTCTTTTCACAGTGAGATAATGCCATTTTGGCCTCTGGAGTTGTAACAGACAAACCATTAATGATACAGCCATGATCTTTTCTGGCAATCATCTAGAGCTGAAAACTAACAATATAAAGTAGATTTGAGCAGATGTTTTTGGTTACAAGCTTCAAAACAGAAGGTTGAGGTCAAAACGCTCTTTTCACAGTGAGATAATGCCATTTTGGCCTCTGGAGTTGTAACAGACAAACCATTAATGATACAGCCATGATCTTTTCTGGCAATCATCTAGAGCTGAAAACTAACAATATAAAGTAGATTTGAGCAGATGTTTATGGTTCCAAGCTTCAAAACAGAAGTTGAGGCCAAAACGCTCATTTCACAGTGAGATAATGCCATTTTGGCCTCTGGAGTTGTAACAGACAAACCATTAATGATACAGCCATGATCTTTTCTGGCAATCATCTAGAGCTGAAAACGAACAATATAAAGTAGATATGAGCAGATGTTTTTGGTTCCAAGCTTCAAAACAGAAGTTGAGGCCAAAACGCTCTTTTCACAGTGAGATAATGCCATTTTGGCCTCTGGAGTTGTAACAGACAAACCATTAATGATACAGCCATGATCTTTTCTGGCAATCATCTAGTGCTGAAAACTAACAATATAAAGTAGATTTGAGCAGATGTTTTTGGTTCCAAGCTTCAAAACAGAAGTTGAGGCCAAAACGCTCTTTTCACAGTGAGATAATGCCATTTTGGCCTCTGGAGTTGTAACAGACAAACCATTAATGATACAGCCATGATCTTTTCTGGCAATCATCTAGAGCTGAAAACGAACAATATAAAGTAGATTTGAGCAGATGTTTTTGGTTACAAGCTTCAAAACAGAAGGTTGAGGCCAAAACGCTCTTTTCACAGTGAGATAATGCCATTTTGGCCTCTGGAGTTGTAACAGACAAACCATTAATGATACAGCCATGATCTTTTCTGGCAATCATCTAGAGCTGAAAACTAACAATATAAAGTAGATTTGAGCAGATGTTTTTGGTTCCAAGCTTCAAAACAGAAATTGAGGCCAAAACGCTCTTTTCACAGTGAGATAATGCCATTTTGGCCTCTGGAGTTGTAACAGACAAACCATTAATGATACAGCCATGATCTTTTCTGGCAATCATCTAGTGCTGAAAACTAACAATATAAAGTAGATTTGAGCAGATGTTTTTGGTTCCAAGCTTCAAAACAGAAGTTGAGGCCAAAACGCTCTTTTCACAGTGAGATAATGCCATTTTGGCCTCTGGAGTTGTAACAGACAAACCATTAATGATACAGCCATGATCTTTTCTGGCAATCATCTAGAGCTGAAAACTAACAATATAAAGTAGATTTGAGCAGATGTTTTTGGTTCCAAGCTTCAAAACAGAAGTTGAGGCCAAAACGCTCTTTTCACAGTGAGATAATGCCATTTTGGCCTCTGGAGTTGTAACAGACAAACCATTAATGATACAGCCATGATCTTTTCTGGCAATCATCTAGAGCTGAAAACTAACAATATAAAGTAGATTTGAGCAGATGTTTTTGGTTACAAGCTTCAAAACAGAAGATTGAGGCCAAAACGCTCTTTTAACGGTGAGATAGTGCCATTTTGGCCTCTGGAGTTGTAACAGACAAACCATTAATGATACAGCCATGATCTTTTCTGGCAATCATCTAGAGCTGAAAACTAACAATATAAAGTAGATTTGAGCAGATGTTTTTGGTTACAAGCTTCAAAACAGAAGGTTGAGGCCAAAACGCTCTTTTCACAGTGAGATAATGCCATTTCGGCCTCTGGAGTTGTAACAGACAAACCATTAATGATACAGCCATGATCTTTTCTGGCAATCATCTAGAGCTGAAAACGAACAATATAAAGTAGATATGAGCAGATGTTTTTGGTTCCAAGCTTCAAAACAGAAGTTGAGGCCAAAACGCTCTTTTCACAGTGAGATAATGCCATTTTGGCCTCTGGAGTTGTAACAGACAAACCATTAATGATACAGCCATGATCTTTTCTGGCAATCATCTAGTGCTGAAAACTAACAATATAAAGTAGATTTGAGCAGATGTTTTTGGTTCCAAGCTTCAAAACAGAAGTTGAGGCCAAAACGCTCTTTTCACAGTGAGATAATGCCATTTTGGCCTCTGGAGTTGTAACAGACAAACCATTAATGATACAGCCATGATCTTTTCTGGCAATCATCTAGAGCTGAAAACGAACAATATAAAGTAGATTTGAGCAGATGTTTTTGGTTACAAGCTTCAAAACAGAAGGTTGAGGCCAAAACGCTCTTTTCACAGTGAGATAATGCCATTTTGGCCTCTGGAGTTGTAACAGACAAACCATTAATGATACAGCCATGATCTTTTCTGGCAATCATCTAGAGCTGAAAACTAACAATATAAAGTAGATTTGAGCAGATGTTTTTGGTTCCAAGCTTCAAAACAGAAATTGAGGCCAAAACGCTCTTTTCACAGTGAGATAATGCCATTTTGGCCTCTGGAGTTGTAACAGACAAACCATTAATGATACAGCCATGATCTTTTCTGGCAATCATCTAGAGCTGAAAACTAACAATATAAAGTAGATTTGAGCAGATGTTTTTGGTTCCAAGCTTCAAAACAGAAGTTGAGGCCAAAACGCTCTTTTCACAGTGAGATAATGCCATTTTGGCCTCTGGAGTTGTAACAGACAAACCATTAATGATACAGCCATGATCTTTTCTGGCAATCATCTAGAGCTGAAAACTAACAATATAAAGTAGATTTGAGCAGATGTTTTTGGTTACAAGCTTCAAAACAGAAGGTTGAGGCCAAAACGCTCTTTTCACAGTGAGATAATGCCATTTTGGCCTCTGGAGTTGTAACAGACAAACCATTAATGATACAGCCATGATCTTTTCTGGCAATCATCTAGAGCTGAAAACTAACAATATAAAGTAGATTTGAGCAGATGTTTATGGTTCCAAGCTTCAAAACAGAAGTTGAGGCCAAAACGCTCTTTTCACAGTGAGATAATGCCATTTTGGCCTCTGGAGTTGTAACAGACAAACCATTAATGATACAGCCATGATCTTTTCTGGCAATCATCTAGAGCTGAAAACTAACAATATAAAGTAGATTTGAGCAGATGTTTTTGGTTCCAAGCTTCAAAACAGAAGTTGAGGCCAAAACGCTCTTTTCACAGTGAGATAATGCCATTTTGGCCTCTGGAGTTGTAACAGACAAACCATTAATGATACAGCCATGATCTTTTCTGGCAATCATCTAGAGCTGAAAACGAACAATATAAAGTAGATTTGAGCAGATGTTTTTGGTTACAAGCTTCAAAACAGAAGGTTGAGGCCAAAACGCTCTTTTCACAGTGAGATAATGCCATTTTGGCCTCTGGAGTTGTAACAGACAAACCATTAATGATACAGCCATGATCTTTTCTGGCAATCATCTAGAGCTGAAAACTAACAATATAAAGTAGATTTGAGCAGATGTTTTTGCTTCCAAGCTTCAAATCAGAAGTTGAGGCCAAAACGCTCATTTCACAGTGAGATAATGCCATTTTGGCCTCTGGAGTTGTAACAGACAAACCATTAATGATACAGCCATGATCTTTTCTGACAATCATCTAGAGCTGAAAACAAACAATATAAAGTAGATTTGAGCAGATGTTTTTGGTTACAAGCTTCAAAACAGAAGGTTGAGGCCAAAACGCTCTTTTCACAGTGAGATAATGCCATTTTGGCCTCTGGAGTTGTAACAGACAAACCATTAATGATACAGCCATGATCTTTTCTGGCAATCATCTAGAGCTGAAAACTAACAATATAAAGTAGATTTGAGCAGATGTTTATGGTTCCAAGCTTCAAAACAGAAGTTGAGGCCAAAACGCTCATTTCACAGTGAGATAATGCCATTTTGGCCTCTGGAGTTGTAACAGACAAACCATTAATGATACAGCCATGATCTTTTCTGGCAATCATCTAGTGCTGAAAACTAACAATATAAAGTAGATTTGAGCAGATGTTTTTGGTTCCAAGCTTCAAAACAGAAGTTGAGGCCAAAACGCTCTTTTCACAGTGAGATATTGCCATTTTGGCCTCTGGAGTTGTAACAGACAAACCATTAATGATACAGCCATGATCTTTTCTGGCAATCATCTAGAGCTGAAAACTAACAATATAAAGTAGATTTGAGCAGAAGTTTTTGGTTCCAAGCTTCAAAACAGAAGTTGAGGCCAAAACGCTCTTTTCACAGTGAGATAATGCCATTTTGGCCTCTGGAGTTGTAACAGACAAACCATTAATGATACAGCCATGATCTTTTCTGGCAATCATCTAGAGCTGAAAACTAACAATATAAAGTAGATTTGAGCAGATGTTTTTGGTTACAAGCTTCAAAACAGAAGGTTGAGGCCAAAACGCTCTTTTCACAGTGAGATAATGCCATTTTGGCCTCTGGAGTTGTAACAGACAAACCATTAATGATACAGCCATGATCTTTTCTGGCAATCATCTAGAGCTGAAAACTAACAATATAAAGTAGATTTGAGCAGATGTTTTTGGTTCCAAGCTTCAAAACAGAAGTTGAGGCCAAAACGCTCTTTTCACAGTGAGATAATGCCATTTTGGCCTCTGGAGTTGTAACAGACAAACCATTAATGATACAGCCATGATCTTTTCTGGCAATCATCTAGAGCTGAAAACTAACAATATAAAGTAGATTTGAGCAGATGTTTTTGGTTACAAGCTTCAAAACAGAAGGTTGAGGCCAAAACGCTCTTTTCACAGTGAGATAATGCCATTTTGGCCTCTGGAGTTGTAACAGACAAACCATTAATGATACAGCCATGATCTTTTCTGGCAATCATCTAGAGCTGAAAACTAACAATATAAAGTAGATTTGAGCAGATGTTTATGGTTCCAAGCTTCAAAACAGAAGTTGAGGCCAAAACGCTCATTTCACAGTGAGATAATGCCATTTTGGCCTCTGGAGTTGTAACAGACAAACCATTAATGATACAGCCATGATCTTTTCTGGCAATCATCTAGTGCTGAAAACTAACAATATAAAGTAGATTTGAGCAGATGTTTTTGGTTCCAAGCTTCAAAACAGAAGTTGAGGCCAAAACGCTCTTTTCACAGTGAGATAATGCCATTTTGGCCTCTGGAGTTGTAACAGACAAACCATTAATGATACAGCCATGATCTTTTCTGGCAATCATCTAGAGCTGAAAACGAACAATATAAAGTAGATTTGAGCAGATGTTTTTGGTTACAAGCTTCAAAACAGAAGGTTGAGGCCAAAACGCTCTTTTCACAGTGAGATAATGCCATTTTGGCCTCTGGAGTTGTAACAGACAAACCATTAATGATACAGCCATGATCTTTTCTGGCAATCATCTAGAGCTGAAAACTAACAATATAAAGTAGATTTGAGCAGATGTTTTTGGTTCCAAGCTTCAAAACAGAAATTGAGGCCAAAACGCTCTTTTCACAGTGAGATAATGCCATTTTGGCCTCTGGAGTTGTAACAGACAAACCATTAATGATACAGCCATGATCTTTTCTGGCAATCATCTAGAGCTGAAAACTAACAATATAAAGTAGATTTGAGCAGATGTTTATGGTTCCAAGCTTCAAAACAGAAGTTGAGGCCAAAACGCTCATTTCACAGTGAGATAATGCCATTTTGGCCTCTGGAGTTGTAACAGACAAACCATTAATGATACAGCCATGATCTTTTCTGGCAATCATCTAGTGCTGAAAACTAACAATATAAAGTAGATTTGAGCAGATGTTTTTGGTTCCAAGCTTCAAAACAGAAGTTGAGGCCAAAACGCTCTTTTCACAGTGAGATAATGCCATTTTGGCCTCTGGAGTTGTAACAGACAAACCATTAATGATACAGCCATGATCTTTTCTGGCAATCATCTAGAGCTGAAAACTAACAATATAAAGTAGATTTGAGCAGATGTTTTTGGTTCCAAGCTTCAAAACAGAAGTTGAGGCCAAAACGCTCTTTTCACAGTGAGATAATGCCATTTTGGCCTCTGGAGTTGTAACAGACAAACCATTAATGATACAGCCATGATCTTTTCTGGCAATCATCTAGAGCTGAAAACTAACAATATAAAGTAGATTTGAGCAGATGTTTTTGGTTCCAAGCTTCAAAACAGAAGTTGAGGCCAAAACGCTCTTTTCACAGTGAGATAATGCCATTTTGGCCTCTGGAGTTGTAACAGACAAACCATTAATGATACAGCCATGATCTTTTCTGGCAATCATCTAGAGCTGAAAACTAACAATATAAAGTAGATTTGAGCAGATGTTTTTGGTTACAAGCTTCAAAACAGAAGGTTGAGGCCAAAACGCTCTTTTCACAGTGAGATAATGCCATTTTGGCCTCTGGAGTTGTAACAGACAAACCATTAATGATACAGCCATGATCTTTTCTGGCAATCATCTAGAGCTGAAAACTAACAATATAAAGTAGATTTGAGCAGATGTTTATGGTTCCAAGCTTCAAAACAGAAGTTGAGGCCAAAACGCTCATTTCACAGTGAGATAATGCCATTTTGGCCTCTGGAGTTGTAACAGACAAACCATTAATGATACAGCCATGATCTTTTCTGGCAATCATCTAGAGCTGAAAACGAACAATATAAAGTAGATATGAGCAGATGTTTTTGGTTCCAAGCTTCAAAACAGAAGTTGAGGCCAAAACGCTCTTTTCACAGTGAGATAATGCCATTTTGGCCTCTGGAGTTGTAACAGACAAACCATTAATGATACAGCCATGATCTTTTCTGGCAATCATCTAGAGCTGAAAACTAACAATATAAAGTAGATTTGAGCAGATGTTTTTGGTTCCAAGCTTCAAAACAGAAGTTGAGGCCAAAACGCTCTTTTCACAGTGAGATAATGCCATTTTGGCCTCTGGAGTTGTAACAGACAAACCATTAATGATACAGCCATGATCTTTTCTGGCAATCATCTAGAGCTGAAAACGAACAATATAAAGTAGATTTGAGCAGATGTTTTTGGTTACAAGCTTCAAAACAGAAGGTTGAGGCCAAAACGCTCTTTTCACAGTGAGATAATGCCATTTTGGCCTCTGGAGTTGTAACAGACAAACCATTAATGATACAGCCATGATCTTTTCTGGCAATCATCTAGAGCTGAAAACTAACAATATAAAGTAGATTTGAGCAGATGTTTTTGCTTCCAAGCTTCAAATCAGAAGTTGAGGCCAAAACGCTCATTTCACAGTGAGATAATGCCATTTTGGCCTCTGGAGTTGTAACAGACAAACCATTAATGATACAGCCATGATCTTTTCTGGCAATCATCTAGAGCTGAAAACGAACAATATAAAGTAGATATGAGCAGATGTTTTTGGTTCCAAGCTTCAAAACAGAAGTTGAGGCCAAAACGCTCTTTTCACAGTGAGATAATGCCATTTTGGCCTCTGGAGTTGTAACAGACAAACCATTAATGATACAGCCATGATCTTTTCTGGCAATCATCTAGTGCTGAAAACTAACAATATAAAGTAGATTTGAGCAGATGTTTTTGGTTCCAAGCTTCAAAACAGAACTTGAGGCCAAAACGCTCTTTTCACAGTGAGATAATGCCATTTTGGCCTCTGGAGTTGTAACAGACAAACCATTAATGATACAGCCATGATCTTTTCTGGCAATCATCTAGAGCTGAAAACGAACAATATAAAGTAGATTTGAGCAGATGTTTTTGGTTACAAGCTTCAAAACAGAAGGTTGAGGCCAAAACGCTCTTTTCACAGTGAGATAATGCCATTTTGGCCTCTGGAGTTGTAACAGACAAACCATTAATGATACAGCCATGATCTTTTCTGGCAATCATCTAGTGCTGAAAACTAACAATATAAAGTAGATTTGAGCAGATGTTTTTGGTTCCAAGCTTCAAAACAGAAGTTGAGGCCAAAACGCTCTTTTCACAGTGAGATAATGCCATTTTGGCCTCTGGAGTTGTAACAGACAAACCATTAATGATACAGCCATGATCTTTTCTGGCAATCATCTAGAGCTGAAAACGAACAATATAAAGTAGATTTGAGCAGATGTTTTTGGTTACAAGCTTCAAAACAGAAGGTTGAGGCCAAAACGCTCTTTTCACAGTGAGATAATGCCATTTTGGCCTCTGGAGTTGTAACAGACAAACCATTAATGATACAGCCATGATCTTTTCTGGCAATCATCTAGAGCTGAAAACTAACAATATAAAGTAGATTTGAGCAGATGTTTTTGGTTCCAAGCTTCAAAACAGAAATTGAGGCCAAAACGCTCTTTTCACAGTGAGATAATGCCATTTTGGCCTCTGGAGTTGTAACAGACAAACCATTAATGATACAGCCATGATCTTTTCTGGCAATCATCTAGAGCTGAAAACTAACAATATAAAGTAGATTTGAGCAGATGTTTTTGGTTCCAAGCTTCAAAACAGAAGTTGAGGCCAAAACGCTCTTTTCACAGTGAGATAATGCCATTTTGGCCTCTGGAGTTGTAACAGACAAACCATTAATGATACAGCCATGATCTTTTCTGGCAATCATCTAGAGCTGAAAACTAACAATATAAAGTAGATTTGAGCAGATGTTTTTGGTTACAAGCTTCAAAACAGAAGGTTGAGGCCAAAACGCTCTTTTCACAGTGAGATAATGCCATTTTGGCCTCTGGAGTTGTAACAGACAAACCATTAATGATACAGCCATGATCTTTTCTGGCAATCATCTAGAGCTGAAAACTAACAATATAAAGTAGATTTGAGCAGATGTTTATGGTTCCAAGCTTCAAAACAGAAGTTGAGGCCAAAACGCTCTTTTCACAGTGAGATAATGCCATTTTGGCCTCTGGAGTTGTAACAGACAAACCATTAATGATACAGCCATGATCTTTTCTGGCAATCATCTAGAGCTGAAAACTAACAATATAAAGTAGATTTGAGCAGATGTTTTTGGTTCCAAGCTTCAAAACAGAAGTTGAGGCCAAAACGCTCTTTTCACAGTGAGATAATGCCATTTTGGCCTCTGGAGTTGTAACAGACAAACCATTAATGATACAGCCATGATCTTTTCTGGCAATCATCTAGAGCTGAAAACGAACAATATAAAGTAGATTTGAGCAGATGTTTTTGGTTACAAGCTTCAAAACAGAAGGTTGAGGCCAAAACGCTCTTTTCACAGTGAGATAATGCCATTTTGGCCTCTGGAGTTGTAACAGACAAACCATTAATGATACAGCCATGATCTTTTCTGGCAATCATCTAGAGCTGAAAACTAACAATATAAAGTAGATTTGAGCAGATGTTTTGCTTCCAAGCTTCAAATCAGAAGTTGAGGCCAAAACGCTCATTTCACAGTGAGATAATGCCATTTTGGCCTCTGGAGTTGTAACAGACAAACCATTAATGATACAGCCATGATCTTTTCTGACAATCATCTAGAGCTGAAAACAAACAATATAAAGTAGATTTGAGCAGATGTTTTTGGTTACAAGCTTCAAAACAGAAGGTTGAGGCCAAAACGCTCTTTTCACAGTGAGATAATGCCATTTTGGCCTCTGGAGTTGTAACAGACAAACCATTAATGATACAGCCATGATCTTTTCTGGCAATCATCTAGAGCTGAAAACTAACAATATAAAGTAGATTTGAGCAGATGTTTATGGTTCCAAGCTTCAAAACAGAAGTTGAGGCCAAAACGCTCATTTCACAGTGAGATAATGCCATTTTGGCCTCTGGAGTTGTAACAGACAAACCATTAATGATACAGCCATGATCTTTTCTGGCAATCATCTAGTGCTGAAAACTAACAATATAAAGTAGATTTGAGCAGATGTTTTTGGTTCCAAGCTTCAAAACAGAAGTTGAGGCCAAAACGCTCATTTCACAGTGAGATAATGCCATTTTGGCCTCTGGAGTTGTAACAGACAAACCATTAATGATACAGCCATGATCTTTTCTGGCAATCATCTAGTGCTGAAAACTAACAATATAAAGTAGATTTGAGCAGATGTTTTTGGTTCCAAGCTTCAAAACAGAAGTTGAGGCCAAAACGCTCTTTTCACAGTGAGATAATGCCATTTTGGCCTCTGGAGTTGTAACAGACAAACCATTAATGATACAGCCATGATCTTTTCTGGCAATCATCTAGAGCTGAAAACGAACAATATAAAGTAGATTTGAGCAGATGTTTTTGGTTACAAGCTTCAAAACAGAAGGTTGAGGCCAAAACGCTCTTTTCACAGTGAGATAATGCCATTTTGGCCTCTGGAGTTGTAACAGACAAACCATTAATGATACAGCCATGATCTTTTCTGGCAATCATCTAGAGCTGAAAACTAACAATATAAAGTAGATTTGAGCAGATGTTTTTGGTTCCAAGCTTCAAAACAGAAATTGAGGCCAAAACGCTCTTTTCACAGTGAGATAATGCCATTTTGGCCTCTGGAGTTGTAACAGACAAACCATTAATGATACAGCCATGATCTTTTCTGGCAATCATCTAGAGCTGAAAACTAACAATATAAAGTAGATTTGAGCAGATGTTTATGGTTCCAAGCTTCAAAACAGAAGTTGAGGCCAAAACGCTCATTTCACAGTGAGATAATGCCATTTTGGCCTCTGGAGTTGTAACAGACAAACCATTAATGATACAGCCATGATCTTTTCTGGCAATCATCTAGTGCTGAAAACTAACAATATAAAGTAGATTTGAGCAGATGTTTTTGGTTCCAAGCTTCAAAACAGAAGTTGAGGCCAAAACGCTCTTTTCACAGTGAGATAATGCCATTTTGGCCTCTGGAGTTGTAACAGACAAACCATTAATGATACAGCCATGATCTTTTCTGGCAATCATCTAGAGCTGAAAACTAACAATATAAAGTAGATTTGAGCAGATGTTTTTGGTTCCAAGCTTCAAAACAGAAGTTGAGGCCAAAACGCTCTTTTCACAGTGAGATAATGCCATTTTGGCCTCTGGAGTTGTAACAGACAAACCATTAATGATACAGCCATGATCTTTTCTGGCAATCATCTAGAGCTGAAAACTAACAATATAAAGTAGATTTGAGCAGATGTTTTTGGTTCCAAGCTTCAAAACAGAAGTTGAGGCCAAAACGCTCTTTTCACAGTGAGATAATGCCATTTTGGCCTCTGGAGTTGTAACAGACAAACCATTAATGATACAGCCATGATCTTTTCTGGCAATCATCTAGAGCTGAAAACTAACAATATAAAGTAGATTTGAGCAGATGTTTTTGGTTACAAGCTTCAAAACAGAAGGTTGAGGCCAAAACGCTCTTTTCACAGTGAGATAATGCCATTTTGGCCTCTGGAGTTGTAACAGACAAACCATTAATGATACAGCCATGATCTTTTCTGGCAATCATCTAGAGCTGAAAACTAACAATATAAAGTAGATTTGAGCAGATGTTTATGGTTCCAAGCTTCAAAACAGAAGTTGAGGCCAAAACGCTCATTTCACAGTGAGATAATGCCATTTTGGCCTCTGGAGTTGTAACAGACAAACCATTAATGATACAGCCATGATCTTTTCTGGCAATAATCTAGAGCTGAAAACGAACAATATAAAGTAGATATGAGCAGATGTTTTTGGTTCCAAGCTTCAAAACAGAAGTTGAGGCCAAAACGCTCTTTTCACAGTGAGATAATGCCATTTTGGCCTCTGGAGTTGTAACAGACAAACCATTAATGATACAGCCATGATCTTTTCTGGCAATCATCTAGAGCTGAAAACTAACAATATAAAGTAGATTTGAGCAGATGTTTTTGGTTCCAAGCTTCAAAACAGAAGTTGAGGCCAAAACGCTCTTTTCACAGTGAGATAATGCCATTTTGGCCTCTGGAGTTGTAACAGACAAACCATTAATGATACAGCCATGATCTTTTCTGGCAATCATCTAGAGCTGAAAACGAACAATATAAAGTAGATTTGAGCAGATGTTTTTGGTTACAAGCTTCAAAACAGAAGGTTGAGGCCAAAACGCTCTTTTCACAGTGAGATAATGCCATTTTGGCCTCTGGAGTTGTAACAGACAAACCATTAATGATACAGCCATGATCTTTTCTGGCAATCATCTAGAGCTGAAAACTAACAATATAAAGTAGATTTGAGCAGATGTTTTTGCTTCCAAGCTTCAAATCAGAAGTTGAGGCCAAAACGCTCATTTCACAGTGAGATAATGCCATTTTGGCCTCTGGAGTTGTAACAGACAAACCATTAATGATACAGCCATGATCTTTTCTGGCAATCATCTAGAGCTGAAAACGAACAATATAAAGTAGATATGAGCAGATGTTTTTGGTTCCAAGCTTCAAAACAGAAGTTGAGGCCAAAACGCTCTTTTCACAGTGAGATAATGCCATTTTGGCCTCTGGAGTTGTAACAGACAAACCATTAATGATACAGCCATGATCTTTTCTGGCAATCATCTAGTGCTGAAAACTAACAATATAAAGTAGATTTGAGCAGATGTTTTTGGTTCCAAGCTTCAAAACAGAAGTTGAGGCCAAAACGCTCTTTTCACAGTGAGATAATGCCATTTTGGCCTCTGGAGTTGTAACAGACAAACCATTAATGATACAGCCATGATCTTTTCTGGCAATCATCTAGAGCTGAAAACGAACAATATAAAGTAGATTTGAGCAGATGTTTTTGGTTACAAGCTTCAAAACAGAAGGTTGAGGCCAAAACGCTCTTTTCACAGTGAGATAATGCCATTTTGGCCTCTGGAGTTGTAACAGACAAACCATTAATGATACAGCCATGATCTTTTCTGGCAATCATCTAGTGCTGAAAACTAACAATATAAAGTAGATTTGAGCAGATGTTTTTGGTTCCAAGCTTCAAAACAGAAGTTGAGGCCAAAACGCTCTTTTCACAGTGAGATAATGCCATTTTGGCCTCTGGAGTTGTAACAGACAAACCATTAATGATACAGCCATGATCTTTTCTGGCAATCATCTAGAGCTGAAAACGAACAATATAAAGTAGATTTGAGCAGATGTTTTTGGTTACAAGCTTCAAAACAGAAGGTTGAGGCCAAAACGCTCTTTTCACAGTGAGATAATGCCATTTTGGCCTCTGGAGTTGTAACAGACAAACCATTAATGATACAGCCATGATCTTTTCTGGCAATCATCTAGAGCTGAAAACTAACAATATAAAGTAGATTTGAGCAGATGTTTTTGGTTCCAAGCTTCAAAACAGAAATTGAGGCCAAAACGCTCTTTTCACAGTGAGATAATGCCATTTTGGCCTCTGGAGTTGTAACAGACAAACCATTAATGATACAGCCATGATCTTTTCTGGCAATCATCTAGAGCTGAAAACTAACAATATAAAGTAGATTTGAGCAGATGTTTTTGGTTCCAAGCTTCAAAACAGAAGTTGAGGCCAAAACGCTCTTTT
Organism: Cyprinodon diabolis; assembly: GCA_030533445.1. Classification (NCBI taxonomy): domain Eukaryota; kingdom Metazoa; phylum Chordata; class Actinopteri; order Cyprinodontiformes; family Cyprinodontidae; genus Cyprinodon; species Cyprinodon diabolis. Next base: position 162,337 of record JARPUW010000025.1, read on the forward strand.
CACAGTGAGATAATGCCATTTTGGCCTCTGGAGTTGTAACAGACAAACCATTAATGATACAGCCATGATCTTTTCTGGCAATCATCTAGAGCTGAAAACTAACAATATAAAGTAGATTTGAGCAGATGTTTTTGGTTACAAGCTTCAAAACAGAAGGTTGAGGCCAAAACGCTCTTTTCACAGTGAGATAATGCCATTTTGGCCTCTGGAGTTGTAACAGACAAACCATTAATGATACAGCCATGATCTTTTCTGGCAATCATCTAGAGCTGAAAACTAACAATATAAAGTAGATTTGAGCAGATGTTTATGGTTCCAAGCTTCAAAACAGAAGTTGAGGCCAAAACGCTCTTTTCACAGTGAGATAATGCCATTTTGGCCTCTGGAGTTGTAACAGACAAACCATTAATGATACAGCCATGATCTTTTCTGGCAATCATCTAGAGCTGAAAACTAACAATATAAAGTAGATTTGAGCAGATGTTTTTGGTTCCAAGCTTCAAAACAGAAGTTGAGGCCAAAACGCTCTTTTCACAGTGAGATAATGCCATTTTGGCCTCTGGAGTTGTAACAGACAAACCATTAATGATACAGCCATGATCTTTTCTGGCAATCATCTAGAGCTGAAAACGAACAATATAAAGTAGATTTGAGCAGATGTTTTTGGTTACAAGCTTCAAAACAGAAGGTTGAGGCCAAAACGCTCTTTTCACAGTGAGATAATGCCATTTTGGCCTCTGGAGTTGTAACAGACAAACCATTAATGATACAGCCATGATCTTTTCTGGCAATCATCTAGAGCTGAAAACTAACAATATAAAGTAGATTTGAGCAGATGTTTTTGCTTCCAAGCTTCAAATCAGAAGTTGAGGCCAAAACGCTCATTTCACAGTGAGATAATGCCATTTTGGCCTCTGGAGTTGTAACAGACAAACCATTAATGATACAGCCATGATCTTTTCTGACAATCATCTAGAGCTGAAAACAAACAATATAAAGTAGATTTGAGCAGATGTTTTTGGTTACAAGCTTCAAAACAGAAGGTTGAGGCCAAAACGCTCTTTTCACAGTGAGATAATGCCATTTTGGCCTCTGGAGTTGTAACAGACAAACCATTAATGATACAGCCATGATCTTTTCTGGCAATCATCTAGAGCTGAAAACTAACAATATAAAGTAGATTTGAGCAGATGTTTATGGTTCCAAGCTTCAAAACAGAAGTTGAGGCCAAAACGCTCATTTCACAGTGAGATAATGCCATTTTGGCCTCTGGAGTTGTAACAGACAAACCATTAATGATACAGCCATGATCTTTTCTGGCAATCATCTAGTGCTGAAAACTAACAATATAAAGTAGATTTGAGCAGATGTTTTTGGTTCCAAGCTTCAAAACAGAAGTTGAGGCCAAAACGCTCTTTTCACAGTGAGATATTGCCATTTTGGCCTCTGGAGTTGTAACAGACAAACCATTAATGATACAGCCATGATCTTTTCTGGCAATCATCTAGAGCTGAAAACTAACAATATAAAGTAGATTTGAGCAGAAGTTTTTGGTTCCAAGCTTCAAAACAGAAGTTGAGGCCAAAACGCTCTTTTCACAGTGAGATAATGCCATTTTGGCCTCTGGAGTTGTAACAGACAAACCATTAATGATACAGCCATGATCTTTTCTGGCAATCATCTAGAGCTGAAAACTAACAATATAAAGTAGATTTGAGCAGATGTTTTTGGTTACAAGCTTCAAAACAGAAGGTTGAGGCCAAAACGCTCTTTTCACAGTGAGATAATGCCATTTTGGCCTCTGGAGTTGTAACAGACAAACCATTAATGATACAGCCATGATCTTTTCTGGCAATCATCTAGAGCTGAAAACTAACAATATAAAGTAGATTTGAGCAGATGTTTTTGGTTCCAAGCTTCAAAACAGAAGTTGAGGCCAAAACGCTCTTTTCACAGTGAGATAATGCCATTTTGGCCTCTGGAGTTGTAACAGACAAACCATTAATGATACAGCCATGATCTTTTCTGGCAATCATCTAGAGCTGAAAACTAACAATATAAAGTAGATTTGAGCAGATGTTTTTGGTTACAAGCTTCAAAACAGAAGGTTGAGGCCAAAACGCTCTTTTCACAGTGAGATAATGCCATTTTGGCCTCTGGAGTTGTAACAGACAAACCATTAATGATACAGCCATGATCTTTTCTGGCAATCATCTAGAGCTGAAAACTAACAATATAAAGTAGATTTGAGCAGATGTTTATGGTTCCAAGCTTCAAAACAGAAGTTGAGGCCAAAACGCTCATTTCACAGTGAGATAATGCCATTTTGGCCTCTGGAGTTGTAACAGACAAACCATTAATGATACAGCCATGATCTTTTCTGGCAATCATCTAGTGCTGAAAACTAACAATATAAAGTAGATTTGAGCAGATGTTTTTGGTTCCAAGCTTCAAAACAGAAGTTGAGGCCAAAACGCTCTTTTCACAGTGAGATAATGCCATTTTGGCCTCTGGAGTTGTAACAGACAAACCATTAATGATACAGCCATGATCTTTTCTGGCAATCATCTAGAGCTGAAAACGAACAATATAAAGTAGATTTGAGCAGATGTTTTTGGTTACAAGCTTCAAAACAGAAGGTTGAGGCCAAAACGCTCTTTTCACAGTGAGATAATGCCATTTTGGCCTCTGGAGTTGTAACAGACAAACCATTAATGATACAGCCATGATCTTTTCTGGCAATCATCTAGAGCTGAAAACTAACAATATAAAGTAGATTTGAGCAGATGTTTTTGGTTCCAAGCTTCAAAACAGAAATTGAGGCCAAAACGCTCTTTTCACAGTGAGATAATGCCATTTTGGCCTCTGGAGTTGTAACAGACAAACCATTAATGATACAGCCATGATCTTTTCTGGCAATCATCTAGAGCTGAAAACTAACAATATAAAGTAGATTTGAGCAGATGTTTATGGTTCCAAGCTTCAAAACAGAAGTTGAGGCCAAAACGCTCATTTCACAGTGAGATAATGCCATTTTGGCCTCTGGAGTTGTAACAGACAAACCATTAATGATACAGCCATGATCTTTTCTGGCAATCATCTAGTGCTGAAAACTAACAATATAAAGTAGATTTGAGCAGATGTTTTTGGTTCCAAGCTTCAAAACAGAAGTTGAGGCCAAAACGCTCTTTTCACAGTGAGATAATGCCATTTTGGCCTCTGGAGTTGTAACAGACAAACCATTAATGATACAGCCATGATCTTTTCTGGCAATCATCTAGAGCTGAAAACTAACAATATAAAGTAGATTTGAGCAGATGTTTTTGGTTCCAAGCTTCAAAACAGAAGTTGAGGCCAAAACGCTCTTTTCACAGTGAGATAATGCCATTTTGGCCTCTGGAGTTGTAACAGACAAACCATTAATGATACAGCCATGATCTTTTCTGGCAATCATCTAGAGCTGAAAACTAACAATATAAAGTAGATTTGAGCAGATGTTTTTGGTTCCAAGCTTCAAAACAGAAGTTGAGGCCAAAACGCTCTTTTCACAGTGAGATAATGCCATTTTGGCCTCTGGAGTTGTAACAGACAAACCATTAATGATACAGCCATGATCTTTTCTGGCAATCATCTAGAGCTGAAAACTAACAATATAAAGTAGATTTGAGCAGATGTTTTTGGTTACAAGCTTCAAAACAGAAGGTTGAGGCCAAAACGCTCTTTTCACAGTGAGATAATGCCATTTTGGCCTCTGGAGTTGTAACAGACAAACCATTAATGATACAGCCATGATCTTTTCTGGCAATCATCTAGAGCTGAAAACTAACAATATAAAGTAGATTTGAGCAGATGTTTATGGTTCCAAGCTTCAAAACAGAAGTTGAGGCCAAAACGCTCATTTCACAGTGAGATAATGCCATTTTGGCCTCTGGAGTTGTAACAGACAAACCATTAATGATACAGCCATGATCTTTTCTGGCAATCATCTAGAGCTGAAAACGAACAATATAAAGTAGATATGAGCAGATGTTTTTGGTTCCAAGCTTCAAAACAGAAGTTGAGGCCAAAACGCTCTTTTCACAGTGAGATAATGCCATTTTGGCCTCTGGAGTTGTAACAGACAAACCATTAATGATACAGCCATGATCTTTTCTGGCAATCATCTAGAGCTGAAAACTAACAATATAAAGTAGATTTGAGCAGATGTTTTTGGTTCCAAGCTTCAAAACAGAAGTTGAGGCCAAAACGCTCTTTTCACAGTGAGATAATGCCATTTTGGCCTCTGGAGTTGTAACAGACAAACCATTAATGATACAGCCATGATCTTTTCTGGCAATCATCTAGAGCTGAAAACGAACAATATAAAGTAGATTTGAGCAGATGTTTTTGGTTACAAGCTTCAAAACAGAAGGTTGAGGCCAAAACGCTCTTTTCACAGTGAGATAATGCCATTTTGGCCTCTGGAGTTGTAACAGACAAACCATTAATGATACAGCCATGATCTTTTCTGGCAATCATCTAGAGCTGAAAACTAACAATATAAAGTAGATTTGAGCAGATGTTTTTGCTTCCAAGCTTCAAATCAGAAGTTGAGGCCAAAACGCTCATTTCACAGTGAGATAATGCCATTTTGGCCTCTGGAGTTGTAACAGACAAACCATTAATGATACAGCCATGATCTTTTCTGACAATCATCTAGAGCTGAAAACAAACAATATAAAGTAGATTTGAGCAGATGTTTTTGGTTACAAGCTTCAAAACAGAAGGTTGAGGCCAAAACGCTCTTTTCACAGTGAGATAATGCCATTTTGGCCTCTGGAGTTGTAACAGACAAACCATTAATGATACAGCCATGATCTTTTCTGGCAATCATCTAGAGCTGAAAACTAACAATATAAAGTAGATTTGAGCAGATGTTTATGGTTCCAAGCTTCAAAACAGAAGTTGAGGCCAAAACGCTCATTTCACAGTGAGATAATGCCATTTTGGCCTCTGGAGTTGTAACAGACAAACCATTAATGATACAGCCATGATCTTTTCTGGCAATCATCTAGTGCTGAAAACTAACAATATAAAGTAGATTTGAGCAGATGTTTTTGGTTCCAAGCTTCAAAACAGAAGTTGAGGCCAAAACGCTCTTTTCACAGTGAGATATTGCCATTTTGGCCTCTGGAGTTGTAACAGACAAACCATTAATGATACAGCCATGATCTTTTCTGGCAATCATCTAGAGCTGAAAACTAACAATATAAAGTAGATTTGAGCAGAAGTTTTTGGTTCCAAGCTTCAAAACAGAAGTTGAGGCCAAAACGCTCTTTTCACAGTGAGATAATGCCATTTTGGCCTCTGGAGTTGTAACAGACAAACCATTAATGATACAGCCATGATCTTTTCTGGCAATCATCTAGAGCTGAAAACTAACAATATAAAGTAGATTTGAGCAGATGTTTTTGGTTACAAGCTTCAAAACAGAAGGTTGAGGCCAAAACGCTCTTTTCACAGTGAGATAATGCCATTTTGGCCTCTGGAGTTGTAACAGACAAACCATTAATGATACAGCCATGATCTTTTCTGGCAATCATCTAGAGCTGAAAACTAACAATATAAAGTAGATTTGAGCAGATGTTTTTGGTTCCAAGCTTCAAAACAGAAGTTGAGGCCAAAACGCTCTTTTCACAGTGAGATAATGCCATTTTGGCCTCTGGAGTTGTAACAGACAAACCATTAATGATACAGCCATGATCTTTTCTGGCAATCATCTAGAGCTGAAAACTAACAATATAAAGTAGATTTGAGCAGATGTTTTTGGTTACAAGCTTCAAAACAGAAGGTTGAGGCCAAAACGCTCTTTTCACAGTGAGATAATGCCATTTTGGCCTCTGGAGTTGTAACAGACAAACCATTAATGATACAGCCATGATCTTTTCTGGCAATCATCTAGAGCTGAAAACTAACAATATAAAGTAGATTTGAGCAGATGTTTATGGTTCCAAGCTTCAAAACAGAAGTTGAGGCCAAAACGCTCATTTCACAGTGAGATAATGCCATTTTGGCCTCTGGAGTTGTAACAGACAAACCATTAATGATACAGCCATGATCTTTTCTGGCAATCATCTAGTGCTGAAAACTAACAATATAAAGTAGATTTGAGCAGATGTTTTTGGTTCCAAGCTTCAAAACAGAAGTTGAGGCCAAAACGCTCTTTTCACAGTGAGATAATGCCATTTTGGCCTCTGGAGTTGTAACAGACAAACCATTAATGATACAGCCATGATCTTTTCTGGCAATCATCTAGAGCTGAAAACTAACAATATAAAGTAGATTTGAGCAGATGTTTTTGGTTACAAGCTTCAAAACAGAAGGTTGAGGCCAAAACGCTCTTTTCACAGTGAGATAATGCCATTTTGGCCTCTGGAGTTGTAACAGACAAACCATTAATGATACAGCCATGATCTTTTCTGGCAATCATCTAGAGCTGAAAACTAACAATATAAAGTAGATTTGAGCAGATGTTTTTGGTTCCAAGCTTCAAAACAGAAGTTGAGGCCAAAACGCTCTTTTCACAGTGAGATAATGCCATTTTGGCCTCTGGAGTTGTAACAGACAAACCATTAATGATACAGCCATGATCTTTTCTGGCAATCATCTAGAGCTGAAAACTAACAATATAAAGTAGATTTGAGCAGATGTTTTTGGTTCCAAGCTTCAAAACAGAAGTTGAGGCCAAAACGCTCTTTTCACAGTGAGATAATGCCATTTTGGCCTCTGGAGTTGTAACAGACAAACCATTAATGATACAGCCATGATCTTTTCTGGCAATCATCTAGAGCTGAAAACGAACAATATAAAGTAGATTTGAGCAGATGTTTTTGGTTACAAGCTTCAAAACAGAAGGTTGAGGCCAAAACGCTCTTTTCACAGTGAGATAATGCCATTTTGGCCTCTGGAGTTGTAACAGACAAACCATTAATGATACAGCCATGATCTTTTCTGGCAATCATCTAGAGCTGAAAACTAACAATATAAAGTAGATTTGAGCAGATGTTTTTGGTTCCAAGCTTCAAAACAGAAATTGAGGCCAAAACGCTCTTTTCACAGTGAGATAATGCCATTTTGGCCTCTGGAGTTGTAACAGACAAACCATTAATGATACAGCCATGATCTTTTCTGGCAATCATCTAGAGCTGAAAACTAACAATATAAAGTAGATTTGAGCAGATGTTTATGGTTCCAAGCTTCAAAACAGAAGTTGAGGCCAAAACGCTCATTTCACAGTGAGATAATGCCATTTTGGCCTCTGGAGTTGTAACAGACAAACCATTAATGATACAGCCATGATCTTTTCTGGCAATCATCTAGTGCTGAAAACTAACAATATAAAGTAGATTTGAGCAGATGTTTTTGGTTCCAAGCTTCAAAACAGAAGTTGAGGCCAAAACGCTCTTTTCACAGTGAGATAATGCCATTTTGGCCTCTGGAGTTGTAACAGACAAACCATTAATGATACAGCCATGATCTTTTCTGGCAATCATCTAGAGCTGAAAACTAACAATATAAAGTAGATTTGAGCAGATGTTTATGGTTCCAAGCTTCAAAACAGAAGTTGAGGCCAAAACGCTCTTTTCACAGTGAGATAATGCCATTTTGGCCTCTGGAGTTGTAACAGACAAACCATTAATGATACAGCCATGATCTTTTCTGGCAATCATCTAGAGCTGAAAACTAACAATATAAAGTAGATTTGAGCAGATGTTTTTGGTTCCAAGCTTCAAAACAGAAGTTGAGGCCAAAACGCTCTTTTCACAGTGAGATAATGCCATTTTGGCCTCTGGAGTTGTAACAGACAAACCATTAATGATACAGCCATGATCTTTTCTGGCAATCATCTAGAGCTGAAAACTAACAATATAAAGTAGATTTGAGCAGATGTTTTTGGTTCCAAGCTTCAAAACAGAAGTTGAGGCCAAAACGCTCTTTTCACAGTGAGATAATGCCATTTTGGCCTCTGGAGTTGTAACAGACAAACCATTAATGATACAGCCATGATCTTTTCTGGCAATCATCTAGAGCTGAAAACTAACAATATAAAGTAGATTTGAGCAGATGTTTTTGGTTACAAGCTTCAAAACAGAAGGTTGAGGCCAAAACGCTCTTTTCACAGTGAGATAATGCCATTTTGGCCTCTGGAGTTGTAACAGACAAACCATTAATGATACAGCCATGATCTTTTCTGGCAATCATCTAGAGCTGAAAACTAACAATATAAAGTAGATTTGAGCAGATGTTTATGGTTCCAAGCTTCAAAACAGAAGTTGAGGCCAAAACGCTCTTTTCACAGTGAGATAATGCCATTTTGGCCTCTGGAGTTGTAACAGACAAACCATTAATGATACAGCCATGATCTTTTCTGGCAATCATCTAGAGCTGAAAACTAACAATATAAAGTAGATTTGAGCAGATGTTTTTGGTTCCAAGCTTCAAAACAGAAGTTGAGGCCAAAACGCTCTTTTCACAGTGAGATAATGCCATTTTGGCCTCTGGAGTTGTAACAGACAAACCATTAATGATACAGCCATGATCTTTTCTGGCAATCATCTAGAGCTGAAAACGAACAATATAAAGTAGATTTGAGCAGATGTTTTTGGTTACAAGCTTCAAAACAGAAGGTTGAGGCCAAAACGCTCTTTTCACAGTGAGATAATGCCATTTTGGCCTCTGGAGTTGTAACAGACAAACCATTAATGATACAGCCATGATCTTTTCTGGCAATCATCTAGAGCTGAAAACTAACAATATAAAGTAGATTTGAGCAGATGTTTTTGCTTCCAAGCTTCAAATCAGAAGTTGAGGCCAAAACGCTCATTTCACAGTGAGATAATGCCATTTTGGCCTCTGGAGTTGTAACAGACAAACCATTAATGATACAGCCATGATCTTTTCTGACAATCATCTAGAGCTGAAAACAAACAATATAAAGTAGATTTGAGCAGATGTTTTTGGTTACAAGCTTCAAAACAGAAGGTTGAGGCCAAAACGCTCTTTTCACAGTGAGATAATGCCATTTTGGCCTCTGGAGTTGTAACAGACAAACCATTAATGATACAGCCATGATCTTTTCTGGCAATCATCTAGAGCTGAAAACTAACAATATAAAGTAGATTTGAGCAGATGTTTATGGTTCCAAGCTTCAAAACAGAAGTTGAGGCCAAAACGCTCATTTCACAGTGAGATAATGCCATTTTGGCCTCTGGAGTTGTAACAGACAAACCATTAATGATACAGCCATGATCTTTTCTGGCAATCATCTAGTGCTGAAAACTAACAATATAAAGTAGATTTGAGCAGATGTTTTTGGTTCCAAGCTTCAAAACAGAAGTTGAGGCCAAAACGCTCTTTTCACAGTGAGATATTGCCATTTTGGCCTCTGGAGTTGTAACAGACAAACCATTAATGATACAGCCATGATCTTTTCTGGCAATCATCTAGAGCTGAAAACTAACAATATAAAGTAGATTTGAGCAGAAGTTTTTGGTTCCAAGCTTCAAAACAGAAGTTGAGGCCAAAACGCTCTTTTCACAGTGAGATAATGCCATTTTGGCCTCTGGAGTTGTAACAGACAAACCATTAATGATACAGCCATGATCTTTTCTGGCAATCATCTAGAGCTGAAAACTAACAATATAAAGTAGATTTGAGCAGATGTTTTTGGTTACAAGCTTCAAAACAGAAGGTTGAGGCCAAAACGCTCTTTTCACAGTGAGATAATGCCATTTTGGCCTCTGGAGTTGTAACAGACAAACCATTAATGATACAGCCATGATCTTTTCTGGCAATCATCTAGAGCTGAAAACTAACAATATAAAGTAGATTTGAGCAGATGTTTTTGGTTCCAAGCTTCAAAACAGAAATTGAGGCCAAAACGCTCTTTTCACAGTGAGATAATGCCATTTTGGCCTCTGGAGTTGTAACAGACAAACCATTAATGATACAGCCATGATCTTTTCTGGCAATCATCTAGAGCTGAAAACTAACAATATAAAGTAGATTTGAGCAGATGTTTATGGTTCCAAGCTTCAAAACAGAAGTTGAGGCCAAAACGCTCATTTCACAGTGAGATAATGCCATTTTGGCCTCTGGAGTTGTAACAGACAAACCATTAATGATACAGCCATGATCTTTTCTGGCAATCATCTAGTGCTGAAAACTAACAATATAAAGTAGATTTGAGCAGATGTTTTTGGTTCCAAGCTTCAAAACAGAAGTTGAGGCCAAAACGCTCTTTTCACAGTGAGATAATGCCATTTTGGCCTCTGGAGTTGTAACAGACAAACCATTAATGATACAGCCATGATCTTTTCTGGCAATCATCTAGAGCTGAAAACTAACAATATAAAGTAGATTTGAGCAGATGTTTATGGTTCCAAGCTTCAAAACAGAAGTTGAGGCCAAAACGCTCTTTTCACAGTGAGATAATGCCATTTTGGCCTCTGGAGTTGTAACAGACAAACCATTAATGATACAGCCATGATCTTTTCTGGCAATCATCTAGAGCTGAAAACTAACAATATAAAGTAGATTTGAGCAGATGTTTTTGGTTCCAAGCTTCAAAACAGAAGTTGAGGCCAAAACGCTCTTTTCACAGTGAGATAATGCCATTTTGGCCTCTGGAGTTGTAACAGACAAACCATTAATGATACAGCCATGATCTTTTCTGGCAATCATCTAGAGCTGAAAACTAACAATATAAAGTAGATTTGAGCAGATGTTTTTGGTTCCAAGCTTCAAAACAGAAGTTGAGGCCAAAACGCTCTTTTCACAGTGAGATAATGCCATTTTGGCCTCTGGAGTTGTAACAGACAAACCATTAATGATACAGCCATGATCTTTTCTGGCAATCATCTAGAGCTGAAAACTAACAATATAAAGTAGATTTGAGCAGATGTTTTTGGTTACAAGCTTCAAAACAGAAGGTTGAGGCCAAAACGCTCTTTTCACAGTGAGATAATGCCATTTTGGCCTCTGGAGTTGTAACAGACAAACCATTAATGATACAGCCATGATCTTTTCTGGCAATCATCTAGAGCTGAAAACTAACAATATAAAGTAGATTTGAGCAGAAGTTTTTGGTTCCAAGCTTCAAAACAGAAGTTGAGGCCAAAACGCTCTTTTCACAGTGAGATAATGCCATTTTGGCCTCTGGAGTTGTAACAGACAAACCATTAATGATACAGCCATGATCTTTTCTGGCAATCATCTAGAGCTGAAAACTAACAATATAAAGTAGATTTGAGCAGATGTTTTTGGTTACAAGCTTCAAAACAGAAGGTTGAGGCCAAAACGCTCTTTTCACAGTGAGATAATGCCATTTTGGCCTCTGGAGTTGTAACAGACAAACCATTAATGATACAGCCATGATCTTTTCTGGCAATCATCTAGAGCTGAAAACTAACAATATAAAGTAGATTTGAGCAGATGTTTTTGGTTCCAAGCTTCAAAACAGAAATTGAGGCCAAAACGCTCTTTTCACAGTGAGATAATGCCATTTTGGCCTCTGGAGTTGTAACAGACAAACCATTAATGATACAGCCATGATCTTTTCTGGCAATCATCTAGAGCTGAAAACTAACAATATAAAGTAGATTTGAGCAGATGTTTATGGTTCCAAGCTTCAAAACAGAAGTTGAGGCCAAAACGCTCATTTCACAGTGAGATAATGCCATTTTGGCCTCTGGAGTTGTAACAGACAAACCATTAATGATACAGCCATGATCTTTTCTGGCAATCATCTAGTGCTGAAAACTAACAATATAAAGTAGATTTGAGCAGATGTTTTTGGTTCCAAGCTTCAAAACAGAAGTTGAGGCCAAAACGCTCTTTTCACAGTGAGATAATGCCATTTTGGCCTCTGGAGTTGTAACAGACAAACCATTAATGATACAGCCATGATCTTTTCTGGCAATCATCTAGAGCTGAAAACTAACAATATAAAGTAGATTTGAGCAGATGTTTATGGTTCCAAGCTTCAAAACAGAAGTTGAGGCCAAAACGCTCTTTTCACAGTGAGATAATGCCATTTTGGCCTCTGGAGTTGTAACAGACAAACCATTAATGATACAGCCATGATCTTTTCTGGCAATCATCTAGAGCTGAAAACTAACAATATAAAGTAGATTTGAGCAGATGTTTTTGGTTCCAAGCTTCAAAACAGAAGTTGAGGCCAAAACGCTCTTTTCACAGTGAGATAATGCCATTTTGGCCTCTGGAGTTGTAACAGACAAACCATTAATGATACAGCCATGATCTTTTCTGGCAATCATCTAGAGCTGAAAACTAACAATATAAAGTAGATTTGAGCAGATGTTTTTGGTTCCAAGCTTCAAAACAGAAGTTGAGGCCAAAACGCTCTTTTCACAGTGAGATAATGCCATTTTGGCCTCTGGAGTTGTAACAGACAAACCATTAATGATACAGCCATGATCTTTTCTGGCAATCATCTAGAGCTGAAAACTAACAATATAAAGTAGATTTGAGCAGATGTTTTTGGTTACAAGCTTCAAAACAGAAGGTTGAGGCCAAAACGCTCTTTTCACAGTGAGATAATGCCATTTTGGCCTCTGGAGTTGTAACAGACAAACCATTAATGATACAGCCATGATCTTTTCTGGCAATCATCTAGAGCTGAAAACTAACAATATAAAGTAGATTTGAGCAGATGTTTATGGTTCCAAGCTTCAAAACAGAAGTTGAGGCCAAAACGCTCTTTTCACAGTGAGATAATGCCATTTTGGCCTCTGGAGTTGTAACAGACAAACCATTAATGATACAGCCATGATCTTTTCTGGCAATCATCTAGAGCTGAAAACTAACAATATAAAGTAGATTTGAGCAGATGTTTTTGGTTCCAAGCTTCAAAACAGAAGTTGAGGCCAAAACGCTCTTTTCACAGTGAGATAATGCCATTTTGGCCTCTGGAGTTGTAACAGACAAACCATTAATGATACAGCCATGATCTTTTCTGGCAATCATCTAGAGCTGAAAACGAACAATATAAAGTAGATTTGAGCAGATGTTTTTGGTTACAAGCTTCAAAACAGAAGGTTGAGGCCAAAACGCTCTTTTCACAGTGAGATAATGCCATTTTGGCCTCTGGAGTTGTAACAGACAAACCATTAATGATACAGCCATGATCTTTTCTGGCAATCATCTAGAGCTGAAAACTAACAATATAAAGTAGATTTGAGCAGATGTTTTTGCTTCCAAGCTTCAAATCAGAAGTTGAGGCCAAAACGCTCATTTCACAGTGAGATAATGCCATTTTGGCCTCTGGAGTTGTAACAGACAAACCATTAATGATACAGCCATGATCTTTTCTGACAATCATCTAGAGCTGAAAACAAACAATATAAAGTAGATTTGAGCAGATGTTTTTGGTTACAAGCTTCAAAACAGAAGGTTGAGGCCAAAACGCTCTTTTCACAGTGAGATAATGCCATTTTGGCCTCTGGAGTTGTAACAGACAAACCATTAATGATACAGCCATGATCTTTTCTGGCAATCATCTAGAGCTGAAAACTAACAATATAAAGTAGATTTGAGCAGATGTTTATGGTTCCAAGCTTCAAAACAGAAGTTGAGGCCAAAACGCTCATTTCACAGTGAGATAATGCCATTTTGGCCTCTGGAGTTGTAACAGACAAACCATTAATGATACAGCCATGATCTTTTCTGGCAATCATCTAGTGCTGAAAACTAACAATATAAAGTAGATTTGAGCAGATGTTTTTGGTTCCAAGCTTCAAAACAGAAGTTGAGGCCAAAACGCTCTTTTCACAGTGAGATATTGCCATTTTGGCCTCTGGAGTTGTAATAGACAAACCATTAATGATACAGCCATGATCTTTTCTGGCAATCATCTAGAGCTGAAAACTAACAATATAAAGTAGATTTGAGCAGAAGTTTTTGGTTCCAAGCTTCAAAACAGAAGTTGAGGCCAAAACGCTCTTTTCACAGTGAGATAATGCCATTTTGGCCTCTGGAGTTGTAACAGACAAACCATTAATGATACAGCCATGATCTTTTCTGGCAATCATCTAGAGCTGAAAACTAACAATATAAAGTAGATTTGAGCAGATGTTTTTGGTTACAAGCTTCAAAACAGAAGGTTGAGGCCAAAACGCTCTTTTCACAGTGAGATAATGCCATTTTGGCCTCTGGAGTTGTAACAGACAAACCATTAATGATACAGCCATGATCTTTTCTGGCAATCATCTAGAGCTGAAAACTAACAATATAAAGTAGATTTGAGCAGATGTTTTTGGTTCCAAGCTTCAAAACAGAAGTTGAGGCCAAAACGCTCTTTTCACAGTGAGATAATGCCATTTTGGCCTCTGGAGTTGTAACAGACAAACCATTAATGATACAGCCATGATCTTTTCTGGCAATCATCTAGAGCTGAAAACTAACAATATAAAGTAGATTTGAGCAGATGTTTTTGGTTACAAGCTTCAAAACAGAAGGTTGAGGCCAAAACGCTCTTTTCACAGTGAGATAATGCCATTTTGGCCTCTGGAGTTGTAACAGACAAACCATTAATGATACAGCCATGATCTTTTCTGGCAATCATCTAGAGCTGAAAACTAACAATATAAAGTAGATTTGAGCAGATGTTTATGGTTCCAAGCTTCAAAACAGAAGTTGAGGCCAAAACGCTCATTTCACAGTGAGATAATGCCATTTTGGCCTCTGGAGTTGTAACAGACAAACCATTAATGATACAGCCATGATCTTTTCTGGCAATCATCTAGTGCTGAAAACTAACAATATAAAGTAGATTTGAGCAGATGTTTTTGGTTCCAAGCTTCAAAACAGAAGTTGAGGCCAAAACGCTCTTTTCACAGTGAGATAATGCCATTTTGGCCTCTGGAGTTGTAACAGACAAACCATTAATGATACAGCCATGATCTTTTCTGGCAATCATCTAGAGCTGAAAACGAACAATATAAAGTAGATTTGAGCAGATGTTTTTGGTTCCAAGCTTCAAAACAGAAATTGAGGCCAAAACGCTCTTTTCACAGTGAGATAATGCCATTTTGGCCTCTGGAGTTGTAACAGACAAACCATTAATGATACAGCCATGATCTTTTCTGGCAATCATCTAGAGCTGAAAACTAACAATATGAAGTAGATTTGAGCAGATGTTTAGGGTTCCAAGCTTCAAAACAGAAGTTGAGGCCAAAACGCTCATTTCACAGTGAGATAATGCCATTTTGGCCTCTGGAGTTGTAACAGACAAACCATTAATGATACAGCCATGATCTTTTCTGGCAATCATCTAGTGCTGAAAACTAACAATATAAAGTAGATTTGAGCAGATGTTTTTGGTTCCAAGCTTCAAAACAGAAGTTGAGGCCAAAACGCTCTTTTCACAGTGAGATAATGCCATTTTGGCCTCTGGAGTTGTAACAGACAAACCATTAATGATACAGCCATGATCTTTTCTGGCAATCATCTAGAGCTGAAAACTAACAATATAAAGTAGATTTGAGCAGATGTTTTTGGTTCCAAGCTTCAAAACAGAAGTTGAGGACAAAACGCTCTTTTCACAGTGAGATAATGCCATTTTGGCCTCTGGAGTTGTAACAGACAAACCATTAATGATACAGCCATGATCTTTTCTGGCAATCATCTAGAGCTGAAAACGAACAATATAAAGTAGATTTGAGCAGATGTTTTTGGTTACAAGCTTCAAAACAGAAGGTTGAGGCCAAAACGCTCTTTTCACAGTGAGATAATGCCATTTTGGCCTCTGGAGTTGTAACAGACAAACCATTAATGATACAGCCATGATCTTTTCTGGCAATCATCTAGAGCTGAAAACTAACAATATAAAGTAGATTTGAGCAGATGTTTTTGGTTCCAAGCTTCAAAACAGAAGTTGAGGCCAAAACGCTCTTTTCACAGTGAGATAATGCCATTTTGGCCTCTGGAGTTGTAACAGACAAACCATTAATGATACAGCCATGATCTTTTCTGGCAATCATCTAGAGCTGAAAACTAACAATATAAAGTAGATATGAGCAGATGTTTTTGGTTCCAAGCTTCAAAACAGAAGTTGAGGCCAAAACGCTCTTTTCACAGTGAGATAATGCCATTTTGGCCTCTGGAGTTGTAACAGACAAACCATTAATGATACAGCCATGATCTTTTCTGGCAATCATCTAGTGCTGAAAACTAACAATATAAAGTAGATTTGAGCAGATGTTTTTGGTTCCAAGCTTCAAAACAGAAGTTGAGGCCAAAACGCTCTTTTCACAGTGAGATAATGCCATTTTGGCCTCTGGAGTTGTAACAGACAAACCATTAATGATACAGCCATGATCTTTTCTGGCAATCATCTAGAGCTGAAAACTAACAATATAAAGTAGATTTGAGCAGATGTTTTTGCTTCCAAGCTTCAAAACAGAAGTTGAGGCCAAAACGCTCTTTTCACAGTGAGATAATGCCATTTCGGCCTCTGGAGTTGTAACAGACAAACCATTAATGATACAGCCATGATCTTTTCTGGCAATCATCTAGAGCTGAAAACTAACAATATAAAGTAGATTTGAGCAGATGTTTTTGGTTCCAAGCTTCAAAACAGAAGTTGAGGCCAAAACGCTCTTTTCACAGTGAGATAATGCCATTTTGGCCTCTGGAGTTGTAACAGACAAACCATTAATGATACAGCCATGATCTTTTCTGGCAATCATCTAGAGCTGAAAACTAACAATATAAAGTAGATTTGAGCAGATGTTTATGGTTCCAAGCTTCAAAACAGAAGTTGAGGCCAAAACGCTCATTTTACAGTGAGATAATGCCATTTTGGCCTCTGGAGTTGTAACAGACAAACCATTAATGATACAGCCATGATCTTTTCTGGCAATCATCTAGTGCTGAAAACTAACAATATAAAGTAGATTTGAGCAGATGTTTTTGGTTCCAAGCTTCAAAACAGAAGTTAAGGCCAAAACGCTCTTTTCACAGTGAGATAATGCCATTTTGGCCTCTGGAGTTGTAACAGACAAACCATTAATGATACAGCCATGATCTTTTCTGGCAATCATCTAGAGCTGAAAACTAACAATATAAAGTAGATTTGAGCAGATGTTTTTGGTTACAAGCTTCAAAACAGAAGGTTGAGGTCAAAACGCTCTTTTCACAGTGAGATAATGCCATTTTGGCCTCTGGAGTTGTAACAGACAAACCATTAATGATACAGCCATGATCTTTTCTGGCAATCATCTAGAGCTGAAAACTAACAATATAAAGTAGATTTGAGCAGATGTTTATGGTTCCAAGCTTCAAAACAGAAGTTGAGGCCAAAACGCTCATTTCACAGTGAGATAATGCCATTTTGGCCTCTGGAGTTGTAACAGACAAACCATTAATGATACAGCCATGATCTTTTCTGGCAATCATCTAGAGCTGAAAACGAACAATATAAAGTAGATATGAGCAGATGTTTTTGGTTCCAAGCTTCAAAACAGAAGTTGAGGCCAAAACGCTCTTTTCACAGTGAGATAATGCCATTTTGGCCTCTGGAGTTGTAACAGACAAACCATTAATGATACAGCCATGATCTTTTCTGGCAATCATCTAGTGCTGAAAACTAACAATATAAAGTAGATTTGAGCAGATGTTTTTGGTTCCAAGCTTCAAAACAGAAGTTGAGGCCAAAACGCTCTTTTCACAGTGAGATAATGCCATTTTGGCCTCTGGAGTTGTAACAGACAAACCATTAATGATACAGCCATGATCTTTTCTGGCAATCATCTAGAGCTGAAAACGAACAATATAAAGTAGATTTGAGCAGATGTTTTTGGTTACAAGCTTCAAAACAGAAGGTTGAGGCCAAAACGCTCTTTTCACAGTGAGATAATGCCATTTTGGCCTCTGGAGTTGTAACAGACAAACCATTAATGATACAGCCATGATCTTTTCTGGCAATCATCTAGAGCTGAAAACTAACAATATAAAGTAGATTTGAGCAGATGTTTTTGGTTCCAAGCTTCAAAACAGAAATTGAGGCCAAAACGCTCTTTTCACAGTGAGATAATGCCATTTTGGCCTCTGGAGTTGTAACAGACAAACCATTAATGATACAGCCATGATCTTTTCTGGCAATCATCTAGTGCTGAAAACTAACAATATAAAGTAGATTTGAGCAGATGTTTTTGGTTCCAAGCTTCAAAACAGAAGTTGAGGCCAAAACGCTCTTTTCACAGTGAGATAATGCCATTTTGGCCTCTGGAGTTGTAACAGACAAACCATTAATGATACAGCCATGATCTTTTCTGGCAATCATCTAGAGCTGAAAACTAACAATATAAAGTAGATTTGAGCAGATGTTTTTGGTTCCAAGCTTCAAAACAGAAGTTGAGGCCAAAACGCTCTTTTCACAGTGAGATAATGCCATTTTGGCCTCTGGAGTTGTAACAGACAAACCATTAATGATACAGCCATGATCTTTTCTGGCAATCATCTAGAGCTGAAAACTAACAATATAAAGTAGATTTGAGCAGATGTTTTTGGTTACAAGCTTCAAAACAGAAGGTTGAGGCCAAAACGCTCTTTTAACGGTGAGATAGTGCCATTTTGGCCTCTGGAGTTGTAACAGACAAACCATTAATGATACAGCCATGATCTTTTCTGGCAATCATCTAGAGCTGAAAACTAACAATATAAAGTAGATTTGAGCAGATGTTTTTGGTTACAAGCTTCAAAACAGAAGGTTGAGGCCAAAACGCTCTTTTCACAGTGAGATAATGCCATTTTGGCCTCTGGAGTTGTAACAGACAAACCATTAATGATACAGCCATGATCTTTTCTGGCAATCATCTAGAGCTGAAAACGAACAATATAAAGTAGATATGAGCAGATGTTTTTGGTTCCAAGCTTCAAAACAGAAGTTGAGGCCAAAACGCTCTTTTCACAGTGAGATAATGCCATTTTGGCCTCTGGAGTTGTAACAGACAAACCATTAATGATACAGCCATGATCTTTTCTGGCAATCATCTAGTGCTGAAAACTAACAATATAAAGTAGATTTGAGCAGATGTTTTTGGTTCCAAGCTTCAAAACAGAAGTTGAGGCCAAAACGCTCTTTTCACAGTGAGATAATGCCATTTTGGCCTCTGGAGTTGTAACAGACAAACCATTAATGATACAGCCATGATCTTTTCTGGCAATCATCTAGAGCTGAAAACGAACAATATAAAGTAGATTTGAGCAGATGTTTTTGGTTACAAGCTTCAAAACAGAAGGTTGAGGCCAAAACGCTCTTTTCACAGTGAGATAATGCCATTTTGGCCTCTGGAGTTGTAACAGACAAACCATTAATGATACAGCCATGATCTTTTCTGGCAATCATCTAGAGCTGAAAACTAACAATATAAAGTAGATTTGAGCAGATGTTTTTGGTTCCAAGCTTCAAAACAGAAATTGAGGCCAAAACGCTCTTTTCACAGTGAGATAATGCCATTTTGGCCTCTGGAGTTGTAACAGACAAACCATTAATGATACAGCCATGATCTTTTCTGGCAATCATCTAGTGCTGAAAACTAACAATATAAAGTAGATTTGAGCAGATGTTTTTGGTTCCAAGCTTCAAAACAGAAGTTGAGGCCAAAACGCTCTTTTCACAGTGAGATAATGCCATTTTGGCCTCTGGAGTTGTAACAGACAAACCATTAATGATACAGCCATGATCTTTTCTGGCAATCATCTAGAGCTGAAAACTAACAATATAAAGTAGATTTGAGCAGATGTTTTTGGTTCCAAGCTTCAAAACAGAAGTTGAGGCCAAAACGCTCTTTTCACAGTGAGATAATGCCATTTTGGCCTCTGGAGTTGTAACAGACAAACCATTAATGATACAGCCATGATCTTTTCTGGCAATCATCTAGAGCTGAAAACTAACAATATAAAGTAGATTTGAGCAGATGTTTTTGGTTACAAGCTTCAAAACAGAAGGTTGAGGCCAAAACGCTCTTTTAACGGTGAGATAGTGCCATTTTGGCCTCTGGAGTTGTAACAGACAAACCATTAATGATACAGCCATGATCTTTTCTGGCAATCATCTAGAGCTGAAAACTAACAATATAAAGTAGATTTGAGCAGATGTTTTTGGTTACAAGCTTCAAAACAGAAGGTTGAGGCCAAAACGCTCTTTTCACAGTGAGATAATGCCATTTTGGCCTCTGGAGTTGTAACAGACAAACCATTAATGATACAGCCATGATCTTTTCTGGCAATCATCTAGAGCTGAAAACTAACAATATAAAGTAGATTTGAGCAGATGTTTATGGTTCCAAGCTTCAAAACAGAAGTTGAGGCCAAAACGCTCTTTTCACAGTGAGATAATGCCATTTTGGCCTCTGGAGTTGTAACAGACAAACCATTAATGATACAGCCATGATCTTTTCTGGCAATCATCTAGAGCTGAAAACTAACAATATAAAGTAGATTTGAGCAGATGTTTTTGGTTCCAAGCTTCAAAACAGAAGTTGAGGCCAAAACGCTCTTTTCACAGTGAGATAATGCCATTTTGGCCTCTGGAGTTGTAACAGACAAACCATTAATGATACAGCCATGATCTTTTCTGGCAATCATCTAGAGCTGAAAACGAACAATATAAAGTAGATTTGAGCAGATGTTTTTGGTTACAAGCTTCAAAACAGAAGGTTGAGGCCAAAACGCTCTTTTCACAGTGAGATAATGCCATTTTGGCCTCTGGAGTTGTAACAGACAAACCATTAATGATACAGCCATGATCTTTTCTGGCAATCATCTAGAGCTGAAAACTAACAATATAAAGTAGATTTGAGCAGATGTTTTTGCTTCCAAGCTTCAAATCAGAAGTTGAGGCCAAAACGCTCATTTCACAGTGAGATAATGCCATTTTGGCCTCTGGAGTTGTAACAGACAAACCATTAATGATACAGCCATGATCTTTTCTGACAATCATCTAGAGCTGAAAACAAACAATATAAAGTAGATTTGAGCAGATGTTTTTGGTTACAAGCTTCAAAACAGAAGGTTGAGGCCAAAACGCTCTTTTCACAGTGAGATAATGCCATTTTGGCCTCTGGAGTTGTAACAGACAAACCATTAATGATACAGCCATGATCTTTTCTGGCAATCATCTAGAGCTGAAAACTAACAATATAAAGTAGATTTGAGCAGATGTTTATGGTTCCAAGCTTCAAAACAGAAGTTGAGGCCAAAACGCTCATTTCACAGTGAGATAATGCCATTTTGGCCTCTGGAGTTGTAACAGACAAACCATTAATGATACAGCCATGATCTTTTCTGGCAATCATCTAGTGCTGAAAACTAACAATATAAAGTAGATTTGAGCAGATGTTTTTGGTTCCAAGCTTCAAAACAGAAGTTGAGGCCAAAACGCTCTTTTCACAGTGAGATATTGCCATTTTGGCCTCTGGAGTTGTAACAGACAAACCATTAATGATACAGCCATGATCTTTTCTGGCAATCATCTAGAGCTGAAAACTAACAATATAAAGTAGATTTGAGCAGAAGTTTTTGGTTCCAAGCTTCAAAACAGAAGTTGAGGCCAAAACGCTCTTTTCACAGTGAGATAATGCCATTTTGGCCTCTGGAGTTGTAACAGACAAACCATTAATGATACAGCCATGATCTTTTCTGGCAATCATCTAGAGCTGAAAACTAACAATATAAAGTAGATTTGAGCAGATGTTTTTGGTTACAAGCTTCAAAACAGAAGGTTGAGGCCAAAACGCTCTTTTCACAGTGAGATAATGCCATTTTGGCCTCTGGAGTTGTAACAGACAAACCATTAATGATACAGCCATGATCTTTTCTGGCAATCATCTAGAGCTGAAAACTAACAATATAAAGTAGATTTGAGCAGATGTTTTTGGTTCCAAGCTTCAAAACAGAAGTTGAGGCCAAAACGCTCTTTTCACAGTGAGATAATACCATTTTGGCCTCTGGAGTTGTAACAGACAAACCATTAATGATACAGCCATGATCTTTTCTGGCAATCATCTAGAGCTGAAAACTAACAATATAAAGTAGATTTGAGCAGATGTTTTTGGTTACAAGCTTCAAAACAGAAGGTTGAGGCCAAAACGCTCTTTTCACAGTGAGATAATGCCATTTTGGCCTCTGGAGTTGTAACAGACAAACCATTAATGATACAGCCATGATCTTTTCTGGCAATCATCTAGAGCTGAAAACTAACAATATAAAGTAGATTTGAGCAGATGTTTATGGTTCCAAGCTTCAAAACAGAAGTTGAGGCCAAAACGCTCATTTCACAGTGAGATAATGCCATTTTGGCCTCTGGAGTTGTAACAGACAAACCATTAATGATACAGCCATGATCTTTTCTGGCAATCATCTAGTGCTGAAAACTAACAATATAAAGTAGATTTGAGCAGATGTTTTTGGTTCCAAGCTTCAAAACAGAAGTTGAGGCCAAAACGCTCTTTTCACAGTGAGATAATGCCATTTTGGCCTCTGGAGTTGTAACAGACAAACCATTAATGATACAGCCATGATCTTTTCTGGCAATCATCTAGAGCTGAAAACGAACAATATAAAGTAGATTTGAGCAGATGTTTTTGGTTACAAGCTTCAAAACAGAAGGTTGAGGCCAAAACGCTCTTTTCACAGTGAGATAATGCCATTTTGGCCTCTGGAGTTGTAACAGACAAACCATTAATGATACAGCCATGATCTTTTCTGGCAATCATCTAGAGCTGAAAACTAACAATATAAAGTAGATTTGAGCAGATGTTTTTGGTTCCAAGCTTCAAAACAGAAGTTGAGGCCAAAACGCTCTTTTCACAGTGAGATAATGCCATTTTGGCCTCTGGAGTTGTAACAGACAAACCATTAATGATACAGCCATGATCTTTTCTGGCAATCATCTAGAGCTGAAAACTAACAATATAAAGTAGATTTGAGCAGATGTTTTTGGTTCCAAGCTTCAAAACAGAAGTTGAGGCCAAAACGCTCTTTTCACAGTGAGATAATGCCATTTTGGCCTCTGGAGTTGTAACAGACAAACCATTAATGATACAGCCATGATCTTTTCTGGCAATCATCTAGAGCTGAAAACTAACAATATAAAGTAGATTTGAGCAGATGTTTTTGGTTCCAAGCTTCAAAACAGAAGTTGAGGCCAAAACGCTCTTTTCACAGTGAGATAATGCCATTTTGGCCTCTGGAGTTGTAACAGAAAAACCATTAATGATACAGCCATGATCTTTTCTGGCAATCATCTAGAGCTGAAAACTAACAATATAAAGTAGATTTGAGCAGATGTTTTTGGTTCCAAGCTTCAAAACAGAAGGTTGAGGCCAAAACGCCCTTTTCACAGTGAGATAATGCCATTTTGGCCTCTGGAGTTGTAACAGACAAACCATTAATGATACAGCCATGATCTTTTCTGGCAATCATCTAGAGCTGAAAACTAACAATATAAAGTAGATTTGAGCAGATGTTTTTGGTTCCAAGCTTCAAAACAGAAGTTGAGGCCAAAACGCTCTTTTCACAGTGAGATAATGCCATTTTGGCCTCTGGAGTTGTAACAGACAAACCATTAATGATACAGCCATGATCTTTTCTGGCAATCATCTAGAGCTGAAAACTAACAATATAAAGTAGATTTAAGCAGATGTTTTTGGTTCCAAGCTTCAAAACAGAAGGTTGAGGCCAAAACGCCCTTTTCAAAGTGAGATAATGCCATTTTGGCCTCTGGAGTTGTAACAGACAAACCATTAATGATACAGCCATGATCTTTTCTGGCAATCATCTAGAGCTGAAAACTAACAATATAAAGTAGATTTGAGCAGATGTTTTTGGTTCCAAGCTTCAAAACAGAAGTTGAGGCCAAAACGCTCTTTTCACAGTGAGATAATGCCATTTTGGCCTCTGGAGTTGTAACAGACAAACCATTAATGATACAGCCATGATCTTTTCTGGCAATCATCTAGAGCTGAAAACTAACAATATAAAGTAGATTTGAGCAGATGTTTTTGGTTACAAGCTTCAAAACAGAAGGTTGAGGCCAAAACGCTCTTTTCACAGTGAGATAATGCCATTTTGGCCTCTGGAGTTGTAACAGACAAACCATTAATGATACAGCCATGATCTTTTCTGGCAATCATCTAGAGCTGAAAACTAACAATATAAAGTAGATTTGAGCAGATGTTTATGGTTTCAAGCTTCAAAACAGAAGTTGAGGCCAAAACGCTCATTTCACAGTGAGATAATGCCATTTTGGCCTCTGGAGTTGTAACAGACAAACCATTAATGATACAGCCATGAACTTTTCTGGCAATCATCTAGTGCTGAAAACTAACAATATAAAGTAGATTTGAGCAGATGTTTTTGGTTCCAAGCTTCAAAACAGAAGTTGAGGCCAAAACGCTCTTTTCACAGTGAGATAATGCCATTTTGGCCTCTGGAGTTGTAACAGACAAACCATTAATGATACAGCCATGATCTTTTCTGGCAATCATCTAGAGCTGAAAACTAACAATATAAAGTAGATTTGAGCAGATGTTTTTGGTTCCAAGCTTCAAAACAGAAGTTGAGGCCAAAACGCTCTTTTCACAGTGAGATAATGCCATTTTGGCCTCTGGAGTTGTAACAGACAAACCATTAATGATACAGCCATGATCTTTTCTGGCAATCATCTAGAGCTGAAAACTAACAATATAAAGTAGATTTGAGCAGATGTTTTTGGTTACAAGCTTCAAAACAGAAGGTTGAGGCCAAAACGCTCTTTTCACGGTGAGATAGTGCCATTTTGGCCTCTGGAGTTGTAACAGACAAACCATTAATGATACAGCCATGATCTTTTCTGGCAATCATCTAGAGCTGAAAACTAACAATATAAAGTAGATTTGAGCAGATGTTTTTGCTTCCAAGCTTCAAATCAGAAGTTGAGGCCAAAACGCTCATTTCACAGTGAGATAATGCCATTTTGGCCTCTGGAGTTGTAACAGACAAACCATTAATGATACAGCCATGATCTTTTCTGGCAATCATCTAGAGCTGAAAACTAACAATATAAAGTAGATTTGAGCAGATGTTTTTGGTTACAAGCTTCAAAACAGAAGGTTGAGGCCAAAACGCTCTTTTCACAGTGAGATAATGCCATTTTGGCCTCTGGAGTTGTAACAGACAAACCATTAATGATACAGCCATGATCTTTTCTGGCAATCATCTAGAGCTGAAAACTAACAATATAAAGTAGATTTGAGCAGATGTTTATGGTTCCAAGCTTCAAAACAGAAGTTGAGGCCAAAACGCTCATTTCACAGTGAGATAATGCCATTTTGGCCTCTGGAGTTGTAACAGACAAACCATGAATGATACAGCCATGATCTTTTCTGGCAATCATCTAGAGCTGAAAACTAACAATAGAAAGTAGATATGAGCAGATGTTTTTGGTTCCAAGCTTCAAAACAGAAGTTGAGGCCAAAACGCTCTTTTCACAGTGAGATAATGCCATTTTGGCCTCTGGAGTTGTAACAGACAAACCATTAATGATACAGCCATGATCTTTTCTGGCAATCATCTAGTGCTGAAAACTAACAATATAAAGTAGATTTGAGCAGATGTTTTTGGTTCCAAGCTTCAAAACAGAAGTTGAGGCCAAAACGCTCTTTTCACAGTGAGATAATGCCATTTTGGCCTCTGGAGTTGTAACAGACAAACCATTAATGATACAGCCATGATCTTTTCTGGCAATCATCTAGAGCTGAAAACTAACAATATAAAGTAGATTTGAGCAGATGTTTTTGCTTCCAAGCTTCAAATCAGAAGTTGAGGCCAAAACGCTCATTTCACAGTGAGATAATGCCATTTTGGCCTCTGGAGTTGTAACAGACAAACCATTAATGATACAGCCATGATCTTTTCTGGCAATCATCTAGAGCTGAAAACTAACAATATAAAGTAGATTTGAGCAGATGTTTTTGGTTACAAGCTTCAAAACAGAAGGTTGAGGCCAAAACGCTCTTTTCACAGTGAGATAATGCCATTTTGGCCTCTGGAGTTGTAACAGACAAACCATTAATGATACAGCCATGATCTTTTCTGGCAATCATCTAGAGCTGAAAACTAACAATATAAAGTAGATTTGAGCAGAAGTTTTTGGTTCCAAGCTTCAAAACAGAAGTTGAGGCCAAAACGCTCATTTCACAGTGAGATAATGCCATTTTGGCCTCTGGAGTTGTAACAGACAAACCATTAATGATACAGCCATGATCTTTTCTGGCAATCATCTAGAGCTGAAAACTAACAATATAAAGTAGATTTGAGCAGATGTTTTTGGTTACAAGCTTCAAAACAGAAGGTTGAGGCCAAAACGCTCTTTTCACAGTGAGATAATGCCATTTTGGCCTCTGGAGTTGTAACAGACAAACCATTAATGATACAGCCATGATCTTTTCTGGCAATCATCTAGAGCTGAAAACTAACAATATAAAGTAGATTTGAGCAGATGTTTTTGGTTACAAGCTTCAAAACAGAAGGTTGAGGCCAAAACGCTCTTTTCACAGTGAGATAATGCCATTTTGGCCTCTGGAGTTGTAACAGACAAACCATTAATGATACAGCCATGATCTTTTCTGGCAATCATCTAGAGCTGAAAACTAACAATATAAAGTAGATTTGAGCAGAAGTTTTTGGTTCCAAGCTTCAAAACAGAAGTTGAGGCCAAAACGCTCATTTCACAGTGAGATAATGCCATTTTGGCCTCTGGAGTTGTAACAGACAAACCATTAATGATACAGCCATGATCTTTTCTGGCAATCATCTACAGCTGAAAACTAACAATATAAAGTAGATTTGAGCAGATGTTTTTGGTTCCAAGCTTCAAAACAGAAGTTGAGGCCAAAACGCTCTTTTCACAGTGAGATAATGCCATTTTGGCCTCTAGAGTTGTAACAGACAAACCATTAATGATACAGCCATGATCTTTTCTGGCAATCATCTAGAGCTGAAAACTAACAATATAAAGTAGATTTGAGCAGATGTTTTTGGTTCCAAGCTTCAAAACAGAAGTTGAGGCCAAAACGCTCTTTTCACAGTGAGATAATGCCATTTTGGCCTCTGGAGTTGTAACAGACAAACCATTAATGATACAGCCATGATCTTTTCTGGCAATCATCTAGAGCTGAAAACTAACAATATAAAGTAGATTTGAGCAGATGTTTTTGGTTCCAAGCTTCAAAACAGAAGTTGAGGCCAAAACGCTCTTTTCACAGTGAGATAATGCCATTTTGGCCTCTGGAGTTGTAACAGACAAACCATTAATGATACAGCCATAATCTTTTCTGGCAATCATCTACAGCTAAAAACTAACAATATAAAGTAGATTTGAGCAGCTGTTTTTGGTTCCAAGCTTCAAATCAGAAGTTGAGGCCAAAACGCTCTTTTCACAGTGAGATAATGCCATTTTGGCGTCTGGAGTTGTAACAGACAAACCATTAATGATACAGCCATGATCTTTTCTGGCAATCATCTAGAGCTGAAAACTAACAATATAAAGTAGATTTGAGCAGATGTTTTTGGTTCCAAGCTTCAAAACAGAAGTTGAGGCCAAAACGCTCTTTTCACAGTGAGATAATGCCATTTTGGCCTCTGGAGTTGTAACAGACAAACCATTAATGATACAGCCATGATCTTTTCTGGCAATCATCTAGAGCTGAAAACTAACAATATAAAGTAGATTTGAGCAGATGTTTTTGGTTCCAAGCTTCAAATCAGAAGTTGAGGCCAAAACGCTCTTTTCACAGTGAGATAATGCCATTTTGGCCTCTGGAGTTGTAACAGACAAACCATTAATGATACAGCCATGATCTTTTCTGGCAATCATCTAGAGCTGAAAACGAACAATATAAAGTAGATTTGAGCAGATGTTTTTGGTTACAAGCTTCAAAACAGAAGGTTGAGGCCAAAACGCTCTTTTCACAGTGAGATAATGCCATTTTGGCCTCTGGAGTTGTAACAGACAAACCATTAATGATACAGCCATGATCTTTTCTGGCAATCATCTAGAGCTGAAAACTAACAATATAAAGTAGATTTGAGCAGATGTTTTTGCTTCCAAGCTTCAAATCAGAAGTTGAGGCCAAAACGCTCATTTCACAGTGAGATAATGCCATTTTGGCCTCTGGAGTTGTAACAGACAAACCATTAATGATACAGCCATGATCTTTTCTGACAATCATCTAGAGCTGAAAACAAACAATATAAAGTAGATTTGAGCAGATGTTTTTGGTTACAAGCTTCAAAACAGAAGGTTGAGGCCAAAACGCTCTTTTCACAGTGAGATAATGCCATTTTGGCCTCTGGAGTTGTAACAGACAAACCATTAATGATACAGCCATGATCTTTTCTGGCAATCATCTAGAGCTGAAAACTAACAATATAAAGTAGATTTGAGCAGATGTTTATGGTTCCAAGCTTCAAAACAGAAGTTGAGGCCAAAACGCTCATTTCACAGTGAGATAATGCCATTTTGGCCTCTGGAGTTGTAACAGACAAACCATTAATGATACAGCCATGATCTTTTCTGGCAATCATCTAGTGCTGAAAACTAACAATATAAAGTAGATTTGAGCAGATGTTTTTGGTTCCAAGCTTCAAAACAGAAGTTGAGGCCAAAACGCTCTTTTCACAGTGAGATATTGCCATTTTGGCCTCTGGAGTTGTAACAGACAAACCATTAATGATACAGCCATGATCTTTTCTGGCAATCATCTAGAGCTGAAAACTAACAATATAAAGTAGATTTGAGCAGAAGTTTTTGGTTCCAAGCTTCAAAACAGAAGTTGAGGCCAAAACGCTCTTTTCACAGTGAGATAATGCCATTTTGGCCTCTGGAGTTGTAACAGACAAACCATTAATGATACAGCCATGATCTTTTCTGGCAATCATCTAGAGCTGAAAACTAACAATATAAAGTAGATTTGAGCAGATGTTTTTGGTTACAAGCTTCAAAACAGAAGGTTGAGGCCAAAACGCTCTTTTCACAGTGAGATAATGCCATTTTGGCCTCTGGAGTTGTAACAGACAAACCATTAATGATACAGCCATGATCTTTTCTGGCAATCATCTAGAGCTGAAAACTAACAATATAAAGTAGATTTGAGCAGATGTTTTTGGTTCCAAGCTTCAAAACAGAAGTTGAGGCCAAAACGCTCTTTTCACAGTGAGATAATGCCATTTTGGCCTCTGGAGTTGTAACAGACAAACCATTAATGATACAGCCATGATCTTTTCTGGCAATCATCTAGAGCTGAAAACTAACAATATAAAGTAGATTTGAGCAGATGTTTTTGGTTACAAGCTTCAAAACAGAAGGTTGAGGCCAAAACGCTCTTTTCACAGTGAGATAATGCCATTTTGGCCTCTGGAGTTGTAACAGACAAACCATTAATGATACAGCCATGATCTTTTCTGGCAATCATCTAGAGCTGAAAACTAACAATATAAAGTAGATTTGAGCAGATGTTTATGGTTCCAAGCTTCAAAACAGAAGTTGAGGCCAAAACGCTCATTTCACAGTGAGATAATGCCATTTTGGCCTCTGGAGTTGTAACAGACAAACCATTAATGATACAGCCATGATCTTTTCTGGCAATCATCTAGTGCTGAAAACTAACAATATAAAGTAGATTTGAGCAGATGTTTTTGGTTCCAAGCTTCAAAACAGAAGTTGAGGCCAAAACGCTCTTTTCACAGTGAGATAATGCCATTTTGGCCTCTGGAGTTGTAACAGACAAACCATTAATGATACAGCCATGATCTTTTCTGGCAATCATCTAGAGCTGAAAACGAACAATATAAAGTAGATTTGAGCAGATGTTTTTGGTTACAAGCTTCAAAACAGAAGGTTGAGGCCAAAACGCTCTTTTCACAGTGAGATAATGCCATTTTGGCCTCTGGAGTTGTAACAGACAAACCATTAATGATACAGCCATGATCTTTTCTGGCAATCATCTAGAGCTGAAAACTAACAATATAAAGTAGATTTGAGCAGATGTTTTTGGTTCCAAGCTTCAAAACAGAAGTTGAGGCCAAAACGCTCTTTTCACAGTGAGATAATGCCATTTTGGCCTCTGGAGTTGTAACAGACAAACCATTAATGATACAGCCATGATCTTTTCTGGCAATCATCTAGAGCTGAAAACTAACAATATAAAGTAGATTTGAGCAGATGTTTTTGGTTCCAAGCTTCAAAACAGAAGTTGAGGCCAAAACGCTCTTTTCACAGTGAGATAATGCCATTTTGGCCTCTGGAGTTGTAACAGACAAACCATTAATGATACAGCCATGATCTTTTCTGGCAATCATCTAGAGCTGAAAACTAACAATATAAAGTAGATTTGAGCAGATGTTTTTGGTTCCAAGCTTCAAAACAGAAGTTGAGGCCAAAACGCTCTTTTCACAGTGAGATAATGCCATTTTGGCCTCTGGAGTTGTAACAGAAAAACCATTAATGATACAGCCATGATCTTTTCTGGCAATCATCTAGAGCTGAAAACTAACAATATAAAGTAGATTTGAGCAGATGTTTTTGGTTCCAAGCTTCAAAACAGAAGGTTGAGGCCAAAACGCCCTTTTCACAGTGAGATAATGCCATTTTGGCCTCTGGAGTTGTAACAGACAAACCATTAATGATACAGCCATGATCTTTTCTGGCAATCATCTAGAGCTGAAAACTAACAATATAAAGTAGATTTGAGCAGATGTTTTTGGTTCCAAGCTTCAAAACAGAAGTTGAGGCCAAAACGCTCTTTTCACAGTGAGATAATGCCATTTTGGCCTCTGGAGTTGTAACAGACAAACCATTAATGATACAGCCATGATCTTTTCTGGCAATCATCTAGAGCTGAAAACTAACAATATAAAGTAGATTTGAGCAGATGTTTTTGGTTCCAAGCTTCAAAACAGAAGGTTGAGGCCAAAACGCCCTTTTCAAAGTGAGATAATGCCATTTTGGCCTCTGGAGTTGTAACAGACAAACCATTAATGATACAGCCATGATCTTTTCTGGCAATCATCTAGAGCTGAAAACTAACAATATAAAGTAGATTTGAGCAGATGTTTTTGGTTCCAAGCTTCAAAACAGAAGTTGAGGCCAAAACGCTCTTTTCACAGTGAGATAATGCCATTTTGGCCTCTGGAGTTGTAACAGACAAACCATTAATGATACAGCCATGATCTTTTCTGGCAATCATCTAGAGCTGAAAACTAACAATATAAAGTAGATTTGAGCAGATGTTTTTGGTTACAAGCTTCAAAACAGAAGGTTGAGGCCAAAACGCTCTTTTCACAGTGAGATAATGCCATTTTGGCCTCTGGAGTTGTAACAGACAAACCATTAATGATACAGCCATGATCTTTTCTGGCAATCATCTAGAGCTGAAAACTAACAATATAAAGTAGATTTGAGCAGATGTTTATGGTTCCAAGCTTCAAAACAGAAGTTGAGGCCAAAACGCTCATTTCACAGTGAGATAATGCCATTTTGGCCTCTGGAGTTGTAACAGACAAACCATTAATGATACAGCCATGATCTTTTCTGGCAATCATCTAGAGCTGAAAACTAACAATATAAAGTAGATTTGAGCAGAAGTTTTTGGTTCCAAGCTTCAAAACAGAAGTTGAGGCCAAAACGCTCATTTCACAGTGAGATAATGCCATTTTGGCCTCTGGAGTTGTAACAGACAAACCATTAATGATACAGCCATGATCTTTTCTGGCAATCATCTACAGCTGAAAACTAACAATATAAAGTAGATTTGAGCAGATGTTTTTGGTTCCAAGCTTCAAAACAGAAGTTGAGGCCAAAACGCTCTTTTCACAGTGAGATAATGCCATTTTGGCCTCTAGAGTTGTAACAGACAAACCATTAATGATACAGCCATGATCTTTTCTGGCAATCATCTAGAGCTGAAAACTAACAATATAAAGTAGATTTGAGCAGATGTTTTTGGTTCCAAGCTTCAAAACAGAAGTTGAGGCCAAAACGCTCTTTTCACAGTGAGATAATGCCATTTTGGCCTCTGGAGTTGTAACAGACAAACCATTAATGATACAGCCATGATCTTTTCTGGCAATCATCTAGAGCTGAAAACTAACAATATAAAGTAGATTTGAGCAGATGTTTTTGGTTCCAAGCTTCAAAACAGAAGTTGAGGCCAAAACGCTCTTTTCACAGTGAGATAATGCCATTTTGGCCTCTGGAGTTGTAACAGACAAACCATTAATGATACAGCCATAATCTTTTCTGGCAATCATCTACAGCTAAAAACTAACAATATAAAGTAGATTTGAGCAGCTGTTTTTGGTTCCAAGCTTCAAATCAGAAGTTGAGGCCAAAACGCTCTTTTCACAGTGAGATAATGCCATTTTGGCGTCTGGAGTTGTAACAGACAAACCATTAATGATACAGCCATGATCTTTTCTGGCAATCATCTAGAGCTGAAAACTAACAATATAAAGTAGATTTGAGCAGATGTTTTTGGTTCCAAGCTTCAAAACAGAAGTTGAGGCCAAAACGCTCTTTTCACAGTGAGATAATGCCATTTTGGCCTCTGGAGTTGTAACAGACAAACCATTAATGATACAGCCATGATCTTTTCTGGCAATCATCTAGAGCTGAAAACTAACAATATAAAGTAGATTTGAGCAGATGTTTTTGGTTCCAAGCTTCAAATCAGAAGTTGAGGCCAAAACGCTCTTTTCACAGTGAGATAATGCCATTTTGGCCTCTGGAGTTGTAACAGACAAACCATTAATGATACAGCCATGATCTTTTCTGGCAATCATCTAGAGCTGAAAACGAACAATATAAAGTAGATTTGAGCAGATGTTTTTGGTTACAAGCTTCAAAACAGAAGGTTGAGGCCAAAACGCTCTTTTCACAGTGAGATAATGCCATTTTGGCCTCTGGAGTTGTAACAGACAAACCATTAATGATACAGCCATGATCTTTTCTGGCAATCATCTAGAGCTGAAAACTAACAATATAAAGTAGATTTGAGCAGATGTTTTTGCTTCCAAGCTTCAAATCAGAAGTTGAGGCCAAAACGCTCATTTCACAGTGAGATAATGCCATTTTGGCCTCTGGAGTTGTAACAGACAAACCATTAATGATACAGCCATGATCTTTTCTGACAATCATCTAGAGCTGAAAACAAACAATATAAAGTAGATTTGAGCAGATGTTTTTGGTTACAAGCTTCAAAACAGAAGGTTGAGGCCAAAACGCTCTTTTCACAGTGAGATAATGCCATTTTGGCCTCTGGAGTTGTAACAGACAAACCATTAATGATACAGCCATGATCTTTTCTGGCAATCATCTAGAGCTGAAAACTAACAATATAAAGTAGATTTGAGCAGATGTTTATGGTTCCAAGCTTCAAAACAGAAGTTGAGGCCAAAACGCTCATTTCACAGTGAGATAATGCCATTTTGGCCTCTGGAGTTGTAACAGACAAACCATTAATGATACAGCCATGATCTTTTCTGGCAATCATCTAGTGCTGAAAACTAACAATATAAAGTAGATTTGAGCAGATGTTTTTGGTTCCAAGCTTCAAAACAGAAGTTGAGGCCAAAACGCTCTTTTCACAGTGAGATATTGCCATTTTGGCCTCTGGAGTTGTAACAGACAAACCATTAATGATACAGCCATGATCTTTTCTGGCAATCATCTAGAGCTGAAAACTAACAATATAAAGTAGATTTGAGCAGAAGTTTTTGGTTCCAAGCTTCAAAACAGAAGTTGAGGCCAAAACGCTCTTTTCACAGTGAGATAATGCCATTTTGGCCTCTGGAGTTGTAACAGACAAACCATTAATGATACAGCCATGATCTTTTCTGGCAATCATCTAGAGCTGAAAACTAACAATATAAAGTAGATTTGAGCAGATGTTTTTGGTTACAAGCTTCAAAACAGAAGGTTGAGGCCAAAACGCTCTTTTCACAGTGAGATAATGCCATTTTGGCCTCTGGAGTTGTAACAGACAAACCATTAATGATACAGCCATGATCTTTTCTGGCAATCATCTAGAGCTGAAAACTAACAATATAAAGTAGATTTGAGCAGATGTTTTTGGTTCCAAGCTTCAAAACAGAAGTTGAGGCCAAAACGCTCTTTTCACAGTGAGATAATGCCATTTTGGCCTCTGGAGTTGTAACAGACAAACCATTAATGATACAGCCATGATCTTTTCTGGCAATCATCTAGAGCTGAAAACTAACAATATAAAGTAGATTTGAGCAGATGTTTTTGGTTACAAGCTTCAAAACAGAAGGTTGAGGCCAAAACGCTCTTTTCACAGTGAGATAATGCCATTTTGGCCTCTGGAGTTGTAACAGACAAACCATTAATGATACAGCCATGATCTTTTCTGGCAATCATCTAGAGCTGAAAACTAACAATATAAAGTAGATTTGAGCAGATGTTTATGGTTCCAAGCTTCAAAACAGAAGTTGAGGCCAAAACGCTCATTTCACAGTGAGATAATGCCATTTTGGCCTCTGGAGTTGTAACAGACAAACCATTAATGATACAGCCATGATCTTTTCTGGCAATCATCTAGTGCTGAAAACTAACAATATAAAGTAGATTTGAGCAGATGTTTTTGGTTCCAAGCTTCAAAACAGAAGTTGAGGCCAAAACGCTCTTTTCACAGTGAGATAATGCCATTTTGGCCTCTGGAGTTGTAACAGACAAACCATTAATGATACAGCCATGATCTTTTCTGGCAATCATCTAGAGCTGAAAACGAACAATATAAAGTAGATTTGAGCAGATGTTTTTGGTTACAAGCTTCAAAACAGAAGGTTGAGGCCAAAACGCTCTTTTCACAGTGAGATAATGCCATTTTGGCCTCTGGAGTTGTAACAGACAAACCATTAATGATACAGCCATGATCTTTTCTGGCAATCATCTAGAGCTGAAAACTAACAATATAAAGTAGATTTGAGCAGATGTTTTTGGTTCCAAGCTTCAAAACAGAAGTTGAGGCCAAAACGCTCTTTTCACAGTGAGATAATGCCATTTTGGCCTCTGGAGTTGTAACAGACAAACCATTAATGATACAGCCATGATCTTTTCTGGCAATCATCTAGAGCTGAAAACTAACAATATAAAGTAGATTTGAGCAGATGTTTTTGGTTCCAAGCTTCAAAACAGAAGTTGAGGCCAAAACGCTCTTTTCACAGTGAGATAATGCCATTTTGGCCTCTGGAGTTGTAACAGACAAACCATTAATGATACAGCCATGATCTTTTCTGGCAATCATCTAGAGCTGAAAACTAACAATATAAAGTAGATTTGAGCAGATGTTTTTGGTTCCAAGCTTCAAAACAGAAGTTGAGGCCAAAACGCTCTTTTCACAGTGAGATAATGCCATTTTGGCCTCTGGAGTTGTAACAGAAAAACCATTAATGATACAGCCATGATCTTTTCTGGCAATCATCTAGAGCTGAAAACTAACAATATAAAGTAGATTTGAGCAGATGTTTTTGGTTCCAAGCTTCAAAACAGAAGGTTGAGGCCAAAACGCCCTTTTCACAGTGAGATAATGCCATTTTGGCCTCTGGAGTTGTAACAGACAAACCATTAATGATACAGCCATGATCTTTTCTGGCAATCATCTAGAGCTGAAAACTAACAATATAAAGTAGATTTGAGCAGATGTTTTTGGTTCCAAGCTTCAAAACAGAAGTTGAGGCCAAAACGCTCTTTTCACAGTGAGATAATGCCATTTTGGCCTCTGGAGTTGTAACAGACAAACCATTAATGATACAGCCATGATCTTTTCTGGCAATCATCTAGAGCTGAAAACTAACAATATAAAGTAGATTTGAGCAGATGTTTTTGGTTCCAAGCTTCAAAACAGAAGGTTGAGGCCAAAACGCCCTTTTCAAAGTGAGATAATGCCATTTTGGCCTCTGGAGTTGTAACAGACAAACCATTAATGATACAGCCATGATCTTTTCTGGCAATCATCTAGAGCTGAAAACTAACAATATAAAGTAGATTTGAGCAGATGTTTTTGGTTCCAAGCTTCAAAACAGAAGTTGAGGCCAAAACGCTCTTTTCACAGTGAGATAATGCCATTTTGGCCTCTGGAGTTGTAACAGACAAACCATTAATGATACAGCCATGATCTTTTCTGGCAATCATCTAGAGCTGAAAACTAACAATATAAAGTAGATTTGAGCAGATGTTTTTGGTTACAAGCTTCAAAACAGAAGGTTGAGGCCAAAACGCTCTTTTCACAGTGAGATAATGCCATTTTGGCCTCTGGAGTTGTAACAGACAAACCATTAATGATACAGCCATGATCTTTTCTGGCAATCATCTAGAGCTGAAAACTAACAATATAAAGTAGATTTGAGCAGATGTTTATGGTTCCAAGCTTCAAAACAGAAGTTGAGGCCAAAACGCTCATTTCACAGTGAGATAATGCCATTTTGGCCTCTGGAGTTGTAACAGACAAACCATTAATGATACAGCCATGAACTTTTCTGGCAATCATCTAGTGCTGAAAACTAACAATATAAAGTAGATTTGAGCAGATGTTTTTGGTTCCAAGCTTCAAAACAGAAGTTGAGGCCAAAACGCTCTTTTCACAGTGAGATAATGCCATTTTGGCCTCTGGAGTTGTAACAGACAAACCATTAATGATACAGCCATGATCTTTTCTGGCAATCATCTAGAGCTGAAAACTAACAATATAAAGTAGATTTGAGCAGATGTTTTTGGTTCCAAGCTTCAAAACAGAAGTTGAGGCCAAAACGCTCTTTTCACAGTGAGATAATGCCATTTTGGCCTCTGGAGTTGTAACAGACAAACCATTAATGATACAGCCATGATCTTTTCTGGCAATCATCTAGAGCTGAAAACTAACAATATAAAGTAGATTTGAGCAGATGTTTTTGGTTACAAGCTTCAAAACAGAAGGTTGAGGCCAAAACGCTCTTTTCACGTTGAGATAGTGCCATTTTGGCCTCTGGAGTTGTAACAGACAAACCATTAATGATACAGCCATGATCTTTTCTGGCAATCATCTAGAGCTGAAAACTAACAATATAAAGTAGATTTGAGCAGATGTTTTTGCTTCCAAGCTTCAAATCAGAAGTTGAGGCCAAAACGCTCATTTCACAGTGAGATAATGCCATTTTGGCCTCTGGAGTTGTAACAGACAAACCATTAATGATACAGCCATGATCTTTTCTGGCAATCATCTAGAGCTGAAAACTAACAATATAAAGTAGATTTGAGCAGATGTTTTTGGTTACAAGCTTCAAAACAGAAGGTTGAGGCCAAAACGCTCTTTTCACAGTGAGATAATGCCATTTTGGCCTCTGGAGTTGTAACAGACAAACCATTAATGATACAGCCATGATCTTTTCTGGCAATCATCTAGAGCTGAAAACTAACAATATAAAGTAGATTTGAGCAGATGTTTATGGTTCCAAGCTTCAAAACAGAAGTTGAGGCCAAAACGCTCATTTCACAGTGAGATAATGCCATTTTGGCCTCTGGAGTTGTAACAGACAAACCATGAATGATACAGCCATGATCTTTTCTGGCAATCATCTAGAGCTGAAAACTAACAATAGAAAGTAGATATGAGCAGATGTTTTTGGTTCCAAGCTTCAAAACAGAAGTTGAGGCCAAAACGCTCTTTTCACAG